>CAMAPF010000029.1:1207500-1807500 GCA_945859915.1 Cuscuta epithymum
TCTCTCCTCTCGAACAGAGACCACTCAATTATGAAAATAGACTTCAAAGGCTATCCAAGGACACCTTATACACGTTGTTTGGTCGAGTATAACTCCCATAATGAGTGGAGACAAACAGCACACCATTTTGTGCGAAAAATGGAGATGGTGGCCCAACATTTGATTCCTATCAAGTCTTGTACAGCTCCTCTCCATGGTGGTCGGCCAAGGTAAGTCTTCTCACCCATTTTTATTTGTCTTGCAGGTACTAATATCATGTGGAGTGGTTCCCCATTGATCCCAATTATTTTGGGGTCCAAAATATCTATCAATACCTCCAAAAATGGGAAGATGAGTTCTATTGTTTTATCTTTTGTCAAAGATGTCTTTTTGTACTCATCCTAATTTATTTAGAACAAGTCAACTTCCTACATCACATTATTGATCTCCAATATGTGTAGGCTCATCTCAAAAATTTACTTGATGGACATTATAGAAGGAAAATCCTACTCCCATTATTAGCTCAATAATGTCAAAGATGGGATCATAGACATTTTTATTCATCTCAATTCATCCTATCACTTTTTTTTTTGACATTTGTCATTCATATTATTGGGCTACAAGCCGTGTGGGTCGCCCCGAGTGGGCCTACGACGCCATTCTCGAATACTTGCTATTCTAGCGGGTTGGGCCCAAAATAATATCTGGGCCGCCCGCCCTTCCTCAACTTGTCTTGAAACGTTATGTGTTACTATTTAGATAATGTTAGGCTCTTTTATTTATTAATAAGGCCCGATACTTATATACGAGTTCGAATAGTACAATAATCGATCATTAATTACGTAAAACATTAATCGTTTTACAATCGTTTGGGAATCAGAAATCCAATACATAAACTTTGAATTTTAAAATCAAATTTTCAAGGACGTTCGGGTGCGGTGTCACAAGTTCACCCCCCCCTTAACAGGAATTTCGTCCCCGAAATTCACAGCTCTACTCGAATAGGAAAGCATACTGCTTTCTCATCAAAGCCTCTGTTTCCCATGTCTCTTCTTCGACCTGATCGCTCTTCCAAAGTACTTTAACCATTGGGACCTCTTTGCTCCTCAGTTTCTTCACCTTTCTATTGGTGACCTTGATTGGTTGCACAGCGTAGTTCCCCTCAATGCCCTCAAACTAGTCGACAATGCCCCAGACAACTCTTCCGACTGAGGGCATCTGCTACAACGTTTGCCTTACCTGGATGGTACTCAACAACTAGATGGTAGTCCTTTATCAACTCCATCCACCCTCTCTGTCTTCATGTTTTAACTTTTTCTGAGTAAACACATGCTTCAAGCTCTTATGATCAGTATACATGTGACATGTCTCTCCATAGAGATAATGTCTGCAAATTTTCAGTGCAAACACCACTGCTCCCAGCTCTAGATTATGGGTAGGGTAATTCACCTCATGCTTCTTCAACTGTCGTGAAGCATAGGCATTTACCCTCCCCTCCTACATCAACACCCATCCAAGCCCTTGGATGCTCGCGTCACTATAGACATCGTACCCCATACCCTGTTTGGGTAATGCAAGTACTGGTGCCTCGGTCAATCTCTTCTTTAGTTCAATGAACCCTTTCTCACATTTGTCATCCCATACAAACTTAGCTCCTTTACGAGTGAGCTTTGTCAATGGTGATGCCAAAACGAAGAATTTCTCCACGAACTTTCTATAGTATCCTGCCAATCCAAGGAAACTACGAATTTCCTTGACATTCTTTGGTCTCTCCCATTCGGTAATGGCCTCTATCTTCTTATTATCAACAGCAATTCCCGATCCCGAAACCACATGCCCGAGAAAGCCAATTTCCTTAAGCCAAAATTCACATTTAGAAAATTTGGCATAAAGTTGCTTCTCCCGTAGTGTCTCAAGAACGAGTATCAAGTGCTCTTCGTGCTCTTCCTCACTCTTTGAGTAAATCAAGATGTCATCAATGAACACAATCACGAATCGGTCCAAGTATTTGTGAAATACTCGGTTCATCAAGTCCATGAATGCCGTCGGGGCGTTTGTTAACCCAAACGACATAACAAGGAACTCAAAATGCCCATACCTCGTGCGGAAAGCACTCTTCGGTATGTCATCCTTCTTAATCTTCAATTGGTGGTACCCCGACCTCAAGTCAATCTTTGAAAACACGGTTGCTCCTCGTAGTTGATCAAACAAGTCATCAATCCTAGGCAAAGGATACATATTCTTGATTGTGACCTTGTTCAGTTGTCGATAGTCGATGCACATTCGAAGTGTTCCATCCTTCTTTTTCACAAAAAGAACCGGTGCTCCCCACGGGGAGTGGCTTGGTCTAATGAAACCGTTATCCAAAAGCTCTTGCAATTGAGTTTTCAACTCGTTAAGTTCGGCGGGTGCCATGCGGTACGGCGGTATGGAGATTGGTTTGGTGCCGGGCTCGACCTCAATCACGAACTCGATCTCCCTATCGGGTGGAAGTCCCGGTAAGTCTTTTGGAAAGACATCCGGATACTTGCATACTACCCTCACATCATCAATGCTCGCCTCTTCCTTGGTTTTGTCTATCACATAAGCTAGATAAGCGTGACATCCCTTTCTCATCATACTCCTAGCCCTTACGGCGGATATGATACAACTATTGGATTTGGCCCTATCCCCCTCGAAGCGTAAGGTTACCCCTTCGTCGCTTTCGAGTTCAAGTACTTTCGTGTAACAATCGACCCTAGCATGATGCTTCTCAAGCCAATCCATCCCCAGGATTGCATCGAACTCAATCATACTCGGCGGCACGAAATCACACGACAAGTTTTGGCCCTCCACTTCCACCTCGCACGATGGATAGTGGCTATCTCTCTCGATGTCTTCCCCTAGGGGTGTGGATACCAATAGAGCTTGAGCCATCGGTACCAGGGGTACGTTGAATCCCCCGACGAATGCCTCACTCACAAATGATCGTTGCGCCCCGGTATCGATGAGGATTCTCGCACATCTCCCATTAATCTTTAGTGTTCCTACATTTATAAGCCATGTAAGATACCTCTCTAACATCCCGACAAATCCTACGAAGAACATAATGCGAAATTACGTCCTTACGGTGGACAAAATCCCCCAATTATGGTTGTCGTTCGCAGTTGAGATATAAATTGACACCGTCTCACCGTTTTGATCATATCTCTTCACATACTTAACCAAATTGTTCGATTCAAATTCCATCATTTAGATAATGAAAATATCTACAACTTTCATGAAGACAACTTTTTCATTTGACGAACACCTTGGGGTGTACCCGGTCGGGTAACATACCATACCCGGTCGGGTATGAGTTCCAGTGGATAATCTCTCACTCTACCCGGCCTGGTAGCAAGTCGGGCCACAATATTCATCAGACCCGGTCGGGTACATCATAAGACCCGGTCGGGTTTGTGTTCCAGTGGGTAATCTCCCACTCTACCCGGTCTGGTAGCATGTCGGGCCCAAATTTTCTCATCAGACCCGGTCGGGTACATCACCAGACCCGGTCGGGTAGGTGTTCCAGTGGGTATTCCAGTAAGATTTTTCAGTGGACCCGATCGGGTGACCCAATATACCCGGTCGGGTACGTGATCCAGAAGGCTTACGAGGGCAAAAACTTCTCCTACCCGGTCGGGTTTATTGCCCTACCCGGTCGGGTAGTAGCATGGTTTTGCTCTCCTTTCCCATTTCGATCTTACGTCTGCTCCCACCTGGATTCTAGGATTTATAACTTCAATTTATGGATGAGGAATGGGTAAGACACGGGAAGTTAAACGGTCGTACCAGCAACCGAATCTGGGTTAGCTCGGGTATCCGCCTCCGTAATTGCGTAGACCCTTGCTTGGGTCCTTCCTTGGTTCACGGAGGGTGCGTTGCTCGTACTTGCTCCCCCTTGCCCCGTACTAGCATGAGGTGCTCCGGTTCGGCTCCTACTCGCCGTAGTAGCGCCGCTTGATCCCGCTCGTCGGTTCCTACCAAGTTGAGGGCAATTTGGCTTAATATGCCCCGTGTCCCCACATTGGTAACACCGTGGTGGATCGCGACACTTACCCGCGTGGCTCCTGTTGCAATTTCTGTACCTGGGCGCCGTTGAGGCTTGTGAGTCCGAGTTGTGCCCGCCGAAGGCCGAGTTTCCCTTGGATGGCGGTGCCGGCGCTCTGAACGATCCCCCTCCCCCGTGGTTCCCCTTTTTGTTAGAACTTTGGGGGCCATGGTTCTCCCATTTCCTCTTCTTCGCCTCTTCGGCGTTCCTTCGCTTTCTTTCCTCCCACTCTTTTTCTCCCTTCAAGCCTTGTTCAACCACTTGACTAAACGTCATATTAGGCAATTGTGTTGCCCTCTCGCGTATGTCAAGGTCTAAGGCATCCCAGAAATGGTTCACCATCCGGTTTTCGTCACAAATGTACTCCGGTATGAACTCAGCAAGTTTTCTGAACTTGTGCTCAAGTTCCTTCACCGTGCATTCCCCTCCTTGGGTCAAATTCGTGTACTCCCTTCTCTTCAACTTCACCTCGAAGTCGGAGTAGTATTGGCTAAAGAATTCTTGCCTGAAGTTCTCCCAAGTGACCGTCTCACCATACTTTCCCTTGACACCGTCCCACCACGTGGACGCCATTCCTTCTAGCAATCTCGTTGCCACTCTCATCTTCATATGGGGTGGCAGCTGCATATCAAGGGCCGCTTCATTGAATCTCTTGATCCACTCGGCCGCCACGGAGATGTCTCCCGTTCCATCAAACGGTTTACATCCCAAGTCTCTCGCCTCCTTTAAGTACTTTGAGATCCTTATGATAGGAACCTCGTCACCTCGACCTCCTCGGAGTTCAATGCTCTCCCTAGGAGTCGCGCGGCTTCCTCTCCTCGAAGCCCCTTCCAAAGCACGCCCTGCCCGGCGCCTTTGGCGATCTTGTTGGTATTGTCGGAGCAATTCCTCAATCCGTTCAAGAGCATTATTATCATCACTCTCATCACTAGCATCATCGTGTTCCCCCTCATATGGGGTCTCAACCGGCTCAGTTCCCGGTTGGTAAGTTGAATCCTCCTCGGACTCATAGTGTTCATCTATTGTTTCCACGTGACCGTCACTCACGGTCAGCGAGTGGCCTGCACGGCCCTGTCCCATAGACCCTCTTGATCCCCCCCCGACTGCCACGTTGGGATCCTCCCAGCGCCTGGCCAGTCGGGTTCCGTCAAGTAACTCTACCGGTACGTTCCATTTCTGAAGGAAGTTTAGAATGAGCCATTAGACTCGTATCAAATGTCAAGTGACGGATAGGTACTTAAAGACATCTTTTGGCTCAAATCACCGCCATACCAATTGTTAAGGGTACCATCTTAACAATTAGAGACTTTGCAACTCAAGTACCAAAAGTTCTATAAGTACAAAACTTTTTATGCTCATGGTTTTCAAATTCGTTTTCAAAAAGAGGTTTTGAAGCTTCATTATGAAGTTTACGGACTAAGGCTCTGATACCAATTAAATTGTCACGCCCCGGACCTGTCCGGACACGTCAACAACCCGCCGTACAGTACGAATAGTCAACCGCAGTCCAACACATCCATACTATACAAGGCGTCTGGAATATCATTCACACATAGTACATCCATAAACAAACATAATGCAAAATATTCATTTAAATCAGCGGAAACATTCAATACAAGTGTTGAAGCCACACCTTGACAAACATGGGCATACAAGCCCCCAAATCAATATTTGAGAATAATATCCATGAGCATTATTTAAAATGTTTTCAAAACAGGAACGGAAGAAGCACGAACCACGTCCCCCTCCTTTGATCTTCCCGAAGCAACGGGCGGTGGTAGCAACCTTCAAGTTCTACCTGAAACTGTGAGGTGGCCTCCCCCGTGAAGGGGAGGTCAGTACTTGGAAGCATTTGACAAGTACAATAACAACTATACTAAGTATAATCAAAGTTTCAATTTCCAAGACCCTCAATCTAAGATGTTATTCATTTGTAATTAACTCATGTTCTTCATGCTAGAGCTCGGCTCATAGTCGTGTCAATTTGTGCTAGAGCTCGGCTCATAGTCACCCTACGTTTGCTAGAGCTCGGCTCATAGTCATGCTAATTTGTGCTAGAGCTCGGCTCATAGTCACCCTGCGTTTGCTAGAGCTCGGCTCATAGTCATACTAATTTGTGCTAGAGCTCGGCTCATAGTCACCCTACGTTTGCTAGAGCTCGGCTCGTAGTCATACTAATTTGTGCTAGAGCTCGGCTCATAGTCACCCTACGTTTGCTAGAGCTCGGCTCATAGTCATACTACCACGTGCTAGAGCTCGGCTCATAGTCACGTCAGCTAATCCCTAAACCACTTCTTAGTCTAGGTTCCAACCATTTTGAGTAACCCTTAAGGCCTACTCCAAATGTAACTTGAGTTCATAAAGTCCACCTTAAACATATCCTTTAAGGTTACTTAACTCCAATATCTTGGGATTAGCTCCCAAAAGCTATTGAACTAACATTCCCGACTAGTATTTTTATACTAATCATTTAACCTTAATAAACCAATGCAAATTCATAATAATTTGGATATTTCAATTTAATTCCACATTCGAGTATAACTTGGCTCTAATATCAAAATATCACTTTTATCCTTCCATGACTTCCTTACATGAGGTAAAAGTATATTTATCACAATTTAATTTATAGTTTACACAACTATTATACCATTGTATTCATAACACATAATCATACACAATTTATTCATAAATTTGTATATTATGTATTTTTGCTTATAAACAATAATAATCTCATTTAGGCATTTTTATTAAAAATAAATCATGCCAAACACATATAATTCATTTAGGTAATCTTATGAAATTAACCCAATAATTATAAGCAATATAGTCGGTCATCCTCACCTCAATTGAGCTTTAAACTATCCCTTCTTGGTCCAATGGTCAAGACTTTGGTAAAGGTGGATTTGGAACTGATTCCTTGCTCAAATATGGGTGTTAAACAGCCTCTTCAAAGTGCTAGATCAACCCCTAAACGTTGGTACGAAAACAGCCCCTAGAATGGGTGTTTTCCGGTGAACACGTTTCCTAGTTTTCCAAGATTTACTCTAGGTTAGTATCTAACCTTTTCATCAATAAAATAACTTTACAAGGACATATTATACACTTGGATTAGTGTACAATAGTTCCACCAATCGTTCATATCATTTGGAAAATGAAAGGAAAGGTTTTGGGATTAACAACTCACTTTAGAAGAGTAGATCCGTTTCTGCGAGGTTGTGTTTTGCTCGGACGATTTGGAAGCCTTCCACTACTCCGATTGATGCAAACCAGACCTTCACGGATTCCTCGTCTTGAGATCTTTCTTTTGGTATCTCACACGCCTTAATTGGATTGGTATAACTCGAGATATACACCAAACAGTTTCAGCACTCTCAGAGCTCGAGTTCACAGACCACTGCTCGCTCCAGATCGATTTTTGGATGATTACTCTCTCCTCTCGAACAGAGACCACTCAATTATGAAAATAGACTTCAAAGGCTATCCAAGGACACCTTATACACGTTGTTTGGTCGAGTATAACTCCCATAATGAGTGGAGACAAACAGCACACCATTTTGTGCGAAAAATGGAGATGGTGGCCCAACATTTGATTCCTATCAAGTCTTGTACAGCTCCTCTCCATGGTGGTCGGCCAAGGTAAGTCTTCTCACCCATTTTTATTTGTCTTGCAGGTACTAATATCATGTGGAGTGGTTCCCCATTGATCCCAATTATTTTGGGGTCCAAAATATCTATCAATACCTCCAAAAATGGGAAGATGAGTTCTATTGTTTTATCTTTTGTCAAAGATGTCTTTTTGTACTCATCCTAATTTATTTAGAACAAGTCAACTTCCTACATCACATTATTGATCTCCAATATGTGTAGGCTCATCTCAAAAATTTACTTGATGGACATTATAGAAGGAAAATCCTACTCCCATTATTAGCTCAATAATGTCAAAGATGGGATCATAGACATTTTTATTCATCTCAATTCATCCTATCACTTTTTTTTTTGACATTTGTCATTCATATTATTGGGCTACAAGCCGTGTGGGTCGCCCCGAGTGGGCCTACGACGCCATTCTCGAATACTTGCTATTCTAGCGGGTTGGGCCCAAAATAATATCTGGGCCGCCTGCCCTTCCTCAACTTGTCTTGAAACGTTATGTGTTACTATTTAGATAATGTTAGGCTCTTTTATTTATTAATAAGGCCCGATACTTATATACGAGTTCGAATAGTACAATAATCGATCATTAATTACGTAAAACATTAATCGTTTTACAATCGTTTGGGAATCAGAAATCCAATACATAAACTTTGAATTTTAAAATCAAATTTTCAAGGACGTTCGGGTGCGGTGTCACAGATTTTGGGTATGAAAGCCATAAGGAAGGATATGATGATGGTATTATACTATATCTCAAAAGCATCATGCTGGAAAACTACTAAAGAGGGTTGGACATTTCAATGTCATTCCGTGATCGAGTATCCCTTATGACTCTCATATGTACTTAAAAAAAATAGAGGTGATCCTGAGGCTCAAAATAGCTTTTGCTAATAAGGAGCATTGGACTGTGTTGAGGCAGTTATTGAGATATTTGAGAGGTACCATCAATGATGGTATATTTGATTGAAATTATCTGTTGTAAATATTGATACAACGATGATATATGTTTTATTGAGAATTATCCATTGTACTAGAGTAGTACAATGATGTTATATGAGAATTATCCATTGTACTATAATGATACAATGATGATATTTATTTGATTGAGAATTATCCGATGTGCTAGAGGGTCACATCGATGTTATATTTTATTGAGGGTTATCCGTTGTATTTCCGGAATACAACGACGACATCTGAGTCAACTCACATGAGATAAATTAAAATAGTGGATATCCATTCACCCTTAAAAGCGGTGCAATGATGCTTGAGAATGGAATTATTTCCATTAATTTTGTGAAGTCAGAAGGAATTAGCTACTCCTTTGACAGAATCCCTAGGACGAAAAATGATAACTGAAACATCGAAGGAAATGGGACTAGTGTCACTTGAAACAAATGGGGATGGGAACCCAACTTGTGTGATTGGAGATCCCATGAAGCAAGTTCAAATGGGTAATAACAAGTCTTCCATTTAGTTCTGCTAGCCTAACTAAAATTTCTCATTTCCATGATGTGAGATATAGGCTAGAAACCGCATACTTTGAGAGGATGAATTAAAAAGCTCTTAATGATTATCGTAGCCCTTACTTTTAGGGTGGTGTGCAAAAGCGGTACACACTTGATGATATCACCTATATGAGTGTGAGGTGGGGCCGCCTCCATGAAGCATGACAAAACTTCTAGAGCACTCATGAAAGCCAAGCACGCGCATGGCCTTACGGCGCACAACGGCGTAATAGCGAGAAATTGTGCGGGGTGAGACACGACCGTTAAGACCCTGATTTACCAATAGTAGCTTGTTGGTTTCAAGAAACTATAGGTTTCACCACAAGCTCGGTTTATTAAGACTTAATCGTCTCGGTTTGGTTTCAAGTCTACGGACACCAAACTTAAAGTCTCACTTCTTTAATCCAGCAGAAATTCTCTAAACTATTTTTAACATCTAAAATTATTCATTTGAAATATGTGGGGGATTGTTGGAAATATTGAGAGTATTTCAAATGAATAATACTTTATTAATCAATTTTATAAACTAGATATTTGTTTTTATATTCTACTAAAAAATATTTTTATAAATGTCATTAAGTTCTTCCAAATATTAAACTTAGGCACTATAGATGTCCATTTAATTTGGGAAGTTTTCATATGTACGTGTATCCTTATTAATTATTAAAATTCATTGTTTATCAATTAATATTAAACAATGAGTGTGTGAGTGTCATGACTGTGATCCTTAAGTCCCATAACGTACGATGATGGCTATTAACTAGTAACGTTAATATTTAATTGTAAACGTTTAATCTCTTTATTTACTAGTATGAACGTTGCTTATTAATCGTTTTCCACCTGAGCTGCAACGTTATAATTCTGTTAGTATAAATATACGGGCCTACCTATACTTGGATGTGTGATCATGATCATTATCTTCCTCACAATTGTGCAAACTTCTAATTATTCTTCTGCTGGATTAATTTTATTTTACTCTCGTTGTTCTGTTACCGGCTTACGCCGAAGAGCTCGTTTTATCTTGGGGAAAGATTTTCGCTAGTCGGAAATACTTTCTTGAGGACAGCGTTTACGCGACTCGAGCTATATTATTTTTCTAACGTTATTTTTGCAGGTATATCCGGCCGAATTTCCACCAACAGAAAAAGACTACATAAAAGCTTCATATTTTCAGATGTTTCTTATTATTAGCCTTTAGCAATTTAAATTTTAAAATGCTCTAGCCAAGAAACACAATCTCAAAGGCTACCTATTTAGAGAAAGGTGGCCAAGTACTCATTTGTAAAACCATATCTCGAACAAATACATTGTTGGGCCCAAATACCCCGAAGCATCCGAACCAACACAAGGGCACAAAGTACATTTACAGGGGCCTGGGAGCTCATTCGGTCCAAGTCGTCTAGGGCTTACCGGTAGGAAATATCCTAATACTTGGCGTTTATCCACTGCCGCTATCGGCATATTGGAGAGCTTCACCAAGCAATTGGCGGAAAAAAAAAAATGGCGGAAAGTGCATTTAATTTGCTAGATACGAGAGATATTTTAAGGTTGTGGGTCATTCACTCTGGGCTCGACACGTTGCCCCCAATACCTACCACCTTGTAGAAAAAAGACTTGCATTTATATCATTGTAAGGGGTTGGAATTTGCATTCGTTAGCTTATACTTCCATCCAGTTTCTTCTCTAATCTCTCAGTGCAGAATAGAGGACCGGGAATCGGGCTCAGTAAGGGTGTGCTGTAATATTTATAAGCCGACAATTGAATTTGGTCCACTTTACCTTCTTTCCTTTCTTGCTATTGGTTTTGTCTTCATAATTGCTTAACTCACTTACTAAAAGAGACATAATCCATAAAAGATCCTACGAAAGCCCAAGGTACTGTGTTGGGCCTTTGGATCACGAGGACTTAACATCAACATTGGCGTCGTCTGTGGGACACTGACAAAAACATCCTGAGCAAGCTATTGTGCTAGCCAGCATCTTCTACAAACTCAAAAGCAATACTACTTACAAAATGGTTAGAAGATCATCCCAACAAACCTAATACTTTTTTGACTGGTTGTGTGATTGCAGGGTTTCACGGACCCTGACATCTGGCGATCCTTCGCGTAGCGAGTGGTCCAACTCAGGCGGTCATGAGAGCACTGGCTGAAACTCTTTTGAAATTTATCCGACTAGAATGAGGCGGAGCACAATGTGCATACGGCCGAAACATAGCGCATCCCCTTAACACCCGATCGGTGTATGCAAACCCTCGAGGGACATATCGAGGAATCTAAAGCATCTCGCACATCAGCTTTCGGGCGGATCGGCTGGATGTAAACAAAGGCTTGGAGGAGGGGCTGTTCTGCAGGAGGATAACGGACCATCGGGATTTCACGCTCCCAAACAGAGAGGCACACCAACAGGGAACAAACATCGTGATTTTTTTAGACAACCACAGGGTGAGGGAAACAACCCCAATAGTCCAAAATGAGCAGTGTCGATTTTAGAACCTAAACACGAACGATCGTTGAATCGTCTGAGTGCCCCACGGGCCCGGCCGTCCACGTGAAAACGGGAGACGAGGCTGCACAGAACATCCCTATTCTGTTAGCTCATATCGCGCGCAGGATGGCGTGGTGGTAACCTATAAAGACAAGTTGACGATCTGGCCCGTCAGATGGCAAGAATCCCTGCACAACCAACTACCAAGGCCTTGCCTCACACCCCCATTCTCCTCGAGAATCCCGGCCACAAATATTCCCCGAGATTGCAGGCCGCCAGTCAGCCTGGTCTATGATGGGGTTAGGGATCCAAGGGCCCACCTGCTGACATACGAGGGTGGAGTTGTGTTATTAAGAGCATCCAACAATGCCATATGCCTGCTATTCTTCAACAACTTTCAGGGCCCAATGCATGAATGGTTCAGCCAATTACGGGTTAGAACCATCAACAACTTCGATGTACTGCCAAAACAGTTCCTCGCTCAGCTCACCTCGAGCACCACATAAAAGAGGCATTTTAGTTACCTTGCCAGCGTTCTGTGACACCGCACCCGAACGTCCTTGAAAATTCGATTTAAAATTCAAAAGTGATGTATTGAATTTCCAATTGCAAAACAATGGGAGAAACGATTAATATTTTACGAAGTACATGATTGAATATTGTATTGTTCAAACCCGCATTCTTTTGTAATTTTCATCGTGTAAATTATTGGGATGAGCCTACACATATTGGAGATCAATAATGTGATTTAGGAAGTTGACTTTTTCTAAATAAATTAGGATGAGTACAAAAAGACATCCTTGACAAAGATAAAACAATAGGACCCATCTTCCCATTTTTGGAAGTATTGGTAGATATTTTGGACCCCAAATTTAATGGGATCAATTGGGAACCACTCCACATGGTATTAGTACCTGCAAAACAAATAAAAATGGGTTAGGAGACTTACCTTGGCCGGCCATTATGGAGAAGAGCTGCACATGACTTGATAAGAATCAAAGTTTGGGGCCACCACTCTTATTTTCGCACAAATTGGTGTGCTGTTTGTCTCCTCTCATTATAGGAGCTATCCTCAACCAAATAACGTGTATGAGGTGTCCTTGGATAGCCTTTGAAGTCTATTATCTCAATTGAGTGGTCTTTGTTCGAGGAGAGAAGGATTATCTTGCAAAAATCGAGCTGGAACGAGCAAAGGTCTGTGAACTCGAGCTGTGAGAGTGCTGAGACTGTTTGGTCGATATCTCGAGTTTTACAAGTCCAATTAAGGCGTGTGAGATACCCACAGAAAGCTCTCAAGACGAGGAATCCGTGAAGGTCTGGTTTGCAGGAATCGGAGTTGTGGAAGGCTTCCAAATCGTCCGAGCAAAACACAACCTCGCAGGAGAGGATTTAATCTTCTAAAGTGAGTTTTAACCCCAAAGCTTTACTTTTCATTCTCCAAATGATATGAACGATTGGTGAGACTATTATACACTAATCCAAGTGTATAATATGTCCCTAAAAAGTTATCTTATTGATGTAAAGGTTAGATACTAACCTAGATGCAAATATTGGAAAACTAGGAATCGAGTTAGCCGGAAAACACCCGTTCTAGGGGCTGTTTTCATATCAACGATTAAGGGTTGAACTAGCACTTTGAGGAGGCTGTTTAACACTCATATTTGAGCAAGGAATCAGTCCCAAATCCACCTTGACCAAAGATTTGACCATTGGACCAAGAAGGGAAAGTTTAAAGCTCAATTGAGGTGAGGATTGACATCTAATTGCTTACAACTTGTAGGTTAAGCATGAGATTACCTAAACGCTTAAATCATGATTTTTCATGGATTATGATGATTATATATTGATGAAATATTGATATAGTTGCCAAAGAATGAAATTTGAAATGATTTGAGAAGTTATGAATAATATGAGATTAAATGAGTATAAAAGAACCATTTTGTGAAAATGGGTATTTTACTCATGTATGAATTATGTGGATACATAAATGAGTATTTGTGTATTGAGATTAAATACTTAAGTTGCTGCTACATAATTATAAATATGTAGAGAATTACAAATAATGAGGATAATGGTATGATAACAATAATCTTAATAGTATTGAAATACTAGTTAGTGATTATTGGGACTTGTTGATTAAATTGATCCTAGGGATTGGATTGTATGAAAGGTGCTTGAATATAGTTCAAGTGTATATAATAACTTAGTATGGAACTAAGGTTAAGTTATGGGAAGTCCTTAAGGATGACCCATGGTAGTTTAATGATATGTCAATTCTAGGCATAGGGATTGCTTGAGAATTGGACCTTAATGCATGGTGATGTGATAGAGCCGAGCTCTAGAATGCATGTAAGGGTAGACTTGGAGTCTATGTATTGTATAGCTAGAGCCGAGCTCTAGGACTTGCGTGGTGATGTGGTAGAGCCGAGCTCTAGAACGCAAGGTAAGGAAATTGACCCGAGGTATATGAATTGTATGGTGATGTGGTAGAGCCGAGCTCTAGAATACAATGTCATGTACTAGGGTTGGACTCTAGGAGTTGTCGTGGCTTATAGCCACGGGGTTGGGAATGGTGATTTCCAAATGAAAACGGGCCCACGGGCCGACTACTTGACTTTTATATAAAGTAAGTATATTTTTAAACGGGGTAACTTAGGGTTACAATCATAATGTACTATCACCCTACTTGAGGGTCTTGTGTTTGAAATACTTGTTGTATATCTATTAGATGCCTGCCACACCAGTACTTTATAGCCGTATAGAGTACTGACCCCTTCGGGGGCGTCCCACCACCATTTCAGGTTGAGGCTAGAGCTTGTTTCCTGTGCTCGTTGATCGAGTGATTCCTTGGAGAGAAGACTTGGTTCGTGCTTCCTCCATTCTGTTTTTAAATAATATTAAACTTGCTCATGGATATTTTACTTTAGAGCCTGCGTGCTCATGTTTGCCCTGTGTGGCCCTTTTGTTTTAAACAATGTTTTCCGCTGCGTATTCAATTGTTTATTATGTATGTTTATGGATGACTTATGTGTGAATGATATTCATGACGCCTTGTATAATATGAATGTGTTGGACTGCGGTTGACTATTCGTATCGTACGGCGGGTTGTTGACGTGTCCGGGGAGGTCCGGGGCGTGACACGTTCGCTGTGGCCGAAGGAATTGTCCTCCAAGTTCCTCACTTGACGGAGGGACGAGACCCTAAAGTTCGACAAAATAATGGAGTACACAGGAATCGCTCTCTTCACCGATGTACTCCATACGGGGGAGTTGTATCATGACTTGAATTAGTATTTGGGCACCAGATATGCCGAAATGTTGGCCCAAACCTAGAAGTATGCAGCCATCGAAGAAGAGGTCCTAAGGGACAAAATTCTATCCGCCGCACTAGTAAGGATTATTGATCGGTTGGGGCCTGGCCCCAAGCTGCCCCAACTCATAAATAGAGGAGATCTTTTGGCTACTCCGAAATGGATTTCACCCCACTCGCTATTCGGTTGCCCGAATATATGATGAAGTTCGGGATCAAGGATTTGTTCCACCCCTAAGCAATGATAAGGCGAAGATGGGGACGAGGGACGCCTTCTGCCAATAACACAAATGCCCCAGCATAGCACTGATGAATGAAAGAGCCTCAATTTTGCGATCGAGGAGAACATATCGAGTAGGGTACCTAAGGAAATACGTTCGAGGCCCTAAGCGTCAGAACAAAAACACAAATACCTGGCGGCAAGCTAACTAAAGGGAGACTAACCCTAAGGATGAGGATTATCATAGAGCTAACACAAACGGCTCGAGGGATCTAGGGCCCCAGGGCAATGTAAGAAAGGAAATGAAGGTGATCTTTTTGGGGGCTAAGACTAGTGATACCCCAGAAGAACGAAAGAAGTTCGAATAGGCTTTGAACAGCGCTTTGAACATGGTGTCCATCCCCCCACCCCCACCCCCGCGGATAAAAACCAAATCGAGCCCATCATCTTCAGACTAACAAATATGCTCGAAACGTGCAGGTAAATCGAGCCCATCATCTTCAGACTGGCAAATTTCCTCATGACCAGACACTTCATCTGGATCGTGTCGTCATTCAATTTCTTCAACGATTCGTAATTGTCATTTTTTATAATCGTGCCGTTGTTTTTACATAAGGGTTCCGCACCATGGATCGATTTGATTCTGATATCATGTTAGGACTCCAGATTTCATCCTAAAAGGCCAACTTGATAAGAGGAATAATTCGAATCTTAATATATCACTTTATTCCTTCACAACTCATAAGTATCCATTGGGGGGATTCAACAATGGGGCACATAATCCCAACTCTTTTTCAACCCTTACGGCTTGGACTTTGGAACCAAGAACCGGAGAACTGAACCGGACCGAACCGTTATAACCTGGTTTGGTTCGGTTCCAAAATTTATTAATTGCTCCCCCCCGCCCCCCTAACTTTGTCCTGTTTACCTTTTTCGATCGTCCCACTAAGTTTGTATCATACCATATTTGGTAATATTTGGGTGGTTACAATTCATTCTTACTTTATTCACACTTTATCAATTCAATACCAACCACACAATTCCACTTTTTTTTAAAAAGTTGTGCCACACCCCTTTGTCCCAAACATAGTGGAACGGAGGTAGTATTTGTTAATGGTGCGGTTCCTTTTTTTTAACGGTTCGGTTTTCGGTTCCTCAAAAAAATATGTACATGAAACCGTTAAAGAACCGCTATATATAATAATTAAAATTATATATATTTCTTATTAGCACATATATTTTAATGTATATTTACTTATCTATTTTTATATTACATTCACTATTTTAGTTTAGTTATTAAACTATTTAAAATTATTTTTCATTTTAACCGGTTCTCTTGGGCTTCTTTAGAAAATATCTTGTTTCGTTTTATTTACTAAAATTTGCGGTTTGTAATGTATTTATGTTTTAACCCAACTTTTGAGGTTTGAAATGATGTTCAACATATTTTTATAGTAATTTCAAACGTTGAATGTCTTTTTGGCACAAATTCAATCATGATTTATAAGATTTTTTTAAGACGAGGAACCGTTAAATGACAAGAACCGAACAGTTAAGAATGATTCGGTCCTTATCTGTTCTATAAAATAATTTATAAGAACCGAACTGTTAGTAAAATTTCATATATTCAAACGGTTCTACATATTTTTCCTAAGAACTGAACCGTTAGTAAAATTTTATATTTTCCAACGATTCTACATATTTTTCCTAGGAAACGAACCGGTCCCGAGCTTATTAACCCTCAACATGAACAACGACCTTCATGTTAAAATTCTCTTGAGCCCTCCGCCATCCTCATCTTGCATACTATCGAAACAGTGTTCAACCAAATCAAATTAACAAAAATAGGAAATTTTGTCTCCTCAGCACCAAAATGATAACACCATGCGCCGCCCACTCAAATAATCCATTAACTCCTATTCTAAAATTTTCATTCTAATTTATTCTTTCCATGACTAAATAATCCTATTAAAACATAAAATATAATTGGTGTTATTTTTTATATAGGTGTTGCAAAGTTACCATTGGTTGAATTTGTTGAAGCTTGTGATATTTTGGATGAATATATTGAATTTGTTGGTGTCAGTTTTATTTTCCTTTTGCTTGATGTAATGATCTGAATCTTTTGATATGAATAGAGGCCCGTTTGATGATAAATAAAAAATATTGAAGCCCAAACCGGTGTACCATAACCAAATCAGTATTCCTCCTATTTGGATTGCAGCCCAAATACGACCAGTTCTAGCCCAATTCTACAGTGGTCCGGTTTAGGTTCAAAACCCGCTCTGGTCTAATTTTGCAGCGGTCCCATTAAGGTCCAAAACCCGCCCAACCAAAATTTTGATACTAAGTCCTCCAGTTTTGGTATACTATCATCTCATCTTGCAACAGTTTGACTTTCTCGTTTGCCAACATACTATTTTGACTTTAATTATATTTAAATATGTATTAGTAAACATTTTAAAAAATTGATATTTTGAAAATTCACATTGATAGGAATTCAATAACGTTTTATATGTAATAATTTGATTATGTATATTACTAGAAAATTGTGGTCAAAGTAAAGTCCGTGAATAGTGCAAAAATCACAATGTTACAAGAATTAAAGAATGGAGAAAGTATATTTTAAACTAATTTTCGAATTTTTAAGCACTTTCATAGCAAACCACAACTTGCTTTTTAGACATTATTATAGTGACACTACCAGAATGGTCACAAATTCAAACCGAATCAAATCTCAATTAAAAGATTCGTAGTAATAACTCTTTTGATGAATTAAGAAGCTTTGCAAAAAGTAATTATTTTCCAATACATACGTCAAATTTCTCCGTATTACAAATAAGTTTTAGAGGCTCAAACTAACATAAAAAATGCAATTCACTCCTTATATAAGAGGCTCTGTTCGGCCGTCACCAACTGAAGCAATTCCCGATGAGTTTTTTTATGAAAATATTTTAGCTACAAATTAAATAAAACAGATAATCAAATTATTTTTTGAAGATAACTGCACAATTAAACATCGCAAAACATTTCAGAAAATCATTTTACTATCTTCCCGATTGAACTTTTATCTAAAATTTGATATGACAAACTAAACTTAATGAAAAAGATGCTTAAAAAATTTCAACCGGGCACCGCCCCAATTGACTACGGACAGACATAGGCTATGTTTGGTATAATTAGCTGAAAAGATCTTTTTGTGAACTTTTTAGTAACTGTTAGCTTTTAATGACTGAAAAGATCTTAAAAGTAAAAGGTGGTAGCTGTTTGGTAAAAAGCTTACTGTTTGATTTAGTTCTGTTTGGCATACAAGCTGTTAGGATTTATTAAAGCTAAAAGTCACAGACTTTTCTCAGATGCTACTACCTGTAGCATCTCAAAAAAGAGCTTTTATTTTTTGAAAAGCTCTTAAAAAATGTCATGCCAAACATACAACTAGAGTCTTTTAAAGTCCTTTTAAAGAATAGAGAAGCTAGAAGCTAGAGTCTTTTGTGTGCTAAACATAGCCATAATCTCCTATATAAAAGATGGATTGCACTTTTTAAGTTAGTTCGATAGTCTATTCAACCCTTTAGCCTAGAAAGAATGACGGAAAGGTGACTCTGAGGTCTTCACTGGGCAAAAATATGTGCATATCCGTTTGGGACAAAAACTGATCAAAAGGTTAAAATGTCTCAAACACCCCTAATCCGAAAGTCCTAACACCAATCTCTTGGACTTCCCATTTCTCACCTCGCTCAATTGGCTCATACACCAAGACCAGGGGCGGAGCCAAGGGGGGGTCAGGGGTCAGTCGACCCCGCTGAAAGTTTGAGAGCATAGAGCTCTGAAATATCTTCGATTTGATATATTATGGCCCCCGTAACTCATTACGAGTAAAAAGTTATGACTTCTGCAAAATCAGCACTATCTAAACGTAAAATCAGCAAAATTTGATGAGTAATATTGATTTTTTTTTCCCCAAATTTTAAAAATAGTGTATAATTAACTCATTATTTACGTGACATGACTCAAAAATAGAGCAAAAACAGTCTCTTTTACGAGTGTCTATTTATCTAAACTACATAAAAAATATTAAACTCGGACATTGTTTGGAAACGATCATCCGTTTTCATTTTGTATAAAGTTGATTCTCGACCTCCTAAACCGTATTTCTGGCTCCGCCACTGACCAAGACCACACGACTTTGCCGTGAAATGGTGGCCATCTCAATTCTCATCCGATGAATTTGCAATGACGAAACTTGGTGACAAAAACAACGCCGGATCAACAGCAACGGCTACAGAGCACGACAGCAAAATAATTTGTTCGGCCTTTTTAGTCCATTTCTAAAAATATCATTTTTTTTTTCCATGAATTCATTTTAGTAATATATTGGTGTCTTAACCCCAAGTGTTAAGATCACTGATCACTACAATTTTACTTTAGAACATAGTTATAATTACTTTTTCCGTTCCATTAAAATTGATCCATTTTTCTTTTTTGAGAAAGTCCCATTAAATACTCTCATTCCAAATATATTAAATTTTGTATAATTCAAAAACATACATAATTCATTCTAATGTTATTAATTCAATACGAGTTAAATGATCTCAATTTAATGTACCAATGTTCTAAAAAAAGTCCTACTCCGTATTTTAGAACAGTTAAAATAAAGAACCCAACAAAACCGTGGCGTGGAACTGTTCTCAGAAAAAGGCCATTAATTTTACACTTTAGACGAACCGCCGAGCAAGTATCCGATGATCCTATGATTCAAGTCGAAGGTAAAAAAGAACCACATCCCCTCTTCCATTTAACGAAGCGATCAAAGCTCTCGTCTTTGCATCCATGGAGGAAACAGAGACTCATAAAGCTATGCTCACAACAGAAAAATGGAAGAAAGAACAAATCTTCAACTCAAACAAAGAGCCACCCTTCCCCGCCCAACATCCCTCTTTCGGTGTGGTTAAAGCAAATGAATCATCATTGAACACCAGCCCCACAAACTATATTGACACATTCTCAGAATTGGTTGAATACCTTAAAATTTCAGAGTCGAGAGATTCTTCGTTTCAAACATTATTGGCATTATTATAATCAAATCAGAAGACAATGAACCAGAAATTGAACACATTTGCATCACTTCATTGTCTAGTTCCAATCCAAAACAGTCCCTTCCTATTTCTTATGGGTATCCCAAAGCCAAGCCAAGTTATTAATCAAAACATACATCCAGTCCTGGGCTTCTTTTAGTATTAGACCAATGGCTGAGAAAATGATAGCAGCCGAACTTTCTGCTAAAGGTACATCAAAATATATAATTCCTCTAGAAATTTCTTAAAAGAGAATCTGATTGAGAAATAAAAAACAGAGTATTTCACATTCTAAACTTCTACTTTCTATGCACAAAATAAACATATAATTTCGAACGTAATGAATGAATAATAGTAGAAACTTTGAATGAAGCCATCAGACACCAATGATTCTCCACATAAGCTTAAAGCTAATAATACGGTCCGCATCATGGTTCGATCTAAGAGATCGCATCACGCGGCTTGTCAATTTCAGCTAAAACTAAAGCAAAAAAGGCAGAATAAAATCAACAAAATAAGAGCTCAGAGAATAGTATGGGTATGAGACAATTATCATCACTCTCTCAGAAGGAGGTCAGAGTGGTGCATGACAATCTCTGTATTTCATCATCACTCTTCTTCGTCTAGTGAATATTCATTAATAATTACTACGTAATAATCATCAAACCTAATTTTGAAAAACGAAAAATAGGGGGAAATGGATAATAAAAAACGCTCAGAGATAATTTCCGCTATGATGATGAGGAATAGGTGAATGCTCAGAGAAGACTGCGCATGATATATAGGAGCGGAAATTAGGTTTCACCCAAACCCTAATCTTTGTGGAAATTTGAATAGATACAGGCCCGGGTTGAACAAAGGGGCCATACAGATCCTGCTCTTCTGGCCCGGTTGGTTCATTTAAATTCAACCCGACAAGGTGTAGATGTAGCATGAGTAGCAATCCCGTCAGGTCGGCCTAAAACCGCCGTTTGGCCGAGGGCTTTTGGGGCCCTTTCCGGTGGAATATTTATATACTCCCTCCGGTTTTATTTAATCTTCACACTTTGACTTCACACAAAATAAGGAAAGAAATTTGACTTTACTGTAGAGTACACTGTTGAGGCACTGTTTGGCACTATAGAGACACTGTTTGGCACTGTTGAGACACTATTTTGATGTAGATTTCTTTGCCTAAAAAGAAAATAAGGAAGTGTGAAGTTTATTTTAGACCGTTCCAAAAAGGAAAGTGTGAAGTTTATTAAAAACCGGAGGGAGTTTACACACACACACACACACACACACACACACACCCACACAAATGTTCAGGTCAGGAGTTCCTGACCGGAACCGCCGTCCGGACCGTGGCGTTTGGCCGCCTTCCGGGTGGAATTTTTTGATGAATTTTTTATCACATGTTCTCCATAAAGTCTAGTTTATCCACAAAAAAATTCAGCCAAAAGCTCAATCTGGAAGGTCGCCAAATAATTTTTGCAAGTTAACTGGTCCAGAATATGTATTTTCCGGACCAGTTAACTTGCAAAAATCATTTGACGACCTTCCCGATTGAGTTTTTTGCTGAATTGTTTTGTGGATAAACTAGACTTGATGGAGAACATGTCATAAAAATTTCATCAAAAAAAGCCACCGGGAAGGCGGCCAAACGCCGCAGTCCGGACGGCATTTCCGGTCAGGAACTCCTGACCGGATCATTACTCTATATATACATATATATATATATATATATATATATATATATATATATATATATATATATATATATATATATATATATATATATATATATATATATATATATATATGTATGTATATAGTAATCTTCCGGTCAGGTATACCTGACCGGAGCCGCCGTCCGGCCTCCTCCTTTTGGGGGCCTTCCCAGTGGTATTTTTTGCTCAAATGTTTTGTGTATGTTCCGCATCAAGTCTAGTTTATCCATACCAAATTTCAGAAAAAAATTCAATCGGGAAGGTCGTCAAATGATTTTTGCAAGTTAACTAGTTCGGAAAATACATATTCTGGACCAGTTAACTTGGAAAAATCATTTGACGACCTTCCCGATTGAATTTTTTGCTGAAATTTGGTATGGATGAACTAGACTTGATGAGGAACATACACATAAAATTTGAGCAAAAAATAACACTGGGAAGGCCCCTAAAAGGAGGAGGGCCGAACGGCGGTTCCTGTCAGGTATACCTGACAGGAACATTTGTGTGTGTGTGTGTGTGTGTGTGTGTGTGTGTGTGTGTGTGTGTATATATATATATATATATATATATATATATATATATATATATATATATATAGAGTCCTGATCCTGTCCAGACGTCCGGACAGGAACCGCCGTCCGGCCGGCGGCGTTTGGCCGCCTTCCCGGTGGAATTTTTTGATGAAATTTTTATGACATGTTCTCCATCAAGTCTAGTTTATCCACAAAAAAATTCAGCCAAAAACTCAATCGGGAAGGTCGTCAAATGATTTTTGCAAGTTAACTGGTCCGGAAAATACATATTCCGGACCAGTTAACTTGCAAAAATCATTTGACGACCTTCCCAATTGAGTTTTTGGCTGAATTTTTTTGTGGATAAACTAGACTTGATGGAGAACATGCCATAAAAATTTCATCAAAAAATTCCACCGGGAAGGCGGCCAAACGCCGCCGGCCGGACGGCGGTTCCTGTCCGGACGTCCGGACAGGATCATTTGTGTATATATATATATATATATATATATATATATATATATCTAGTGAGAAATCATCTCATCAGGCCGGCCTGACGGGCTGCCCCGTCCGGCCGAGCCCGTTTGGGCACCTTCCCGGTGGAATTTTTTGATGAAATTTTTTGAGCATGTTCCTCATCAAGTCTAGTTTGTCCATACCAAATTTCAGCTCAAAATTTGATCGGGAAGGTCGTCAAATGATTTTTGAAAGTTAACTGGTCCGGAAAATACATATTCCGGACCAGTTAGCTTGCAAAAATCATTTGACAACCTTCCCGATCGAATTTTGAGCTGAAATTTGGTATGGACAAACTAGACTTGATGAGGAACATGCTCAAAAAATTTCATCAAAAAATTCCACCGGAAAGGTGCCCAAACGGGCTCGGTCGTACGGGGCAGCCCGTCAGGCCGGCCTGACATGAAGATTTCTCTCTCTCTCTCTCTCTCTCTCTCTCTCTCTCTCTCTCTCTCTCTCTCTCTCTCTCTCTCTCTCTCTCTCTCTCTCTCTCTCTCTATATATATATATATATATATATATATATATATATATATATATATATATATATATATATATGAAACACAGTTTTCGTAGAGAATTTTTTTGAGATTGAATTTTTAGCCTTTATTACTCCAGGGCCCCTCCCTAAGACCTCCTGGAGTAAAAACAACAGTTAAACAACCAGTTCGATCCGTTTAAAAACCGTAGTATATCCAATCCGGTTCTGGATTCTTTTTTTATAATACCGGTTTCTTTTTCAAATATTTTGGAACTTATTTTTGGAACTAGAGTACATGAGAGGGGTTTTAAAGAATATCACTACAATAAATTTATTTGCAGGAATATTACTTATAGCTAATTACATTGTAGTGTCATAGTAATTTAAATTTAAAAACCAAATTTAAATTTATTCATAGATTACTATGATTCCATTACTACTCCAGTCACTAGTTACATTTTTTGAAATGATATCTATTCATTGTGATACCAATTGATTTTTGGATGTCACCAAACAGTAGGGATGGACTCGGGTCGGGCCAACCGGCCCGGAACCGGACCGGCCCGCTACTGTGCGGGCCCAGACCGGCCCGGTGAGCTGGTTCGGTTCCGGTTCGGGCCTCCCGGCCCGGTGGTATACCGGTCCGGGCCCGGGCCTCCAGTTTAGTGAACCGGCCCGGCCGGGCCGGGCCCGGTTCGGGCCGGAATTTAATTTTTTTTTTTTAATTTTTTTTTAAGTTTTGGGTTGGATTAAGTATTTTGGGCCATTTGAGGTGGTTTGGGGTGGAGGGGGGAGGGGTAGGGGGTTAAATAAGAGAAGAAGAAGAAGAAAAAAAAACATTCCGGGTGGGCCGGCCCGGCCCGGCCCGGTTCTGGCCCGGAACCGGAACCGGAACCGCCCACCACCGGTTCGGGCTCGGGCCTCCTTTTTCTGAACCGAGGCCCGGCCGGGACCAGGCCCGAACCGGGCCCGAACCGGAACCGGTCCAACCCTACCAAACAGCTTACGCATCACACACCAGAAAACTAATTATTGTTTATAATTAATAATAAAAGATATTTTTCTAAGAGCAAAAACATTACAGTATTCTAAAATAAGAGTATGTATTTATTCCTTAATATGAGTAATTATTGTCAAACTTGTAAAAAAAATGTCATGTTTCAAGTCTTATTATGCCAAACCATGAGAGCAATTACTCATGTTTAGGAAATTAAAAAAATTGTTCTCTTATTTTAAATTCTCAAATATTTTTACTCCTATTTGAAGAATTTTCACTTGGTAATAATATAAAGAAATCATAAAATGAATAAATTTCCGCCCAGTTTACAATGCCTTAGGTTCATGTATCAGAAGCTCCGCTTATATTATTTTTAGAGCATATACAATTCACGTATGCTCTCATGTCATAACAAAAGAATTGGCTACAAACCTACAACACATAAACACTCCACAAGTAATTACATTTACTCTATGAAAGTTCAGCTTTCTCAACCACAAAATCAGATCAACTCACCAGTCTGCTGCAAACGTATACATCAGCGAACTGCTAAACCCAACAAGGTGTTGCGAAAGTGTACGAAGAGACAACATAATTAACATTGGTTCTTATAGTTATAGTCTTATAGAACAAACAAATTACCTGTCATTCCAGCCACACTTCAAAATGTGTGCTGTACACTTGTATCTGTTTCACTCTTTTCTGTTCGGTTAGTTGTAGTAAAGCTTGTCTAAGATAAAGAAATGTCACTTTCAGTCACAGCCAATGGAGAAGATGACGGGCTGGTGGAGATGGAATCTGTGACTCTACTACTATTAGGGGCAGTGGGACTTTTGATTACCTTGGCTTCATCCACAGGAGAAATGGATCTCAAAGGGGGCAAGCTTGAACCTGGCGTGATAAGATCTGGCATATGCTTAGGCTCATTAAAGGTTTTGCAATGAGCGCAATAGTATGCAATGTAAGGGAAATCTTCCTTTCTCGCCAGTCCTGCACCAGTTAAAGCATGCATGAATTGATAGATTTATCGAGAGATTCCACTCCCAGAACCCAATAACTCCCTTGGCTACCACCCACCTTCATCAAATAAACAAGAAAAGCTAGTATCAGTCAGTTCTTCTAGAGTCAACTTTCAAGTCCACTTTTATTTTTTGTAAAGCTAGATGCAAAACCGTTTCAATTTTCAAACAGTTCGGATATTTTTTATTGGACTGTTTTCAATTCCAGACCTGATCAGGTCAGACCTAACCACATCATATATTCATATCAAACAAGACTCAGAGAATAGTAAAATACGCATACACTAGAAGTTTACCACACTAGACTAGAGCAACCTTAAAAAGATCAAATCAGGCCAGACCATAAAATTTAAGTCCAATTACAAACATTCTTACTCCCAAGTCAGTCCTTGAAATAAGATTCAGAGGTATAAGCGACCATTCATATTTCGTAAAAGATTGTAAATGAGTTGACTTTCAGTTTACAAGCTTATAGAAGCTTGTAAAAATTAGGTTTCATTGTTTGTCAACGCCAAGATGCAATGGTTTTAGCCAATTACTACAAACCATCTTTAAAATGAGATTCACATGTATAAGTGACCACTCAATATTAATAAAAGCTTGTAATTGTGTTAACTAAAAATAAAGATGGTACTTTACCAAACTGTTTTGAAAATTGGGATGGAGTATGTAAAATGAATGATGGTGGTATCAGACTCCATACCGTTATGCATATGACAGTGGCAACATATAAGTGCATAACATTGAGTTGGATCCTCTCCCACAAGCAACGCAGCGAGACGTGCTAGCCACCCTCCCTCATGTGGGCTGGGATTATAAGGCCCAATGACCTGCCTATGATACTCTCTCCCATCAGAATCATCAAGTTGTGGAAGTATTTCTTCTTGTGGGCTACGAGAAGTGGTTTGCTTCTGCTTTCGGTGTCGAAGCCCGCTGGATTCAGCAGCACCACTTCTGCTTCCGGTAGGGGCATTTTGCGTAGACCCGTCATTTCCCAGATGGACTTTCAACCCACTTTCTGCACCAAGCCTAGATGCCAGTACAGTAGCAGCAGCTGCCTTGGCTGCTGGGTCAGGGTCGTACCTCTACGCACAGAGAGAAAACACACTGAAATATGATACATTTGAACCTTAGTGTTATTATTTATACCAATATGATGTTTTATAGACATGTGGTTGTCAATATGATTCGAATATATGGTCAACTATTCTTATTGGTGCTTTACCAAAGCTGTACACCTTTGTTTGGGTTAGGAACACAATGGAAATGGAGAAGAGCAAAATAAGGTAGGTTTTAAGTGTTGTTTGGTGTGAAAGGAAACGAGGAGAAACTGAAGAGAAATAAGTATTTTGTTAATTAAAAATGTATTTATCACGCAACACTAAAAAACAGATCTCATTTGTTCGTAATTAAATAGCATCGAGAGGCACGTATGGAATCGTTCAATCCCCACTTCCTTCACAACAATGAGGAGAAGAAAAAACCATGAAGCTGTAATACTTCTTCTCTCCTGATTTCTTATCTATTTCAATTGCAAAAAATCATACTTTCCAGTTTCCACTCAAATTTGTTTAACTATTTCACTCTCTTGCTAACCTAACAAACACAGCATAAGAGCAAAAAAGTTGAATGTCCATTTTGACACAAGTAAAAACTCCAGCATTAACAAATTCAAAGTCTGAAAAGAAACAAATAGGTGTAATGCATCAATGTATCTTGACCTGAATGAGCTGTTGTGTAGTATAATAATTTGTTTTCTCTTTAAGCTCATCAATCTTTGCTTGTCGTTCGGCCCGAAGCTTTTCCAGTATTTTTTGGTCTTTCCGTTCACCTATAAACAAGCCACAGTGAAAGAAGAAGAAGTAGAAGAAGAGCATGGACGATAGACAGTCATCTGAGGCTCTGAACCCAACAGACCAACGAACCCGTTTGGACAAACAAAGCAACCAAATCAACTAATTATGGGATAATCCCATCATGGTCAACTTTCAACTAATGCTAGAAGAGTGAGTCTAGGGACATGTGATTTGTGTCCATTTTGAATGTACAGTCCATGGCAATAATTTATTGGATAATAAAGAGTTGGGCAACTTTTAATCATCCAATAAATGCATGCCATGTTGGAATCTATACAAAAAATGTCTCCTTAGACTTAATGATGCTGGAATCTATACAAGACCAACTTATATAATAGTTCGGCTTCCCTGGGTGCAACCGTGCAACAAATAATGCTTTTTATGCATTCATTGTGATGGCCACAAACCAATGAACCATCCTTTACAATGAATTATTACATTATATGCAGAAAGCATGAAGGTGAAACAGAGACGGGATAAGAAAACCACATCGACTCGTCAAGCAACAAGCCAACAAGTGAACATAAATATTAACAAAAACAGACAATAGTAGTAGCTGTCCCCCCATCACATTAATCCCAATCAATTCTCTGATTATTGACTTCAACTCATATAGATAGTCATTAGTCACGATATTATATGTATATGTAGGGAAGCTATTACTCAGTATAAAGAAGAAGATAATTAATAGTCAGTATCATGTATAAAGAAACTCAACAGATCTAATATAAAAAACTTGAATGGAAAGAAGGAAACAGAATGGAAAGCCGTGAAAAATAGTTACAATCACCAAAACTTGAATGCAAAGACTGGAAGGAAGTTAAAGGAAGCTTGATTGACATAGGCTACTTACGCATCCTTATAAGGCTTCCAACCACTGAATGAGCAAGGAAAGATAAGAAAGGTAAAATGAACATAGGCAAAACTCGCAAAGCCCGCATTTTCCAGTCCTTGTCAAGTGATCTTGTAGTCATGATAGCATAACCCACTGCAATGACCTGTCATCAAATATAAATATTTCTAAGCCAAGAACTCTTAGAAAAGATAGTTATTGTTTTATGTGTTTCTCTGCAATTGCATTATATATTTACAAAATTACATCAAATAACAATTGTGCATATACATTCCACAGCCAAAACTTAAGAAAGTCAATACATTTTAAAAGGAGCCCAATACCATTAATTGAATAATGTTTCAAAGAGCATGGAGATAAGAAAACATAGAAGTTATGCTTATTAAGACTTTAAGAGCCACTTCCACCAAATTAGTAAGTCAAAGGTGTATGGTCATTAGACTGATGATTTTCCTAAACTGATGAAATCTGAAAGGAAAGCATTAGGTAAAAATCTATTCCAGCCAAATAAGTAGGTCAAGTGCTATTTAATCTGTTCAATATGATTATTCAATTGATAATCAGAATCAGCAGAATAATCCCCTTTTGGCTACTAGAATGGCTCTAATAACCAACAACGAAGGATGTTAAAGGTTAGCAAAGTTGCCCTACAATATGCAAAGGATAGGTCCACATAAAAATTATAAAATCAATGTTGTGTGCAGCAAGTATCAACCGTGAAGCTTAGCATAATGCTACATTTTAAAAAAATGTACGGAGTAACACAAAAGACACTTACAAAAATTATATTTGGCCTTGTGTAATTAACATTGGTATAAAGGTGATGTGTTGAGAAGCGGGATCTCCGTGCCATGTGCTAATTTTGGAAGTATTTTGTAATATTTTTTGAACTTGTAATATTAACCAAAAGGGTATTTGCTTGATGACATGTGTAAATAGCCTAATAGATTATTTCAACTAAGTCCATGCAATGATGTTCAAAAGATTGTTGACTATTTCACTTAGGCTTTCGGTATTTCTAAAATAAGCAAACAAACAGTTACATTAGGATATTTCATAGAATCATAGGATCAGCTCAGGAAAGGTACTTTAGCACATCTCAATATTATCTTAAGAAACGTGTACAGTACATGGTCATTTAGAGAAATGTAAAAAACCCCAAGCGTAACTCTGGGAACTTTCCCTAGTTCTAAGGATGCTTTTGTCAAATAGGAGTTCATGAAGGCCTAGAAATTCGAGCCTTGAACTTTATACAACAAAAAACTCATTTAGTTTATGCTACCAAAATAATAAAGTAGCCAAAACAAAGCATTACTTCGGAAATTACAGAAAGCATAATCAGATGTCTGGTCATTCTTCCCCAACATTGTGAGCGTTTTTTTATTCTTGCCAATATAGCAACCTCCTCCTTATGAATATATTTCAGTCTCTTCTCAAAATCAACTTCATGTAAACTGAAAATAGCATTCCACATTCTAGACACCACTCCCTTATTTTTCTTCTTCTTTTCTTTCACATCATTGTCAGTGGGCGTCGTGGGTACATCGTTCCCATCATTCTCCTCATAACCTTCATCCATTTCCTATACATTACAAATGGAAAGTTTAAACCAATAAAACAACCTTACAAGGAGAAGTTAGAGAAGGACATCATCCTGCCATAAAAAAATTGGACCATGATATGAAAAACAAACACCTTTCATGAAGCCTAGCACATTGTGCATCAACGATACAAAGAAACCAACCAATTGTTAAATAAACAATTTTAAATAAACTTGACAACAAGAAAAACAGAAACTCCATGGGCACAAGAGAGTTTTCCTAATACAAGTGAAATTTAATGAATTAACTCATGCTGAAATTAATAAGCACCGCAGGCAATCTACGCTCCAAAATAAGTATATTTGCATTGAAGAAAGGGATATTTAAACCATTATCTTTGAGAACACATTTCTTTAACAAATAAACCAAATCAACAGAGTAAGCCAACTCCTCCAAAATCTATTTAACTCCAAAACACCCCAAACTTATGGAGATCAACCAGTAAAACTTCCAAAAGTTTAGGTAATCGAAATAGCCGGACACGAAATGAAACTCAATTACTCCGTGTAAGATTATTACGTAGTACGCAGTATTAATTTTCAAAGTAGAAAAAGAAATACAAAAAGTAAAAAACGAGCCACAAAAAATTGTTCATGATCGATGATCAAAATTGGCGTACATAACCGCTTGAATTGACGCGCGAGATACTGTGAAATTGCTTAACCTGGAACGAGAGGTGTTCTGTTATGGATGAGCCCACAGTATGCGTTTAGACGGTTAGTTTAGGGGCTTTTGCTTTGGGCACCCCAAATATTACTTTATGTAACCATCCGTCGACTGCTTTGCCCTTTATATTTCTAATATTGTTAGCTAAGAAGCTATTGACACGTCTCACCATATAATTAATTTTTTAAAATTAGTACTCCCTAATACACTCCCAACTATACGCTGCCAGCCTACCACCTGTAGTAAGTTAGATTGATGCAAATAACATGTATATAAAATGTGTTTTGCATAATTATTTTTATAAAATGTTACTTCCCCGTTCTTAAATAAGTACAACAGTTCATTTTTCATGCTTGCAGATATAAACCTTTGATCATTGATATATACAGAGTATTATTCTTTATTAGTAAAAATAAAAATAAAAGCAGATTTTGAAATTTTACAATGACACAAATTCAAGATTATTCAAAAAGGGGAAATTACCATATAGGGCTAAGAACGTTTCTATATTCAAAAATAAGGCCATCATATTTTTATTTCTATATTACTTTTGTTTTTATTATATGTTTACTTTAATAGGTTTTACTTAGATATTACAATGATAAAAATGCGACTTAAGTCTCTACAATATAAATTTGAACACCATCATTATCACCAAAGTCACAATTTTAGTCACTATCTAAATTATTTTCCATTGCCGTCACACTATTCTTTAGATCTGATCTTATTTGTTTAAATCAATTTGAACGAAATCAGTCTAATAAAAAACATCCTAAATATCACTCACATGTGTGTGCATAGATATATGGCCGTAATGCGGAATCAGCATGGTGCTAATCAAATTTCAAAGCACAACAAGTCTTTTTAATGGCAATACTAGGTACTCCGTATTAAACATGGTGATATTTAATACTATTAATGACGATATTTTTCAAATCATGACAATATTTTTCAATCATGACAGTATTTTTCAATCATGTTAGTAATGAGTCATATTACAAGATGAAAAACACAGCAACCTTATTTTGTAATTCCAAAACTTGTTCACTCTTATTTAGGACAATTTGCCAAAGAAGAATTGAGATACATATAGTGGGAAAGATGAAGTGATTAATATGAAATAAGATAGATAAATACCTCATAAATCTGAAAGTCAAAAGTAGTACGATAGTATTTTTTAGATAATCATCATATTCATCCTCCATTGTATAAGAAGATTGTAAAACAATTATAAATACATTATAGTGTGTTACAAATATTGATATAGTACTACCTCCGTCCTGAAAATATTCGTCATGTTGACTTTTCTTGGCCAACGATGTCAAACTCTGGATTATGCTTTTAATTAATATATTTGTATATAAAATTTATACCCTTATGTAAATATTTTTAATAAGGAACATTTGGATATAATTTTCATTGGGTGTTTGAGTATATTTTAAAGATAGTTGTTTTTTAGATATAATGTTTCACAAAATTTAAGGAAATATGAAAACTATTTTGATTTTAAAAAATAGCAATAGAAGAGGCCATTAAAAATCAATATGAATGAATAGTGATATGATCTGATAATCGTATACGGAGTGCTTGGTTTTTTATACGATAGTATTAAGTTATTAACATACGGAGTACTAGTATCAGTTAAATGTGAAGTACATGCGATATGATCGAATGACATAATGAGGATAAATGTGTCCAATATCGGAACAAAGAAGGTGCTCTTAGCAATTGTCCACCTATTTCCAATTTGTTTTTTCTAGTATTTTAATATCAAGTTATGACTCAATTTTGCCTGATGCATGTCTTCCTTTACGTGAGTGTGGATTTTGGATTTGTATCATCTACTACTCATATATTATTTCTTTTAGCAAAAAAAAAAAAAAAAAAAAAAAAAAAAAAAAAAAGAAGGTGCTCTTAGCATAATTATAGGTAGGGATGGACTCGGGCCGGGCCAACCGGCCCGGAACCGGACCGACCCGCTACTGTGCGGGCCCGGACCGGCCCGGTGAACCGGTTCGGTTCCGGTTCGGGCCTCCCGGCCCGGTGGTATACCGGTCCGGGCCCGGGCCTCCAGTTTAGTGAACCGGCCCGGTTCGGGCCGGATTTTTTTTTTTTTTTTTTTGAATTTTTTTTTAAGTTTTGGGTTGGATTAAGTATTTTGGGCCATTTGAGGTGGTTTGGGGTGGTTTGGGGTGGAGGGGGAGGGGTAGGGGGTTAAATAAGAGAAGAAGAAGAAAAAAAAAAACATTCCGGGTGGCCCGGCCCGGCCCGGTTCTGGCCCGGAACCGGAACCGGAACCGCCCACCACCGGTTCGGGCTCGGGCCTCCTTTTTCTGAACCGAGGCCCGGCCGGGCCCAGGCCCGAACCGGGCCCGAACCGGAACCGGTCCAACCCTAATTATAGGTGCGCGGAGAAGGGCCGTTAGTTTATATTGATTCCCCGTATTACTTCGTATATATGGATCGATGAAGATTCATTTTCTACTTTTGGTAGGTTGGGGTGAAGGGCATCATATGTGACAATAAATGGGAGGCTTACCAATGTGGTAGCTTCAGATGTCATATATATAATAAAAAGTGTTTTGAGTACATTAGGAAACATAATAAATATGGAAACATAATTAAAGTATTAATTACTCTATTACATCCACTCAAGCTTTGCAGGGGAAATAATGCACAGATTGTCTTGAAGAAATATAAACCGCTGTGGAGACAAACACTTAGTAAATATATCTGCAAGATGAAACTGTGTAGGAACATAGCGAACATGCATATCTCCATGAGACACTCTCTCTCGAACAAAGTGATAGTCGATGCTGATGTGCTTGCTGCGACCATGCTGAATAGGATTGGTGGATAAATAAGAAGCAAAAACATTATCACATAAGAGTTTCACTGGCTCTCGAATAGGAAACCCGAGCTCGAATAATATGGACCGAATGTGTAAAGTATCCTGAACAGTGTAAGCAATGGCCTTATATTCAGCTTCTGTAGAAGACCGAGAGACGGTAGGCTGCTTCTTGGACTTCCAAGAAACTAGATTCGGCCCCAGAAAAATAGCAAAACCAGAAGTAGACCTGCTACTATCAGGACATCCTGCCCAGTCAGCATCCGAATATGCCTGTATAGTGGGAGTGGCTTTGCTCGGCTGAAGCAACAGACCATGACTAATAGTCCCATGTAAGTACATGAAAATGCGCTTAACAGCCAAAATATGTGATGTGCGGGGCGCATGCATAAACTGGGAAACCAGGTCAACAGCAAATGTAATATCAGGTCTAGTCATAGTCAAATACTGTAAGGCATCTACCATACTTCTATACTCAGTAGGATCTGCCAGAAGATCGCCATCAGTGAGAGAGAGTTTAGTTCGCATAGGAAGAGGAGTATGAACAGGCTTGAGAGTGTGAAGATGAAACCTGGTGAGAAGATCAGATACATATTTTTGTTGGGACAAAAATAGTCCAGAAGGAACTCGAACAGCCTGGACACCTAGGAAAAAATGTAAATCCCCCAAATCCTTCATAGCAAAGCAGCGGCCAAGACAATCAATAAATGTGGAAATAAAGGATGGTGAATTAGCAGTGACAATAATATCATCCACATATAGAGAAGATAAATAATCGAAGACCCATGAGAATAAATAAACAAGTAATTATCAGACTTGCTGCAAACAAAGCCATGAGTCAACAAAAAGCTACTAAACCGATAAAACCAGGCTCTGGGCGCCTGTTTAAGACCATAAATTGCTTTCCTGAGATGACAGACATGGTGAGGAAACTGAGGATGAATAAAGCCAGGTGGCTGACACATATAAACTTCTTCAGTCAGATTACCATGTAAAAATGCATTTTTAACATCTAACTGACGAATATCCCAATGAAACAAAACAGTAAGTGACAAGACTATACGAACAGTAGTGGACTTAACCACAGGACGAAAAGTCTCAGAAAAATCCACACCAGCTTGTTGAGTGAACCCCTGAGCCACAAGACGCGCCATATACCGCTCAACAAACTCATCTGAATTAAATTTAGTTTTATAAATCCATTTAGACCCAACCACATTTTTATGAGGATTAAATGGAACCACATCCCAAGTATGATTATAAATATGTGCATTAAACTCTTCTGCCATAGCACCACGCCATTTAGGATCTTTATTAGCAACAGAAAAACACGACAGATCACATGCCGAAATATCTGTTTTTGAGATTAAAAATATGTTTGGGTTTAAAAATTCCAGATATTGCCCGTGTTTGCCTAGGATGACAATTTACCGGAGAAGGTGCTAGCGGAGAAGGTGGTGGTGAGGGAGATGCAGCCTCAGCCGAGACCGAGGAGTGGCTGGATGGAGTCGAGGATGAACTGGAGTTCGATGGGGTAGATAATGCGGTTGATGCAGGATGTGAAAATAGGAAATTGTGTGAAGGGGAGGTAGGCTGGGGCTGCTGGTCGGTCTGTGGGGTGAGCGGCTTAGTACTGACAAAGGTCGGTGGGGAGTAAATGGCAAGGTAGAGGCGGGAGGTGGGCTGGTCTCATGAAGCTGGACTGCATTAATCGGAGGACAAAGTGGCAAGCTCGATTTTTCCAAGGATGCCACTAAATTAGAATATGGAAAGTGATTTTCATGAAAACGGACATTCCTATTGATGTAAATCTTGTCAGTAAGAGGATCAAGACACCGGTAACCCTTATATTCAGGAGCATAGCCTAAAAATACACATAAAGTGGATCTAGGAGATAATTTGTTTGATGAATTGGCATTAAAATTTGGAAAACAGGCACATCGAAAGATGCGCATAAAAGAGTAATCAGGCGTATGGTGAAATAATTTTTCAAAAGGAGTAGCTCCATTTAAATTGGGAGCAGTGAGACAATTAATAATATAGGTAGTTGTAAATACGACATCTACCCAGAATGTAGCCGGCATTTTTGCTTCAAAAATCATAGTGCGAGTTTATTCAAGTAGATGTCGGTGTTTACGTTCGACAACCCCGTTCTGCTCAGGCGTGTCAGGACAAGATTTACGAAACAAAATGCCATTGTGAAGAAAAATATCCCGCATACCATAATTATCAAACTCACCCCCTCCATCACTTTGAAAAATTTTAATCTTGGAGTTAAGTAAATTTTCAGCCATTGTTTTAAAAACATGAAAATGCCGAATTACCTCACTCTTATGACGCATTGGATAAAGCCAAGTAAATCGAGAAAAATCATCAATAAAAATAACATAATATTTAAAACCATTCGGTGAAAGTACAGGAGACTGCCAAACATCAGAATGAATTAAATGTAACGGAGTAGTAGATTTATGTCACACTTCTTGAAAGGGTAACCGGTGTGACTTTCCTAAACGACAAGAAATACAATCATGAGAAAAATTGGACGTACTAAGAATAGTGCCAGACTTTTTAAGCCTATCTAAAATACGACTGCCACAATGTCCCAAACGACGATGCCATATCAGTCCAGGAGCAACATGAGAGCTGAGAAAAATTGGTGAAGAAGGTAAGGAAATCGGGTAAACGCCGCCAGTATCAGAAGCTTGAAGGAGCACCTTCCCCGAAGTGTTGTCCTTTACACAAACATAATTTTTATCAAAAATAACAAAACAGTTATTATCGGGACATAAGTTTTGAATAAATAATAAATTATATTTAAGACGAGGCACATGATAAACAGATTTTAAATGAAGTGGCCTAGGTAGAGTAGATAAACGCAGATTACCAATAGTCATAACAGGAAGATTAGAACCATCCGCAACTGTCACTTTTAGTGGCCCATAATAAAAGGATTTATTTTCTAAAATACCTTCATTAGCGGTCATATGAGCAGAAGCACCCGAGTCGGGGTACCAAACAGCAGGAATGGATTCTCCTGTAGAAACAGCTAAAGCATGAGCCTGTGATTGAACAAAACGAGACGGGCACACAACAGTAGAATGACCTGGAGAATGACATAGTTGACAGACAATGGGAGGAGGAACGGAACCAAAACTATTCTCAACCGATGTAAATCCTGCAGAACCATAGTTAGTACAAAAAGTAGATACAACAGGAGTATAAGACAATGACTGGACTGAATTACATAAAACTGTACCCGGTGAACCCATCGGATGTGATTGCATAGGACCTCACCTGTATACCCCGGATGTGATTGGAAAAAGGAAAATAGATAACGTTTTACCGAAAAAAATTTGCTGGAAAACTAGAGATATGAAAACCTAAAAATGTGTTTACCAAATCATTTTCAAAAATTTATAAATGAAATATATCTTTGTTTTCCTTAATAAATTGGAGAAGTGAGTTTTATTGGTTTTTCAAATTTTGAAATACGGGGATGATGGAGTGTTGCTAGAATGAATTTGCAAACTTACGCCTAGTGGTGGAGCCGGTCCTGCTCTGATCACAGTTCAAGTATGGTCCGGTCGATGACACCACGCTCCAGTCCAGTCAACGACCCGACGATCTCTGTTTGGCCCAACCAATGACCCAGCGGGTCCCTGTCAGGGTCCCGGTCGATGATCAGGCAGTCCAATCCGGTCAACGACTTGATGATCCCTGTCCGGACAGGTCAACGACCTAGCAATCCCTATCTGATCCGTTCGACGAGCCGACAGCCCTTGTTCGGTCCAGTCGATGACCCGACGGTCCCTATTCGGTTCGGTCAATGACCCGATTGTCTGTATTCTGCCCGGTCAACGACCCAACAGTCAATGTCCGGTCTAATCGACGATCGGAGAGTCTCTAATTGGTCTAGTCAATGACTCGATGGTTCCTGTCTAGTCTGTTCGATGACCCAATGGTTTGGTCTCCGTTTTTTAAATTATTTTTTCAGAGTTCCAAAAGAGCTGTTGGGACCGCCCGGTTTTGGTCCCTACTTTCATATACTCGGGATCAGGTACCCTACTTAGGCCATACTAGATTTAGTTCCGAACCGGGACCGTACTTTCGATCTACCAGCCGGTCACACAACCAAGCGAAAAATCGATGAATATGTTTTCAGATTTGAAAATGAAAAACTGAAAAATTAAAACACAAAATTGGAGATGAAAAAATTGAAAAGTTAAAACATAAAGTTGGAGAACAGAAAATAGAAAAGAAAACTAGAAAATATCTTTATTAGTAAACGGGCCTTTAAACTTTTATTGGGCTTCTCAATATGGTTATGATCAATCTTTTAAAAGGCGTTAGGCGCTAGTTGAGCGATAGCCCAACGCCTAGACAGCTACACTGGCGACTAGGAAGAAGAAACCGATATGAAAGTGATTGGATAAAAGTGTTGAGTGCTTCTTATTAGTGCTCAAAATTGCTCCTAAAAGCATTTTTTAGATGCTGGGAGGACTAACTTATGAAAAATTTATCTTGATTCTACTTCTACTTTAAATAAGAAAGAAGAACCAGGATCAATGATGTTTTTACTTGGACTGTAATTTGTCCCAGATCAGACCAGACCAGACCAGACCAGACCAGATTAGACCAAATCAGACCAGACTTGGGTAGTTATAAAATACAAATAAATCAGACCAGACCAGACCAGACCAGCAAATTACAGTCCAAGTAAAAACATCCCAATTCCAAACATCCCTTCTAAATTGCACTATTGAAAATACATATGGCAACAAATTAGAGATTAGAGAGATGAAAGCAAGAAACTCAATGGGCGGACATTGGAAAAGGAAAGAAAAATACCAGTCCTTAAATTATTTTTGGGGGGTTTCTTTAATTATTTCTAATAAAAATATCATGGACAAAAATGCCACTTAGTGATTACTAATGACTATAATTGTGTTCAAAATTTAGATCACAATAACTTACATTTAGTTACTAGGGTTTTGAAATCAATTGTAGTACCTATCATATTTTAAAGAGTAATTTTTATGGAATTTTTTCTTATTTTTTAAATTTTCTTCAGAATATTTCATTTTTAGTTTTATTATTAATTATACTCCATGCATATTATATCCAATACTACGTATATATATATATCTTGGGGATATGCAAAAATATACTGCCTACTACGTATATCTTAGGGGACTAGAATGTAACGTGAGGAGAATAATGATAGTGAATCTTCATTTTTTCATCTATTACCGAAACATCAGAAGTAACGAGGGCACCATAAAATTTTCCTTTAAACAATCACGAAAATATGACATATGCTTTGCCATGTGTTGCACACATAATTAATTGTGAAACAATGAGATTTTAACCCACCATGTATAAAGTGTAGAGAACATGAAGGGTATTTCTGGTATTCTGCATTAAGACATTAAACCATTCATTTCCACGATTCATTATAACAACTTTTTAGTGAAGCAAAAAAACACAACTTCACTCCGCATATGAGTAGTTTAGAAAATTTGCTAAACGGTGAAGGGTACATGTGCTACAAATAGAGACATAAATATTAATAAGCAAATTATTTATCTCTTTATTTAAATAATCTTATATATTTATGATAAATTTTTCTCCACAACATCAAGAAGAATGTCTACATGTAGACATTATGGTTGACATTATTGAGAAAAAAGTTACCAAAAATTTTTCTCCACAACATCAAAAATTACAGACCGAGAGAGACCAATACTTGCGCCCATCACCTTGCTAAGTTCGACATTCGTCTACTTATGATGGAATCCTTCACTATCGATCAACTCCCTACTAGAGCAAAGAAATCCTATTTCGATGATAAACATGGGGCAACCTTTTTTAGAGACACCGGTTGAACCTCGTCCGGCTATTAGAGGAAGCTTGAAAGCTGAAGATAATTTGACGGCTCCATCTCTCTCTAAAACGGCTCTCTGAAACCCTAATTGCTTTCGGAAAGACGGAAAGCTCCTGGCAGTATTATGTCTCAACGGATATTCCCTGGGCCTCGAACTTGTCCCACCTCTTTGGCATTATACTGTCTTCATTCCTCTTTCTTTTTTTATGAAGCCCGTTTATATGCTGTCTCAATTCTTCTAACCCTCTCTTTTTTATTTCCAATGTAATTTGATTTCACTGCATTACTGTAACATATTGTGATATTTTAATAAAATAGGTAAATGTTCCCTGACATTTACCCCATCGTAAAGGTGGATTCTCGGGGGGGGGGGGGGGGGGGGGGGGGAGTTACCAAAATTATATAAACCGTGGAAAGAAAGAAAGAAAAATGTCATCTATTTGTTTTTTTGTATCAACCTCTCTCGTCCAGAAGCAGTCTCTCTATAGTTTGGTTCATGACTAAGACTACATACATCCGACCCCCTCATCCCACCAAAGGTGGGAAGTGGGAACCTTTATGGCACTAGGGTAATGATGATTATCTATCTCTCTTATACCACATTTACATCATACACATTGTGTCATTAGAAAGAAAAAATTTCACTTTTGATCTCATGACTATTATGCCACTTCCACATTTTGTACCTGACCTTTAACTTCGCCAAATCTTGTTCTTTCATTTTCGTTTGTTACCATTCCTCGTCCTTCCGGCGACTTCTCCGACGGATTTAAAACTTTTACAATTAGAACAACAAACTTTAAGGATATTTTAGTAATTTAACTTTTAAAAAATGACTAGCTGCCACCTAAGCTTCTCTCCCTCCACCATAGACCCTGCAATTTCCTCTTTCCCTTACAACTGGTCTGAGAGCCCTAGTACGTAACCTGAGAATAAGGACGTGAACTACTGGAGTGCCTACAATTGGAATGGGGCGTAGACCACACAGAGAAGGGACGAGTAGACCACACATTGAAGACAACCAGAAAGGTATGAAATTTCTCCTTCCAAATTTGATGAACTTGCGTAGAAATGATGTGGGTAGAAATTTGGTGAACTGGTGAAGATAGCCGGAAAGGGTTTTTATGCTTTTGGAGAAGGTTGTGTAGGGTTTATTTGTGGTCAGTTTCTCTTTTCCCATTCTTTTTGGATTTGACAAATGGGACCAGATTCTTTTTCCTGTTTAACTTTATGTAATGGTTTGTGTGTATTGTGCTTCGAAAATTTCGTATGATTGGTCTTTCTGTTGTGTACGTGTATGTACTTATTATTTGGTTGTTTGAACCACTTTGAATAATTGACCTACCACATTGAATTCTTTTTATGAAACAACACCATGTGAAACCACATTTACTCTAAAGTTGGTGTACGGAGGAAGAGTCCATGATATTGCCAGACCTTCTTACAGGGGAGGCACTAGCTATATATTTCGTGATATAGATGTGGATGAGTTTGGGTTAATTGTTATGAAAGAGAAACTAAAAGAACTTGGTTGCATTGATAAGGTAAGAAGAGTATTTTTCCTATTCAGATTGTTCATTACAAGAGTTGAAAGGTGACTCAAAGATTTGGGGATTTGTGAATGATGGAAATGCGGCTAGGGTTGTGGAGTTTTGGGTTGAATTAGATGAAGTGGATGAAGGTGAAGATGTGGAGGATGACCTGTCTAGTAGTGATTTTGCTTACATTGAGGACCTAGAAGAATATTCTAGAGATGATGAAGATTCTGATCTAGGGGAATACAAAACACATAAAGTCATCCATCATTGGTAGCCTCTGAACCAAACTTTGAATATGATGCTTCCATACATGGTTCTGATTCTGATGGTGATAAGTGCAGTGAATTCTCTGCCCGACCTGATATGCAAAATCCTACCTTCAAGCTGGGAATGACATTTTCTACCAAGAAAGAATTCAAAGAAGGAGTTGAGAACCATGTTTTTAAGACTGGTAAGGACTTGAAGTTTGTAAAAAGTGATAAGGTAAATGTTGTTGTCCACTGCAAGCACTTAGGTTGCCCATGGCAAATAAATCTTAAAAAGGTAGTAAATAGCCACTCCTGGAGGATACTACAGTACCACAACACACTTGGAGGGTGCTCTTGGGTGTGTCACAGCAAAATGGTAAACTCTACCAAGGTTGCTAACAGGTGGTTAAATGAGATTAAAAATCACTCCAACTGGAAGAAAAAAGAGTTCAAACAAAAGGTATGTACTGATGAAAGGTTTTATGTGACTCGAAGGCAGGCTTATGGACCAATGAGCAAGGCAAGAAGGAAGCTTAGAGGTGAAGAGGATGACTACTTTAAGAAAATCTGGTGTTATGTGGCTGAAATTAGGAGGATCAATCCATTAACCACATGTGTTGTTAAGTGAAGTGAAAGCATATAGTAGGATGATCAACAAAGATTCTTGAGGATGTACATGTGTTGGGAAGCATCTCGAGAAGGGTTTAAAAGCTGCAGACCAGTACTAAGGGTTATGGAACTCATCTAAAAATGTAACCATGACAGGGGGCAGTTATTAGTTGCAGTAGGGGTAGATGCAAAGAATAGCATCTTTCCTCTGGCATATGCTATTGTTGAGGGGAAAACAAAGGACTCTTTGTCATGGTTTTTTATTCTAATAAGAAGAGATGCTGATATCACAGAACATGGGAACATGAAGGTGGCTGGGTTTCCTGGTAAAGCAATCAAAGATACCCTGTAGGAATGTGCTAGAGCTTGTACTGCGCATTCATTCAAGTATGCTCTTACTAAGGTAAAGGAAATAGATGAAAAATCATTTGAGTGGCTGGAATGATAAAAATCCTAGAGATTGGTCAAAGTCTCATTTCTCTACACACTCCAAAACTGACATGCTTACGAACAACATATGTGAATGTTTCAATGGTGTGATCTTAGAAACAAGACAAGAGGCCATTCTGGTGTGCTTTAAATCCATAAGGAAATTGTTATTAACAAAATTCTTTACCAATAGGGAAAAGGAAAAGAAATGGACCTCTAATTTGTCCCCAAGAATAGTTCAAAAGATACGAGAAATAGAGAAGTAAACAGAAGGTTTGATAGGGTATCAGTGTGGTGATAATGAGTTTGAGATTACTGGGACGAGTGGTACCCAACATGCTATAGATTTGGAGAAGAAAATGTGCACTTGCAGGTTGTGGGACATAACTGACATCCCTTACAAGCATGCTCGGTGTGCTATTTGGTTGAAGTTTAGAAAAGGTCCAGTAGATGATTATGTTCACCCATGTTACACTAGGGAAATGTACTTGAAGATATATGGTGGATCAATATAGCCAATGGCAGGGCCAGATGAGTGGCCTCTTTGTGAAAGAATTCCTTCACTGCCTCCTATGTATTATGCCAGACCTGGAAGACCAAGGAAGCTGGGGAGGAAATCAGCTGTTATGCAATGCTCAATACAGATGGAATGAAGGTTTCAAGAACACACTTTAAGGTGCATTGCTCAAAGTGTAAGAAAGAGGGGCATAATGTTAGGAGGTGTCCGAATGATCCTAATAACACCCAATCTGACCCAATAGACCTGAAGTAGTGTTTCATGGTTCCTTAGGATGAATGTCTAGCTTTATATTATGTAATTTCAAGCACCCAATCTGTTTTGTCGTTGAAGTGTAATTTGTGTTGATGTTTTTGTAATGGTTTGTTATGGTTGAGCAATGGGTTCAAGTAAGTGTTACTTATACTCCCTCCGTCCCTAAAAGGATTGCCAAGTTTGACCTGCACGTAGAATAATAAAGTAAAAACTGTGTGGTAGAAATTTGTGTAGAGGAGAGAGAAATAACAAGAGTCACAAATTGATTGATCAAAAGGGAAAGTGGCAAAGTTTTAGGGACAACCAAAAAAGGAAAGTTGGCAAAGTTATAAGGGACGGAGGGAGTATAATGTTTTTGCAAGACCAACTTATGACATATTTGGTAAATCTGGATGCCATATTCAGATCCAAGTGTGTTTGTTTGTTTGTTTGTTTGTTTGTTTGTGTTTTTCAACTTCTTTGTTTTGACTTTGGATGTCATATTCAGATTGAAGCATATGTGTACTTTCAGGTTCTTTGTTTTCAGTGTGTTTTTGTTGTTGTTGTTGTTGTTGTTGTTATTATGTTTCAGCTTTGGATTCAAGTATATGGTACTTATGACTGTGGATGTCATGTTCATATTGAATCATATGTGTGCTTTCGGGTTCTTTGTTTTCAGTGTGTGTTGATGTTCTTCTTATGGTTCAACATTGGATTCAAGTATATGGTACTTATGACTGACTTTGTTGTTGTTTGATTGTAGCACCGTCCCCAAGCATATTTACTTTTAGTAAATTATGTAATAAACCACGAAGAATGATTATGAATTTACGAGATTGTAAATTTTTATTATTTCTTTTACGTGAATAGTAAATTGCATGTGGGGCCCACGCCGGGAACGGGGGCTGCCCGATAAATTAATGAACCACATATTATATTCATCTTGGTCTAGATAATATGTATATGGTGGTGGATATTTTAGTTGGGCCATGGAAAGGGCACGAGGTTGACCTGTTGGTCAAACGAGGCCCAATTACCGGTACTGGTAATTCATCGGATAATAGCCCGAAATGAATTTCGGAGACTACTGAATTAATGTTGGGGAATATACATCTATTCTAAAGGCCCATAATTATTAGGAACGCGTGGTATATTTTATCTGGCCCGATAAAATAAAATATAATTAAAACAGTCCGAGAAATACAACTTTCGGGGCTGATTGTACACACCGGGACTTAATGGGATGACCTCCCACATGAGTGGGGGCCACCCCACGTTTTTAGGTACCCTAGTTGACTTAGTGAGAGCTGGAGGGGGACAAACCAAAGTGATTGTGCGGACAAATGAATGTGAGGATGGTTGAGGACAAACCACACCTCCCATTGTCCTACTCATGTATTATTTTCTCAACAATTGATTGAGATGATATCCTCTCTCCTTCATTGAGAGCCATTCGAACCATACAAGGCAAGAGGAGCTCTAGGAAGCATCTTTTACAAACTAAAGCTTGAAGGAAGCAAGAGTAGGAGAAATCCAAGGAGAAAGCTAGCAATGAAGAAGGTAAGGACTCACCTATCTTCTTTAACTAGTTTTATAGTGTATGATTTTCAAGAAATCATATGGTGGATTAGACATGATGTTCTACACGTTTAAAAGTGTAGAATAATGTTATAAAGTGGTGATAATTAACTTAGAAGAGTTGGTGAATCGATAGGAGTCGAAATCGCCGGAAACCGCCACTTTAAGGGAGCTGTTCGTAGCTGCAGACCACGAAAGCCGCCCAGCTTTCACGAAAGCCGCCCGGCTTTTGCCCAGCAGTCCACTTTTGCATCTCCAATCGGTTTAGAACGGGGACTGATCGGAGGGCTTAACAAAGGCAACTATTTCAGCACTTCATAAGGTGAGGATGGCTGACTATATTGCTTATAATCTTTGGGTTAATTTCATGAGATTACCTAAGGTAATTAAATATGTTTTTAAGGATTATTAATGATTAATAATGCCTAAGAATGAGAAGACTATTGTCTATAAGGAAAAGAGAATAATATACAAATTTGTAAGAGATTGTGTATGATTATGTGATATGAAGGAAATGGTATGGTAATGGAATTAACTATGAAAATTGTGATAAAATATGCTTCTACTTCATGTATGAAATTCATGAATGGATAAAAGTGATATTTTTGATATTGGGATTAAATCATATTTGGATTGGAAAATCAATTGAGATAAACTATTTGGTTATGAATTTAGAACTTGGTTGTTCTAAGGTTATTCGACTAGTATCGAAATACTAGTCGGGAGATTTATATAAATAAATGATGGAATTAATCCTAAGAGATAGGATTGTGAATAGATATGCCTTAAGTAGTCTTAAGAGATGCTTTAAGGTCAAATTGTATGAACACTAAGGTGTGTTAGGGGTAGGCCTAAAGGCTATCCAAGTGAATTGATTCTAGGCATAGGATTTGCTTGAGAATTGAGCTATGAAAATAAATTAGAGTCGGACTCTAGGGTTACATGGAAATGTAGTTGGGCCGAGCCCTTGCCATGTAACGTGATTAGCATGGAAACGTAGTTGGGCCGAGCCCTTGCCATGCATTGTGATCTTCATGGAAACGTAGTTGGGCCGAGCCCTTGCCATGAAGTTATGGTTGGTATGGAAACGTAGTTGGGCCGAGCCCTTGCCATACAAATTTAGATATATTAAATTGAGTTAAAGGATTGTATAGAAATGTAGTTGGGCCGAGCCCTTGCTATACAATCGGGACTCGAGGGAACCCTATGGGGTTGTCGTGACTCATGGTCACGGAAAGTGAAAATGGTAAATTCTAAATGAATATGGGCCCACGGGCTGACTACTTGACTTTATATAAAGTAAGTATATTTATAAAACAGGGTAACCGGGGGTTACGGCCTACGATATAATATCACTCTATTTGAGGGTCTTAAGAAATTGAAACATTGATTATACTTAGTATAGTTGTCATTGTACTTGTCAAATGCTTCCAAGTACTGACCTCCCCTTCACGGGGGAGGCCACCTCACAGTTTCAGGTAGAACTTGAAGAGTTGCTGCCACCCCCCGTTGCTTCGGGGAGATCAAGGGAAGAAGACGTGGTTCGTGCTTCTTCCGTTTCTGTTTTGAAAACAATCTAAATAATGCTCATGGATATTATTTTGAATAATCATTCGGGGGCTTGTATGCTCATGTTTGCCGAGTGTGGCATAAACACTTGTATTAAATGTTTCCGCTGCTTAAATGAATATTTTACATTATGCTTGTTTATGGATGTACTATGTGTGAATGGTATTCAAGACGCCTTGTATAGTATGGATGAGTTGGACTGCGGTTGACTATTCGTACTGTACGGCGGGTTGTTGACGTGTCCGGGTAGGTCCGGGGCGTGACATTGATAGTCATGTTGTTATACATTGACGTCTTTGTAGTACAAGTGAATGTGGAAGGTACCAACAATCAACACCATCCACACTGGTAAACATATGATAAAACATTAACAACTTATGAAGACATGTAAACAATACATCCATCCCTTGCAAATCACTTACAAGTACACTAACCAGGCCTCATTGATACATGATAAAAGCTACAGACATTCCACACCATACATTCCACAAGAAAACCAACTATTTCATATATGCGTACATTGATACAAACACAATCATTCTGATTTTAGGGGATCTTGTCTTCATTTTGTATTTCTTCTTTTCATGCTTCTGTAACTCTTCAACTTTCATCTGCAATGTCTGCATTTGGTCTTCACAGCTATTCAATTTTTTTAGCAACCCAGGAATAATTTTCTATGATCTCTTGCACATTGGAAGATCAAACCAGTCCATGAAATCACACCCCTAACATCTCTGCAAATACATTATGCTGATAAATAATGTGCTAAAATAACCAAAAACATCATCATCATCATCACCCCAGTGCCGCAAAGGCTCCCACCTGTGGTGGGGTAAGGGGGGTCGGATGTACGTAGTTTTATTCTTGTACTAAAGCACAGAGAGACTGTTTCTGAATGACCCATAGTGAAAAACGTGTCGAAAATTGCATAGACTGACTGTTGCTTTATTCCATCATATTCCCAAGCAAAAAAAATAGTGATTATTTGGCTCCATTGAAAATGATGGAAATGTCAAATAACCAAAAACATTCAACGTTCAAAATAGACCATTACCTCACTTCCCACGCATTTCCAAAACCTTCTCCCACAGTTATCATGTTTCCATGTTGTCAAAAGTTACAATTGTTGGCCACATTGACAGTGCTTCACCAGAATCCACTCTCCATATTCATACTGCCCTATTGATTTTGAAAAAGCCGATTGACTAGTAGACATGTAGGGTTCGTAGCGGTGGAGTGGTGAGAATGACGACAGAGTGATACGAGGAGTTGAGAGGTGAGGGCCTACGATTTAGGGTTCAATCGAGCTTTAGAAGAAGATGAAATGAGTTCGATGTACAGATTATTTATGAAGGGTAGTTATGAAGGAGATGGAGGTAGGCAGAAAGAAGTTTAAACAGAATTGAAATTACTAAATTAATCTTCACTTAATCGTAAAAGTTTTAAATCCGTCAGAGTTATCGCCAAAAGGCCGAGGAATGGTAACGGACAAAAACAAAGGGACAAGATTTGGTGAAGTTGAAGATCAGGTACAAAATGTGGAAGTGGCATAGTCATGAGATCAAGAGTGAAATTTTTTCCATTAGAAATGCTCTTAACAGTGACTTGTATGCCATTAATTCCAAATTTTTATCCATTAATTCCAAATTTTTAGATGAGTTACCTTTTAAAATAAACTTGTATGACATTAAGTTTCAAAGAAGGTCAATAATATGTTTACCTATTTTATCATATAAACTCATCAATATTTTCTATTATTTGCAATTTAATTTCTCAATATAACTACATTCTTTGATAAATCAGTCTACAATTACGCGGTCCAATAGTGACCACTGACCACCACTAGCTGTCACCCTGTCTACCACCTATAGCCAATGCCACTGGTAGGGGTGAGCAAATAACCTACAAAACCGATAAAATCGAAAACCGATACCTGAACCGACCGAAAAAGTTGATTATCGATCAGCCATCGGTTATTACTTATTAAAAGAAGTTGGTTATTCAATTATTCGAAAAACGACCGGTTATTTTAATCGGTTATCTGTCGGTTAACCGAAAACCATAGTATAGTCTACTCCATGTAAACATTTGCATGTAATTCATGTATGCTGTGATGTTTCACTTAATAACATATCATAATTACTCTAAGAAATAATGTCAAATATATGATCAAATTGAATATTCTGGATACAAATGTCTTTTCATACTTTAATGACTATAATTGTAATTTTAATGTGCATAATTGTGTTCAATTTTATATTATAGTAATCATAAATGGTATACTCATGTTAACTTTAGTTATATTTAAGTTTACTTTAAACTACTGCGTATCTTAATTGTAAGTTCTCTCTAGGGTTAGCAGCTGCTAACCCTTAACATCAGATTGTCCGCCTACGTCTTTACGAGGAGTGCATTTAATTGGTTAGAGGGGTGGTGGATTGTAGGGTTGACGAGGGGCGAGTTCGGAGTGGGTGTTAGGGTGGTGGTCTTGGCTTTTTAAGCAGGGATCTTGGGCAGGCAGGGTTAAGGTAGAGAGTTGCCGGCTGTTTTCGTTGACGGTGTAATTTTCCGGCAAAGATTTCCTGTTCATGGAGAGTGTTGTGCACCGCTATAAGCAGATGACAATCGGGGATGACGAGACAGAGATAAACCTCGATGACGGCGAGCTTGAAGATGTTCCGGCAGAGGAGGAGGCAATGGGTTTCCCCGTGATCGGGCGGGTGCTGACAGATCACAAAGTCCGGTTCTCGGAGCTGAAAGAGCATATGCTTGCACTATGGAGGCCAAGAAAAGGTATGTGATACGTTTGTAATTTCCGTGTGTTTATTTACGTTTTTAGTTAGTTTTGGTTGTTTAATATTTCGGAAATTACACACTTTCGGTGTAATAGTTTAGTTTGTTAAATTCTTGTAATTTGTTTAGATTAGGTTTATTCTGAGCTTAAACAGGTCCAAGATCAATCAAATGATCAAAGGTGAAGGAAGGTGCAAGAGTAGAAGACAAAAAGAAGGAAAAATTCCTGATTTTAGGGTATACTCGATCGAGTATACCTTATACTCGATCGAGTACCAATACTGATTTTCAAGGATCCGATCCGGGAACAAATGAACATGCAAGGAAAGATTTGGCCACGTTCTATTGTCATACCCGATCGAGTACACCGACATACTCGATCGGGTATACATATAGAATCTACTCGAGTATTGATCGAGTATTGACCAAATTCGGGTTTCTACACATACTCGATCGAGTATATGTACATACTCGATCGAGTACTCGGCCTGCACCTCAAAAAGCCTATAAATACACCTCCTTTCCTTCACTTTTAGAACCAATTCCTTTATACTCTTAAGCTCAGTTTAGAATAGCATTTCCTTATATCTCTTTTAGCATGTTTAGTCTCCAAATGAGGAGCTAAACTTCCATTTCTTGGTATTGCTCTTGAAGCTTGTTGATTATTAAAGTTGTGAGTTATTTTCTTAACTTCTTTTCCTTGAATATTAATTCTTCCTTTAAATGCTATTTCTATATCAATGTTGGGGAGTGTTGCTAAGATGACAATTAGTTAACATCTTGACATTAGTTATAGTAATAGTCATTTCTTCCTCTATGTTAATATTGGGGAGTGTTACTAAGATGACAATTAGTTAACATCTTGATATTAACTATAGTAGGATTCATCTTCTTTAATATTCTTCCTTGAGTATCAATTAATTCCTATTCATATTTCATATTAATATTTTGAACATTACTTAAAGGATCAACTAGTTTTGTTTCATATATTAATTACTACTAGATACAATCAACGAACCAATGGTTAATCGTTGATAGTTTCACAAGTAAGTAACTTCGGTCTATTAATGCACGGTTGTGGTTAATAGATTTAAGAGGAATTAATTGTGTTGGTTAAACCAAAACCGCTTGTGTTGAGGTTATCGATCTCAATTGATTTCATCAAGGAGTTAAGCGATTGAATGCTACTATCAAGTCGGTATACGGCGCTTGTTCTATACTTGACTAATAGTAAGGGTTATTAATGAACAGTCGTTGTTAATAACTATCCTCGATGAATTGGATATACTCCTCGATTGAGTATTCGAGAGGAAATAAGTTATAGATATAACAATGATCGACTAAAATATATCAACAAGTGGAAAGTAGCAATGCCAAGTCACTTTTATCTTTGGATTAAATCCCATATAACTCGCTCATCTTCGTGTTTAATTAAATCACTCAACAATCAAAACCCCCCTTTACTTATTATTTACATAAAAAGAAAGTTATTCCTTTCCCTGTGGATACGAACTCTACTTCACCTATACTACGTATAAGTGCTAGTGTTGAAATTATTTTGAGTGCACTCACGACAAAGTGCACGTCAAATTTGGCGCCGTTGCCGGGGAAAGGCAATTGATTTTTCTTTTTATTTCAATCAAAAAAAAAATATCATATAAAGATTTCTATTTCTTCTGAGCTTTATAGTGTATGGTTAAATATCGTTCTCTAAACGAGATCACCTACCAATCAAACCCAGAAATAGAGCAAACTCTCGAGCGATTGAAAAATAAATTCTCAAGTACCGACTCGGGAGAATCATCAAGTGCTAGCCCTCTATCTAGCGACACCGAGGAGCCAATCATCATGGCTCACGAGACAAGGACCTTAAGGGAGCTCACTGCTCCAAACCTCAATCAACAACCGTTATGTATTACCTTCCCTACACTCAATGAGGGTAATACTTTTGAGCTCAAATCGGGGCTTATTCATCTACTTCCTTCCTTCCACGGGCTAAGAGGAGAGGATCCAAACAAACATCTCTCGGAATTCCATATTGTTTGCACAAGCATGTGCCCAAATGGAGTTACCGAGGAACAAATCAAACTAAGGGCTTTTCCATTCTCCCTCAAAGACACCGCTAAGGATTGGCTTTTCTATCTTCCTTCGGGAAGTATAGGTACATGGGCGGCTATGAAGAAATGCTTCTTGGAAAGGTACTATCCCGCCTCCGTCTCATCATCTTTGAAAAAACAAATAAGCAACATCGATCAAAAAGATGATGAGACCTTATATGAATATTGGGAACGGTTCAAAAAGTTATGTGCTAGTTGCCCTTATCATGGCTACACCGAGCAAGACCTCATACTCTACTTTTATGATGGTCTTGTTGATGATGATCGAAGAATGGTGAATGCCGCTTGTGGGGGCGGCATTGTCAACAAAACCCCCTCACAAGCAATTAGCTTGATTTCGGAGTTGGCCGAGAACTCTAGGCACTACAACGGGCGATCCTCAACCCGTAAAGTTGCCGCGGTGGAATCATCTTCATCTTTAGAAAGTCGAATGGCCGACTTGACTTCTTTGGTTAAGGACTTCATTTTAAATCCTAGAAACCAAGAGGTCAAGGTCTGCGGCATATGCACACAGCAAGGGCATCCAACAGATTCTTACCCAACTCTCCAAGAAGAGCAAGTCAACGCCTTGGGTTTCCAAACCCAACAACAAAAGAGGTACGATCCACACTCTAACACTTACAACCCCGGGTGGAGAGATCACCCTAACTTGAGATATGGGAACCCTTAACCACATCAAAATCAGTCCTTTCAACAACCCTTCCCAAATCATCAAACTCAAAGCTCCAACTCTAACATGTCCACGGAGGACATGATTCGAGCTCTTGCTACGAACATGGGCACATTGCAACAAAATGTTTTACAATTTCAACAAGAAACAAAGTCGAGCATTCAAAATTTGGAAACTCAAGTTAGCCAAATTTCGAATGCTGTAAGCCGACTTGAGGCAAAAGACTCGGGTAAACTCCCATCTCAAACGGAGCAAAACCCTAGACAACAATGTAATGCAATCATGTTGAGGAGCGGGACAACATTGAAAGAGGTGGATACTGAAGAAAAGGAAGTTGATCTTGGAGAAGCTTTTCAACCGGATGAAGAGGAACCAGCTAAAACTAAATTCCCTCCACTGTCTTCTTATGAGCAACTCCCTCCATTCCCTGAGGCGCTGAAGGACACAAGGAAGGTGGAGAACGATCGGGACATCTACGAGACCTTCGCCAATTGTGAGGTAAATATCCCACTCTTTAAACTGATCAAAAGTGTTCCCCGTTATGCAAAGTTTTTAAAAGAAATATGCACGATAAAAAGAAAGAATAAATTGAAAGGGAAACAAGAGGTCAAGGTTAGTGAACGGGTCTCAGCAATTTTTCAGAGGAAACTCCCGGAAAAATGCAACGATCCAGGCATGTTCACTATCCCATGCGAAATAGGGGACACTTTATTTCCTAGGGCCTTGTTAGATTTAGGGGCTTCAATCAATGTTATTCCATATTCATTATACAAGTCCCTAAAACTTGGTCCTATGCATGAAACCGGGGTAATAATCCAATTGGCGGATAGGTCTAGCATATACCCAAAGGGCATCGTAGAGGACGTGCTAATAAAAGTTGAAAATTTGGTCTTCCCCGTCGACTTCTATATTCTTGAAATGGAAGCCGATAACCAAGCTACACCCATCCTTTTGGGAAGACCTTTCTTAAAAACGGCCCAAACAAAAATAGATGTGTCTAATGGTTCATTAACTTTAGAGTTTGATGACCAAAAAGTAGAATTCAACATCTTTGATTCTACAACAAAACAAATAAAAAAACAATCCCTTTGTTCTCTAAATGTTTTTGAACCACAAACATCACCTATTTTTGTTGAAAAAGAAGTTGAGAAAACCTCACTTTTTGAAGAGGAACAAAAAATTGAGCATAGGGTAGAGGAGATAACAAAGAAAAAGTGTCGGCCTTACTGGAAAAGGCCAAAGAAAAGAAATGACGGAAGGGATGCTCACGATCCCACATAAAATAAATAAATAAAACGTCGTGCCACGACGTTAAATAAGGCGCTTCTTGGGAGGCAACCCAAGTCAATTAGTTAGATTTTATTTCTTTTTTGTGTAAATTTGAGAGAAAAGAGAGAGAGGGAACTAATCACATGTTTGTTTTGAAGAAGAAGAAAATGCAGGTTTTGAAGTGTCTGGGGACATACTCGATCGAGTAGCATCTCATACTCGGTCGGGTATTGTCTAAAAAGAGGAACCGAGGCAGTACTCGATCGAAGTAGCCATATATTTCTAAAAATGGAGGCATACTCGATCGGGTATATTTCTTTACCCGGTCGAGTATGAACTGAAATAAGAAGAAAAAAATCTGTCTCCAGTACTCGATCGAGTACAGGTTGATACTCGGTCGAGTATAACGGGAAAAACAATTTAATTTAATCCCTGCCTCCAATACTCGATCGAGTATATGTTGATACTCGGTCGAGTATGCTCAGAAAAGCCAGTTTTCCCAACCTCTGTCTTCGGTACCCGATCGGGTATACAGGGATACTCGATCGGGTACCCCTGCGATTAATACCCAAACAACACCCATTTTCACTTCATCTTCTCCAAAACACTCCCAACTTCGAACCCCTCTCCCCCAAAACTCCATTTTTCCACCTTCTCTCTACCAAAACTCCCTCATTTCTCCACCAAATCATCCCATTTCACCACCAAAATACTCCCCTCAATCTCCTCTCCATATCTATACCCATAAATCCCACTTTCCCCAAACATCCACAAAATCCAAAAACCCTACCCCAAAATTCGAATTTTTGGTTTTCAAACTCAAAAGCCTCAACCCGAGTACCAAGAACCCGAGGTTGCACATCACCACGTGCCCGAACCAAACCAAGCTTCCCCACCTCCCGATTACTTCCAACAACTGCTTGACGGATTTAATAGAGTTACCAATGAAGTTGGTAAGTATCGGGAGGAACAAAGGGCGGGATTTCAAAGACTAGAAGAGCAAAGGGCCGAAGACAACCGACGGTATGAAGAGGATCAACGTAGGTTCTATGGACCTATGTACTCTTACATGGCTCATCAAGGCCAATTCCACACCATGGCTCAAACACCACCACCCCCCTCTTGGTATGACCCCACTCAATGGGGTAATTTTGGAGGATCTAGCTCCGGGGGTGGAGGTTTTGATGGCGGGGATGACGGTGGCGATACTCACATGGGCGATGGGAGCTATGGAGGCGGCTTTGGAGGCAGTTACTACGGCGGAGAAGGCAGGCACTAGGGACAGTGCTTCAACTAAGTGTGGGGGAGGAGATTACTCATGGTATGTAATTTCATTTTCTACCCTTTACTATGCATGAATTTCTTTTACTCTTTGTAAAAAAAAAAAAAGAGAGAATAACGGATAAATAAAAGAATTGAAATGCTAGTTAGGTTGAAAACCCAAGAATGGGCAATCTAAGCAAAAAAGGCTTATAAAAAAAATTGAGTGAGTTTGGAAAGAATGGAAAAACAAAAAGAGATGCTAGGATGAAAACCTGAAAAGGCTCCTAGGCAAAATGAGAGATATGAGAGGAATATTTGTTGTGTGCAGGAACTCATTTGATCTTTTGGGAGAAAGAGGAGAAGAAGAGAAAGAGGAGAAGAAGAGAAAGAGGAGAAAAAGAGAAGAAGAGGCAAAAAGATGGAGCATAGAAGATCATAAAACCCAAGAAAAAATGTTGTTTATCATTTTCTTATTTCTTGGTGATCTTAGTTCCTTTCTTTCTTGAACTCATGGAATGGTCTTAAACTCTTTTGAACATTTGACTTTACTCGAGGACGAGTAAAGAACTAAGTGTGGGGGAGTTGATACGTTTGTAATTTCCGTGTGTTTATTTACGTTTTTAGTTAGTTTTGGTTGTTTAATATTTCGGAAATTACACACTTTCGGTGTAATAGTTTAGTTTGTTAAATTCTTGTAATTTGTTTAGATTAGGTTTATTCTGAGCTTAAACAGGTCCAAGATCAATCAAATGATCAAAGGTGAAGGAAGGTGCAAGAGTAGAAGACAAAAAGAAGGAAAAATTCCTGATTTTAGGGTATACTCGATCGAGTATACCTTATACTCGATCGAGTACCAATACTGATTTTCAAGGATCCGATCCGGGAACAAATGAACATGCAAGGAAAGATTTGGCCACGTTCTATTGTCATACCCGATCGAGTACACCGACATACTCGATCGGGTATACATATAAAATCTACTCGAGTATTGATCGAGTATTGACCAAATTCGGGTTTCTACACATACTCGATCGAGTATATATACATACTCGATCGAGTACTCGGCCTGCACCTCAAAAAGCCTATAAATACACCTCCTTTCCTTCACTTTTAGAACCAATTCCTTTATACTCTTAAGCTCAGTTTAGAATAGCATTTCCTTATATCTCTTTTAGCATGTTTAGTCTCCAAATGAGGAGCTAAACTTCCATTTCTTGGTATTGCTCTTGAAGCTTGTTGATTATTAAAGTTGTGAGTTATTTTCTTAACTTCTTTTCCTTGAATATTAATTCTTCCTTTAAATGCTATTTCTATATCAATGTTGGGGAGTGTTGCTAAGATGACAATTAGTTAACATCTTGACATTAGTTATAGTAATAGTCATTTCTTCCTCTATGTTAATATTGGGGAGTGTTACTAAGATGACAATTAGTTAACATCTTGATATTAACTATAGTAGGATTCATCTTCTTTAATATTCTTCCTTGAGTATCAATTAATTCCTATTCATATTTCATATTAATATTTTGAACATTACTTAAAGGATCAACTAGTTTTGTTTCATATATTAATTACTACTAGATACAATCAACGAACCAATGGTTAATCGTTGATAGTTTCACAAGTAAGTAACTTCGGTCTATTAATGCACGGTTGTGGTTAATAGATTTAAGAGGAATTAATTGTGTTGGTTAAACCAAAACCGCTTGTGTTGAGGTTATCGATCTCAATTGATTTCATCAAGGAGTTAAGCGATTAAATGCTACTATCAAGTCGGTATACGGCGCTTGTTCTATACTTGACTAATAGTAAGGGTTATTAATGAACGGTCGTTGTTAATAACTATCCTCGATGAATTGGATATACTCCTCGATTGAGTATTCGAGAGGAGATAAGTTATAGATATAACAATGATCGACTAAAATATATCAACAAGTGGAAAGTAGCAATGCCAAGTCACTTTTATCTTTGGATTAAATCCCATATAACTCGCTCATCTTCGTGTTTAATTAAATCACTCAACAATCAAAACCCCCCTTTACTTATTATTTACATAAAAAGAAAGTTATTCCTTTCCCTGTGGATACGAACTCTACTTCACCTATACTACGTATAAGTGCTAGTGTTGAAATTATTTTGAGTGCACTCACGACAAAGTGCACGTCAGTATGTCAGTTAAAGAAATTGGGGAAAAGAGATATCTTTTTTCCTTTAACCATCGTTTTGACATGAAGCGTGTTCTGGAAGGAGACCCTTGGCAGTATGAACGTAGCTTGGTTTTGCTTAAAGAAATTATGTCTGATGATATACCACACAAAATTATTTTGAATGAGGCTGAATTTTGGGTCCAGGTTCATAATGTTCCTTATAGTTTGGTAAATCTGGGCACTGCTAGACGCGTTGGGAGTTTTTTTAGGAGAATTTGTTAAATATGATTATTATCGGAAAAAAGACAAAGTAGAGCCATACATGCGTGTTAGGGTCCTTTTGCTTTATATGTGGTTTGGTTGGTCATTCAGATAATTTTTGTCCCCTAAATTATGAAGAAGGACTGATTTTGGAAAAAAAGATTTGGATCTCATCTTAGAGCAGGTAGCGGGGTGAAGATCAACCCAACAGGAGGGAAAACCTGGCTTCTAGAGGGATCATCAAGCTCTGGAAAATCGGGGGGCGGACCAGGGGCATTCAGATCAGAAGGAAAGATGACAGACAAGGAGAAAGGGTCAAGGACAAAATCTGCTCAAAGCTTCACACAAGGTGGGGAGGAGCCAAAGGAAGAGGTTTCCAAAAGAAGGAAGATCTGGGAGACTCAGACAGAGAAAGAGAAAGAGGAGGACACCATGATCACAAATGGGACAAAAAACGGGGTGGAGGCGGGTTTTGGTTCCTTAAGCCTGCCAAATACACTGGTTGAAGGTGTGAGGCCGAAAACTGGAAGACTGGTTCTAGTTGTCTGGTGGCGAAAAGGGTGTTATTCATTCTGTTTTATTTACTGTTTTATCAACTTTAGTTTTTGTTTTGGTTTTTGTTTCTAGTTTCCTGTTCCGGTCTGTAAAACGTTAATTTTGGATATGAGGATGAAAAGAATTCGCTAACCGTGTTAGGCTTTGTGTTTCCCGATTATGGATCAGTGAATTATATTGCTACGGCAATTAATTCCAAGTCTGGTTCGAGGGATAACGGTTATCAGTTTCTTTCTGTCAGTTGACTCATACTCTGAATTATTATTGGTTGATGGATAGTGTACTCAGGGGGTAGCTTATCCGAGGGGTTATTTGAGGAATACCTAGAGAGAAGTTAGAGCAAGCAAGTAAGAAAGAGAGTCAAATGTATTAAATGAACTCAACGTGTTTTACAAGGAGAATAAGGGCTGCTATTTATAGCAACCATAAATGTGATGAGAGTACACGTGTCGACAATCTAACGGCCGAGGGGTCACCTCAATCGGGTTGGCACCGGCATTCGCATATGCACCGCATTAAATGCGGTGGGTGGATGTGACGCCGCATTAAATGCAGTGGTTGTCTGTCCCCAAAAGGGAATCTTCGATGACCGCGTTGTAGCCGAAGGCTCTGTGTAGCCGAATGCTACCCTTATGCCGAGGGCGCCTATGAGCCGAAGGCTCCTGATTTCTGACATTTTCTCCCGGTAGCTTTGTATGCTCAAATCTGGCTGTCCTGTGAGATCTAGAGCCCTCGGACATAGGGCCGGAGGCACCCATATGTGTACCGCGGGCTTCTTAAGACATGGGCCGCTGTGTTTGGGCTTGGTGGTCCTGTGTAGGAGAAGCAGGAGTCTATGGGCCGAGGGTCCCTGGGCCATATACTCCATCATTGGTTATTAATCTAAGCCGAATTCAGTAAAAAAAAGGTTTACTTTAGTATGTAGTACGATAATAATATGTAAAGAAATCCTTAATATTTCAATAAATTTCATGTATTTAGTGGTTGACCCAAAAGAAATTAAATCACACTCATGCAAAAGAAAAGCTACCAGCAGCGTAAGAAAACTAATTTTATTATGAGATAATGGATTAAGTTTCTTCTTATTTATTTCATAAATGGAGAAAAAGCATTTTATATATGATCAATTATTTCATTCATTTTATTTTGTAGTGTAAAAGATCAATTTTTATTTTTATCTATTTTTGTATCAAATGTTCTTTCTAATATGTTTATTTAAAGCATTCAAATTTTTGAAAAAAATATGCTTAAAAATTTATATGGTCAGTTATTGTCAGTTATTCAGTTACCGATCAAAACCGAACAACATTTTTCAGTCTGTTATAGTAATGTTATCGATCGGTTTTCGATCGATTATTAGAGCGAAAAAACTTGGTCGGTTATTCAGTTATCGGTCGGTTATTTGACCGACCGACCGAATGCTCACCCCTAGCCACTGGTGACATAGCACTGCCCTCTACTGCCCAACCGCCCCATCTGTGAAGAAGTGTGAGGAACCGTATAGGAGATGGACTTTAGTGTTTGAATATGTATATATTAAAGATATTTCGGTATAATTACTCATTGGTTACTTTTTGTATCCTATTTTAGTTATGGTCAAAGCCATAGGTATTAGTACTGTCACACTCAATCATTTAACTACATTCTCTGATAAATCAGTCTGCATTCCTCACCCTAGATGACCTAACCTTCACAACATAAGTATAACCTTTTAGATATTAATTTTAAACAATTGAGAAAAAGTATTATACGGAGTAAGGAGGTGTTTGGAACTGATTTTGCTTCTGCTAATTTTTTCTGCTAATTTTTTAAAGCAGAAACAGAATCAGTTTGCAGAAGCTGACCCCCTAAAGCTTCTAAAAATATTGATTCTATGAGTAAATTAAAACATCAGAATTACTTCTGCATTTTTACCCAAACACTCTAACTTCTGTTTCTGCTCCCTGAAGGAGCAGAGGCAATTTTAAGAATCAGATCCAAACACCCCCTAAATACATTGTTAGATAAATCAGTCTACACTGCATTCCTCGCCTCAAGAGTCCAAATCTTCACAGCATTTCATCTATGGATAGTGTTGATGTTATATGCGCCTCTTTGAAGGAGGAATATCACTATTCCTTGATGGCTTTCCTCTGAATGAATACTCCCCACAGATAATACTTCCCTTGGAATCCTGCAAAACGTTACCAGTGTTTAAAACACAGTCAAATTTCTAATGCAAACCACACACATCAGGCACGTCTCGACTTACTCCAGTATTGCAGTGGCAGTTCTTGGGAGGTAAATACCAAAAGCTCAGCATTCGTCAATGTGGTTTTCATAGCCAGCTCCTCTTGCATTAGTATCTCCACTAAATAATCAAAACTCCATTCGCATCTGTATGAAGGCAATAAAAAGACAATTCACCGTGGATTAGGATTTTTTCAAACTTTATGAAAAAAATTAAAAGTAAAAATGAAAAGGATATCAAAACTATTACTTTACATTAGCCGGGAAGAAATACAAGGCGATGTTTTCATCTGTTGGCCCTTTAGTACGGAAGCTGTTAGGCCAAACAACAGCTTTGGGGAGCATTTCTAGTTTAAGCATGGGTGGAAATAAAGTTGCTTCCTTGTAAACCTTCTCAGATGCTTTAACTGACAAATGAGCTACAAGTCCGTCAAAGATCTCATAATCTTTGTTGCATATTTTGAAACATCCCCTGTGATCAACATTGGAAAACAGTACGAATGTTCAATACTCACAGCAATCTACGTTTTCCCAAGAAGAAGAAAAAAATTTACTTACTCCCAAATAATTTCACTAACGGGACGCCCTCCAGATGGTTGATGATCCTGTGTACTTCTATCAAAGTACTCAACACAGGATCCATTGCTTCGTCCATCTTCCCCGACTAACATGGATGTTGTATGATGTTTCTCCTTCAAATTCAACCACTTTGGGTTAGAGGTGTGATCATCGGTGTAATTCATTGGATGCTTGTGCATCATGAGATTGATAAAGGAGTATGTTTGGATCCCAATAAATCATATGGATAGGAAAAATGAACAGGAAAGATGTTTTTAATGCCGGCTGTACTTTAAAACGTATTAAGGAATCTGCAAGATAATTAAATAATTTATAATAAATATATATTGGAAATAGAATAAATAAAATGAGTTTGAACATAAATATGTTTTTTATCTAAGCCTGTTTTTTATTTTATTTCCTTTGATTTTTTCCATTTCCAATTATATTTCCCTAGAATTTTCCGAGTTCCAAACAGACCCCAAATGAGCTACTTACTCCCTCATGCACTTCCCCAACTGAACTATGACCTGCAAGCTTAGATGCTTTTGCTAAGTCAATCTTAGCACATTCCTCACGCATCTGCTGGGAGATCATAAAACTCTCATCTCTATTCTCCTTAGCCTGACATGTGAAAGAAATCCTTCATTCTGTTCTCTCCATAAGCTACATTATTATAAATAAATTTATAGTGATTCAAACTGTTGACTTTTCTTACTTTCTTAGAGACATTATGGTTGCCTTCAGGGTTTTGGACAAGGAGTTTGTTTGGATCTTTCACCTTACACTCGTCACAAATCCATCTCACAAATTCATCAAAAGTTTCTGGAATGGTATCTAGGCAGTACCTAATAGGTTAGGAAGAGAACAATGACAAAGAATTCAAGTCTTAAGCAAACAAATATCTTGATAATTTCATCGGAAAGTGGTCTGATAACACACAAATCAGATACTCTACAGTTGCAGGTCAACAAAATGCCCTTTTTAGTTGGAGTGAAAAAAGCGAGGGAAGAGTTAATTTGATGAATAGATAAGTCCAGGTAAAGTTTTGCAAATCTAGTAGTAGTGTATCACCCATGGAAGCTTACCGATGCACAGCAAACTCCAGACACTTGACACAGAAGACAAAAGCATTATTGAATCCCTGGTCGCCACATTGCAGGCATATAGTCACCTGATCCAGAGAAAAAAAGCATCTGTTTATAGATATACATCTTTGAGGTGCAATGTTAAGGATTTTCTCACTAATTTAAACAGAGCAGGTTAAATCAAACCAGACCAGAATTAAATATGTAGTAATACAAAGAACACACATACTATCAAACAGATAAAACACACAAACCAGACTAAGCTTGAACTGATCAGACCAGACCTAATAAACCGGTTCACAAACATACCAACAAATTTCAATCTAAATGAACACATCTTAAATGTTCAGTATCTGGCAAAATATACACCCAAGTATCTAATACTACGTATTATTTTATATATTTGATGTAGCAAATATGAATGTTTTGAAGCTTTTATTCAAGTCCAATTAACATGAGATCAAACATCAAATAATATATCAATGATGCAACCATACTGACATTGTTAAGCAAGATAAAATATTATATGAACAAAACGACGCCATGGACCTCCAAGCTACGCTTTGGATGGCTTCCCTCATCTTGTTATGGAAAAAGTAGTGGAGGCAAGGTGCTGTCTAATGCCTAGATGGCCACATGTAGGATGACTGCAATTGGGCAACAAATTTGGCTTCAGGTATCTAATCACATCTATTGGGTGGAAATGTTAATACGCGGTTGCACACATAGGTGCACCAAATTGTGGTCTGTGGACTTCCTATAACAAGAAAACAACTTGCTAAATTAGATCTAACTATCCCCCAGAAGAATCCTCAACGAGCAATGTTTACATCAAACTATCACACTTATCAACCAGACTACATTCAATTATTCAAACCCAGAACACAATCAATGTGGGATACTAACAAAACTGAACACAGCCAATACTCCAGGGTCAGGAAAATCAAAATAAAAGAAACATGGTCCCATATATCTAGTACATTACAACTATTCAACTTAGGAAAAAGATCATATATATAGAGTTTGGATCAAATAAAAAATGATTTTAATGTGAGAAATGAGAATTACTTTCTAGCATTAGATTTGAAACGAATGGCTCTAGAATGCAAAAAGTGAAACATATCAAGAAGGTGAATTAGATGAAGATGTATCCTCTAGAATCAGAGCAGGGTGGATAAAATGGAAGAGTGCATCAAGATTCTATATGATTGAGCTATGCCGACTGGACAAAAGAGTATATATTATCGGAAATCAATTAGGTCTGTATTAATGTATGATGTAGAATATTATGCGGTGAAACAATGTCATATTCAAAAAATGAGTGTGACGGAAATTTCTATGTTGCGTTGGATGTGTGAAAGCACCAGAAAAGGCCGCTTGAGTAATGAGATAATTAGACAAATGGTGGGAGCAACACCTATAGAAAATAAGATGCATGAGTCCCAATTGTAATGGGAAGAAGAGGCAAAGAGGAGAGGGAAAGGAAGACCAAAACAGATTTGAATTAGAGGAATTATAATTGATATGCTTCTTCATGTGTTGGATAAGAGTATGGCTTTGGAGACAAAGTTGAGGGCTCATATTCATGTGGACAATTGAATTCTTCTCTCTCATTAGTCTTTTCTTTTTTATCTTTCTATGTTGTTATGTTATTTTTATCATATATTTATCTTTATCTTTTCTATTTTATCTTACCTTATTTTTTAAATTTTCTTACTCTTTATTTTTATTAACCATTTTATCTTATCTTCATCTTTCTATGTTCTTATGTTATTTTTTCTTTACCATTCTATCTATTTTTCTTTATTTTTGTCTTCCTCTCATTTTGGCATTGATATTCATGTTAGCTGACCCCAAAATCTTTCAAGAATAAGGCTTGGAAGTTGTTTGCTTGGTTAAAAATACAGTGGCAAACTAGCAATCTCGTAAATAAGTAAAAAGTTTTCACCATTGCGAAAATGTGAAGTATTTGAACAGAAATACAGTGTAACGAAGTAAAAGTGAAGATTTTGCAAGTTAATATATATACATTAGGGTGGGCACAAAATACCGTAACCGCTTAACCAAATAAAAAACCGAAAAAACCGGTGTATTTTTTGTTAACCGTATCGATTTTGTAAAAAGTCACGGTACGGTTAATTGACCATTAATAACAAACGGTTCATGGTACGGTTACAATTTTAAAATTCTGTTAGTCGGTTAACCAATAACCAGAATAATATATGTATCACACGGTTAACTAATTTCCTCTATTGCTATGCTCTTACCTCCCACAATAGTCCATACTTCCTTGAAGAGAACCGTACTGTTACCAAGAGGATATGCAAGCATCATATACGTGTTATTAATCATTCCCTTATTTATGTTGTAATTATTCTTTCCTTCTTTTACTTTCCTTAGCACAGTCCGTACCGTGGAGCAATATTATGGTCAAGGATATATTTCTAGATTTTTCCATATGTGTTATTAATCATTCCCTTATTTATGTTGTAATTATTCTGTCCTTTTACTTTCCTTAGCACAGTACGTATGTATATACTTCGTATATGCTTAGATGAATCTGATAATTAATCACGCTTAAGGGAGGGTTATATTATTATACAAAGGGTTATACACATATGTATACTCATCATAAACTATATCTGTTTGCTTAGATGTACAAAATTATACAAATAAAATAATACTCATCATTTTACTCCTCAATTTATTTATTTATATAACTGGAAGTGTTATCAAGCCCAATTAACAATATATATAGTATATATTATATATATATATATAGAAACAATTAGGTTCAACCGTTCAACATTTAAAAACAATTAGAATATTGAAAACTTTATCTTTTGCTTTCACGGTTTATTCGTTAACCGATTAGTGGTTAACCGAAAATTTAGTTAACCAATAGGCGGTTAACCAATGTTATGATACGGGTACGGTATTGGAAATTTAATAACCGATGTCTCGGTTAACCGGAAATTTGGTTAACCGAAATCCGGTTAACCATCCGTGCCCACCCCTTATTATACACACACATATGCACACTCTATAACTAGGAATTTGACAATTAACCAAGATTTCAGTATAAATAACAAAAAATAATGGATACTCAGACTCATTTAATATACATGCAGAGCGGGGTGTATTTAGGGGGGCCATGGAAATTGTAGTGTGTCTCTTTGTGCATAACCAATGCAAATTCATGTTGAAATATAAACAATGGTCCCCAAGTATAAATTGGAAATTAGTATAAATTTTTCAGACTTTGGCCCAGTAATGTGAGGCGCCTGGATCTGCCATAATCCCAAGCATGAAGTTCAATTAACAGATATATAGTAATGGAAAAGCTAAAAATCGAAACAACTAACCCTAAAACTTACCCCGGATGAAAGATGGCCAGGGGAACGAGCCATGTCTTTGACGGGAAGTATAAAATAAAATATGGCTGCCACCACTCCAAGTACACAGCGTCTTCGAGTTTTTCACAATTTAAAATCCGTAAGATTGTCTCAAGTTATAAGGATGGGGTGATTATGAAAGCTTTATATATCAGCGAACATAATGCGCATTCTGTTCTTGAGCTGTTTCTACTTTTCGGGTGTTTATATGCACAAATCCCTAAAAGGGATGGGATTTTGGAAGGTGTTTGTTATGAGAAAATTGCTCCTAGTAGGATTCAATCGTAGCAGTGTTATAAAAATTGTACCTAGGGAACTAAGATAGCAATGTTATCTAGTTCTATTTTGGGAAAAAGTGCAAATAGGCCTATGTACTAACCAAAAAAGGTCAAATAAGCCCTTATTTAGGAGGCTCTGTCCGGCCGTTGTCATTTGGGGTGGTTCCCGGTGGAATGTTTTGATGGATTTTTTTGAGCATCTTGTTCATCAAGTCTAGTTTACTCATACCAAATTTCAGCTAAAACTTCAATCGGGAAGACATTCAAATAAATTCTTCAAAATAACTGTGCAGTTAGAAACACATTTATCTTCAAGAATTCATTTGAATGCCTTCCCGATTGAAGTTTTAGCCGAAATTTGGTATGAGTAAACTAGACTTGATGAATAAGATGCTCAAAAAATTTCATCAAAAAATTTCATCGGGAACCACCCCTAATGGCGACGGCCGGACAGAGCCTCCTAAATAAGGGCTTACTTGACCTTTTTTGGTTAGTACATGGGCCTATTTGCACCTTTTCCCTTCTATTTTTGAAAACTTTGATTTTAAATTTCCAATTTTACCTTTCACTTATTTATTACGGAGTAAAATTAAATACTTTGCGTCGCTGATGACCACAACTTTCACGCTCCAGCTCTCCTTCCTTCTTCGACATTCTCATGAAATTTTTCATTCTTTCACGTTCGACAGTCGCGTGTGAATTAGATGAACTACGTCCATATGAAATCGACATGGTCTCACCGAGCTAGTTTTGGCCGGATACATCGGCTACATTCCGGCGGATCATGGCTCTAGAGTCTACGACTCCACCATTAATGGTCGTCGACGATTTTACAGAGGGCTAGATTACCTGTGTGGCTTCATTGCGGAGTTTTCGACAACCTTTCGATGTAATTTCATCTTTAGATATAGTGAACTGTATATATGTATATATATATATATATATATATACACACACACGGAAAAGATCCTGTCCAGCCGGAGGGACAGGATCCTCCGTCCGGCCGCCGCCGTTTAGGGCGGTTCCCGGTGGAGTTTTTTGATGCAATTTTTATGGAATGTTCCTCATCAAGTCTAGTTTATCCACAAAAAATTTCAGCTAAAAATTCGATCGGGAAGGCAGTCAAATAATTTTTTGAAACATAACTGTGTTTTATATGTTTAAGTTGGAGCAGTTATCTTCAAAAAATTATTTGACTGCCTTCCCGATCGAATTTTTAGCTGAAATTTTTTGTGGATAAACTAGACTTGATGAGGAACATTCCATAAAAATTTCATCAAAAAACTCTACCGGGAACCGCCCCAAACGGCGGCGGCCGGACGGAAGATCCTGTCCCTCCGGCTGGACAAGATCATTCCTCTATATATACATATATATATATATGTGTGTGTGTGTGTGTGTGTGTGTGTGTGTGTGTGTGTGTGTGTGTGTGTGTGTGTGTGTATATTATATATATAGAGAAAACTTCATGTCAGGCCGGCCTGACGGGCTTCCCCGTCCGGCCGAGCCCGTTTGGGCACCTTCCCGGTGGAATTTTTTGATTAAATTTTTTGAGCATGTTCCTCATCAAGTCTAGTTTGTCCATATCAAATTTCAGCTCAAAATGCAATCGGGAAGGTCGTCAAATGATTTTTGCAAGTTAACTGGTCCGAAATATGTATTTTCCGGACCAGTTAACTTGCAAAAATCATTTGACGACCTTCCCGATTGAATTTTGATCTGAAATTTGGTATGGCCAAACTAGACTTGATGAGGAACATGCTCAAAAAATTCCACCGGGAAGGTGCCTAAACGGGCTCGGCCGGACGGGGAAGCCCGTCAGGCCGGCCTGATGAGAAGAGCTCTCATTATATATATATATATATATATATATATATATATATATATATATATATATATATATATATATATATATATATATATATATATATATATATATTGTTTACTAGACCTGCTCTGCTATTAAACTATTATCAGAACTTATTGTCTTTTAATGCCTACTTACTAGTTATGTATTGCCTGCTATTGAGCTATTATTAGAATTTATTGTCTGTTTATGGACCACTTAATCTCTATGTATTGTTTAGTGTTCGCAAGTTTGATTTTGGATCTGCTTTCTTCAAAAGTTGTGTAGAGTACCTGGTGGCCTTGTGAAATTATGAAATAGAAGTTCGAAATTGGCAAAATCAATGTCCAAAATTAGAAAAGAAGAAGAGGAGGGGGGGGGGGGGGGGGGGGGAGGAGGAAAAAGCCACAACGTAACTGCAATAGGGTAGTACCGGGTCGATCAGGCCGCATTGGATCTCATTGGGACGCACCGGAACTGAAACACTAATTTATCTTTTTTCTTATTTTGTTTGAACTTAAAAATATTTCACATTGCAACAGTCACAACGGCACCCGCGCCCACAATTTAAAACCTTGATATGGACTAAAGTGTAAATAAAAATATATGATGATGAATAATTTAATAACCATTTCACAAATATGAATTTATAATCGGTTGTGGTTAGTTCATAATAAAAATTTATTATATTCAACTTGATTGATTCTATAAATTATTCAAAATATCTATTACTCCGTACAAAATACGTAGTACGAAGTAATGTTTTTCATTTCATAGGGGTGTGCACCGGTCCAAAACCGGACCGGACCGGAACCGGAATCATCATTTTCTGTGGACCGAAGACCGGACCTGAATCTAACCGGTCCGGACCGGTCCGGACCTGAATTTTCTGGTCCGGTCCGGGTTGACCCTAATTGACCCGGTTTTAAAAAAAGACATACGAAGTATTATCTTAGAGTGTTCTTAGTCGATCCCAAAATTTTTTAGGAATAAAGCTTGAATGTTGTTGTTGTTTCAAATTATAATTTTATGTGTGAATATGCTAAATAGACTAAATAATTGTTTAGCTTATTTATTAATTTTGGAATATAGTCATCAAAACTATTCAACCGTAACAATTAGTTTCGCACAATAATTAAAACTACAATCTTTTGTGTATATTAAAATGGCAAAATGTATTGTAGAGTAATAAAAACTAAATTACGTCCAAAAATATACTCGTATAAACTACTTGCACACCTGCAAATAAAGAAACAAATAAAAAGTGATTTGGAAAAATCAAACAAATATAAACTATGATCATAGTAGTGCACACCTGAACATAAATAAAAAAAAATCATAAACAACTTAGGAAATAATTAGACACCAAATACACACTTCGTATATATTCTTTTATATAATAAAAGACATAAGTAAGCTATAAACATACTAGTAAGCCAAATATAAATTGATTAATGATACAGAACGAAGTATATATTTTACAGAACATGTTACCGGTCCATTCCGGTCCGGACCTGTTTTTTCCGGGTTTGACCCGGACCGGAAACCCGGAATCTTGAAAAATGAAGGACCGAAACCCGGACCGGTTCATTCCGGTCCAGTTCAGGTCTAAAATACGGGCCGACCCGATTAGTGCACAGCCATTTTCATTCGTATCAAAATGACGTGCTACCAAGGAATGCCTAGACTTCACACATGTACAACTTAATTTTTGCGGATAAGACCTAAAGTGACGATAACTTACAAATTACAAAGTGCTATAACATTTTATGTGCGAAATCAATACGCTCTGGGACCTAATTTGGAAATAATTTAATTATAGTGCGAGCAATAATAAATAAATTAGTTTCTTTAAATATAAAACTGAAAACTTTATACATAAGATTTTTGAAGTAGATACATTGTTTTAAAATTATATTCAGCTCCACGTACTCACTATCAATATCCTTTCATTAAAAGATTAATTATTTTCTATCTTTTGTCTCACCGTGAAATTGCTAGCCTCTATAAATATCGCCAGCTATAAAGACATAATTATCAAGTATCTCTATATCATGGCTTTGAGAATCAGTATACTTATTTTTACTCTTATTTGTCTTTGCAATAACGTTACACATGGAAAAAGGAGAACACATAGTCATAGCCTCGAAAGAAAAAGGGGATACCGGAGGAGTTCAATCATCACTACACTCAAGGTATTCTTAAATAAGTCCGATTTTTCCTCAAAAATATGAGTCCGATTTTGTTTACCTTCTTTAAAGAGGGTGATGTCAACCCCTCTTCCTTGTTTGTCATATGAAATTCCAATTTCTATTATTTTTTAAATTATTATAATTTTCTTATGTTGCACTTTTGTCCAGAGTGATGCACATACTCTATGTGTTGATGATTTTTTTTGGTTTATGTACTAAAGTGTCATCATATTTAACGTACACAAAACCACTAATATTTAATGCACATTTAATTAAAAGTATTGTGGTGCATTAAATATTACTAATATATAATGATCGTCAACTTAATCATAGTTAGGATCACAACACACAACAATTGATGCATGACGCACAATAAACTTATAGTAGCTAAATTATAATTTAATGCACGAGTTAACAATTAAAAATTTGCACTAAAAATGAAGTTAATTGGAATACATAATACCTAATATCGAATGCACAAAAATCGAAAGTTGTTGAAAAAAACGATACATATGTTAAACTAGTAATATCTAGTACAGAAAGAATAAAAAAAATTTGAAAATTAAAAAGTACTCTGGTGAATACACACACATTTTTGGGATATATTATCTCGGCATACTATCACTCAGGAGCCAAACGGAGTGTCCCATTGCGGAGTCCAAATTGCGAGGCCCGTTTAAGCCTGTTCGGCCCATTGGGGTGGCCTTGTACCCATCCCCCTTCTCATATAAATAGGAGGTTTCCCTCTTTGTTCTGGGATTCCTTTCTCTCTCTCTCTAGACCCCGCCTTCTTATCCACCATACCCCCTTTTCTCTAGAAAACATTCGAGCTCCATTAATGGCATCTAATCTTGATTCTTGTACAATGTAATAATGAGGAGAGTACGTCTAATGATAATGAGAATGACTTAGACATTAGCCCGAAAAGTCTCATGGTTTTCACCCTTTCGGGTCTTCAGGTTTAAAATGGGGTGTTCATACGTTTATTTACAGTTTTATACATTTATTTACTATTTCGTGTTGGATTTATCTGAGCATTGGCGTCATATGTGGGAAATGAACCCACGACCATCATGTTGGATTTTTCATGTAAATAGTTGTGTATGTACTACAAATCAATTTTAATATTCACATTTTACTTTTTATTTTTACACTTAGTTGTCAGTGCCATACATAACTCTAGAGCGAATTTATTTTAACTTAATACACTTATCATGGTTTTAGCAAAAAAGGAAAGTGAGAACCTTCTAACGGGACAGACGGAACATTTAGCAAAATCCTAAGACTTAAGATAAGGGAAAATTCTACAAAATCAGCCCCTACAAGTGAGAATTTCCCAAATTCTTACAACCAATCGGGCATAGCTTTGGGGTAGCTAGGTTATAACCTAGCACCGATTGAAACTCACAAACCAAGAGTTAATAGCAACTAATTAATTAGTATAATATCAAGAACTCTAGAACCAAGCATTCCAGTCCAACTGGTTGTGAGGTTACCGTGCCTAGTAGGAGGCCTCGAGTTCAAATCCCGCTAGGCAGACAGGGGTTGGAAACTCAATGGATTGAGTTTCAACCCTGATTACTCTGGGCTCCCCCAGACCCCCCTGGAGTAAAAAAAAATCATGGTTTTAAATACATGACCGTCAATTTTTTTTACTAATCCATAGAAAAAGTAAATGGTTATGTTAAAATTAAATTTATTTTAGAAATAATCTTAATAGTTTACATATTAAATGATATAGGTCAATATTTGGGGAAGGAAGAAACAATTATAAACTCGCTATTTCATTCCTTTTTTGTTTTGAAATAATTAAAACTTATGGTATACATGTGATTTATACATCATTGTACTACATAAAAAGAACACAGAAAACTGCATATCAATATTTGATTAAATTAATATGAAATGATAAATATTTTGTTTTGGATAAGTTAGAACATAAAAATAAAAAGATATATAAAATTGAGTGATTTAAGCAATGTCATGTTTTGAGACGATACATAAGAAGAAAATTAAAACAGAGACATATGTTCTTATCAATTGAAACATTATTTAATTGAAGAACTTTTTAGTGCAAAACATAATAAGACTATAAAAAATGCAATAATACTTAAATGACAAAATAAGGATAATAGATAAAAATATTTCAGTAACTCTTATATTGACTTTAATTATGTTCAAACTCTACCACACATGAATTTGAAAGGGATATGCCAAATTTGTCCAAAAATGTTTTGGCACGAGCTAATTGACATGAAATAGTTGATCAATCCGTGTCAAATATGTGTCAATAATGTTTTTTTTTGTAGTGACATTGATTGTAAGAATATACTAGTGACTTTAATCAAGATCTGTCTACAAGTTTTATTTTAATAATATTTTAGGAAAAATCTCTATACAATTTCAAAACAAAAGAAGCTTAAAAAAATACTCCGTACCACACAAAGGAGGAAGCTAAAAGAGTACAAGCCAAAGGAGTCAAACTGTCAAAGTAAAGGAAGCTAAAAAACAAAGGAACAGAGGAAGCTAAATCAATGCAATACAAAGAGAGTAGCTTAAAATATCGAAGCTCAGAATCAAACCCGTGACTTATAGAAGCTTATAGCAATGCATTATCAATGTACGCCATCCAAAGTGTTGCAATTAGCTGGTGCAATAAGTTATACAGCAAAACAATGACAAGACTGCAAATAGGGAAATCTTTTTATTAATTAAGACCCATAAAAAATGTACCATTGTACTTAAAATGTGTATTTGAACATTAAAAACGTGCATCAATATTTATAACATAATTAGGGACATGAATGCAACTGTATTACAGCAACTTAACTTAGTACATACACTGATACAGAAAGTGCACTCATATGAGCAAACTTAGCATATACTCCGTATATGATAACGATCAATCTTTTATATTTATGATTTTGCCGAAATGTGTTCTACAAATGAACTCATCCATCCATTTTTGTGATAAAAAGGAAAATATTTATTTCTTATTTTCATGGAAAGACTGCTTTTCATTTAAACTTTTCTATGTGTGTGTGTGAGGAAGCGCTCCAACCCAACTGGTCGCCGACTCACTCTCTCTTAGGGGAGGTTCGGGTTTGAAACTCAATGGAGTGAGTTTCAGCCCTCATTACACCAGGCCCCCCAGCCCCCCTCCCCCAGACACCCCCTGGTGTGTGTGTGTGTATATATATATATTCATACATACATACTACATATCAAAGTCCACATTTTAATTACAGACTATCTCCGGAGATACTTATGACTGTGTAGATATCTATGAGCAACCTGGCATGGATGATCCTACAATGGACATGGACAAACTTAAGGTATGTACGTTTGCTATTGTACTCCATCAAAAAATGTATTCTTCTTTTTTAGTCGGCATGGTTATTAAGGCTACGGATTAAACTATTTATAGTATCTCCAATGCTACAATTTATACGGTGTAGATGTGGCATGAAAGAGATAGATCCATAAAAATAAAGCATTGTCATTCCTCTCTTTCCACGGTTTTATATAATTTTGTAATAATGTCAACCATAATGTCTACACTTACAATTGTTTTTGACATAGTGGAGAAAAATTTACCAAGAACATGTAAGACCGTTTAAATAAAGAGAGAGATATTTTGTTGACAGATATATGTGTGTTTCTCTCTCATGCCACATGTACACCAATTTTAAATGCAAAAGGATACGGTTTTACTCAAAAATATGATATCATAGCAACCCCGTCCCTTTGCATCGATATAAAAAATATCAATGCAAAGGGACCCGTTTCTTCATCATATCCCTTTACACTATGATATATAATGTAAACCCATTATCATAGTGTAGTCTCACATTAAATTAAGTGTAAATATTGAAGCTAAGTTACTATGACTAAGTTACTACCATAGTCACTCATTTGGGAAGTCACATTTTTTGTAAACAACATTTATATTAGTCATGTATATATGTAATTATTTCAAACCCGTTCGGAAACACTGAAATTGGCCGAATCGGTGTGTTGGCTGAACTGACCGAATTGACTGTTTCTGCTAAATTATGAAAACGTTATAGTTTATTAATCAAATAAAGAAAAAATTATATAAAAATAGGTCAAATGGTCCTCTACAGTAACTTTGGCCAATTCAGCTTAAAAAGTAACTTCAACCTTACTTATTTTGATTACTACACAATTTAGCGAGCGAAATCAAGAATTACGTGTTTGGTTAAAAAGTTGGCCAATAAGGCTGATAAGCTGGAAAAAATAGATTCACTAAACGGGAGAATGATCATGTCCAGCCGCAGGGATAGGACCCTCCGTCCAGCCGTCGCCGTTTGGGGCGGTTCCTGGTGGAATTTTTTGATGATTTTTTGAGCATGGTCACCATCAAGTCTAGTTTATCCACACAAAGAATCAGCTAAAAATTCGATCGGGAAGGTAGTCAAATAATTTGTTGAAGATAACTGCGCCAAATTATACATATAAAACACTGTTATTTTAAAAAAAAAAATATTTGACTGCCTTCTCGATCGAATTGTTTGTTGAAATTTTTTGTGGTTAAACTAGAGTTGATGAGGACCATGTTAAAAAACATTCATAAAAAAAACTCCACCGGGAACCACCCTTAATGATGGTGGATGGACGGCGCCTCCTGTCCATCCGGATGAACATGATCTTTTTCCCACTAAACGGTCTCTTTGTATATTCCCTACACCCATGAAAATATTGCTTGTTTGACTTGGATCAGAGTTAAAGAAAATGAAAATAAAGTGGAAATGTGTGGTTGTGATTGAGTAAGAAAAAATTAAATGACAATTTTAATTGTGTGCAGATGCTTATTGCTAAGGAATTAGAGAAGCAAAATGCTAAACTTGCCTTAGAGGAAGACCAAAGTTTAACGGCTAATTCGACAGAATTTTACGACTTCAACCCCAGAGACATATGGTTAAACAAAAAAGGGTGTCCTATGGGAAGTGTTCCCATTCGTCGATTGTCTACGAAACAATTAAAAAAGATTGAAGAGCTACACAAAGTCCAATACATCCCCTTTCAAAAGACTGAAAATCAGTCCTACCTCAACACAGGAAGCTTTCTTGATGTAAGAAGTACCAACTTTCAAAGTTTCATATTATCATATGTATCACCAACTTAAATTTACCCACATGGGTAGGTCAACGCTGACATTTGAGTTGAGGTCTCACATTCAATCCTGACAGCGACAGTGCTGGAGGTTTATCCAATGTGGTGGCTCTTTCTGCACACCAGGCTCCGAATCACCTTGCTCGAAACTGCTTTAGATTATTCCATGATTTATTCCTTCATTCTATCGGGTTGGATGCGGATGTCTGGGTTGTGCGATTCCACCTTTTGGGTTAAAGTTAAAATGTTTATATCAAAGTCTTACAAGAAATTTTGTCATCAGTTTGCAGGTATTATCGTGCCTGAAGCTCCTTCAGGGTACTTTATAGGTGCAAAAGCTACCATGACTATATGGAAACCCAAACTGAGGGGGGATCACCAATATAGTTCGGCCTCAATATATGTGGAAAATGGAGATAATCAAATAAGATCTGGATGGATAGTTAGTTATTCTTCTATTGATATTTAATCAGATTTTGAATATATTTTGAAATTAGTCAAGTGATAAGTTTATGTCTATTCTAACTTATTGTGTTGTGTTCAATTTACTTTTTAGGTATACCCAGCATTATATGGTGATTTTAAAACTCGACTATTTAGTCGATGGACGGTGAGTGTCTTTTTAATTCTTCAATTTATACCATTATTACTAGCTAGTTTATTTTAGTAACTATCATCATCATTACTTTTATCAATATTTGGTTGCAACAAATAACCCACTTTTATCCTATCATATTTACAGAGTGATAATTATGGAAAAACGGGATGCTATGTCAACCATTGTCCAGGATTCATAATACTTTCTAATTTTATACCACTAGATTATGCATTTCCAATGACGTCTGCACCTGAAGGGACACAATATGATGTTACCATTGAAATTATCAAGGTATGATTTGATTAAAGTTTTTAGGGAAAAATACAGAAAAGGTACTTGTGGTTGGTCCCGTTTTCAGATAGGGTCATGTGATTCATTCTTTACCAAAGTGGTTCATGTGTTTGAATTCCGTTATCACAAGAGGGTCGTGCCGTTAAAAACGTCTGAAAAAGACCGTTAAAAGTAACTCCGATTTTCAAAAGTGCCCGGGAAATTAAAAGAAAAATACCGGAAGGTGCGCCTCGTCAAGATGACATCCAAACCACCTTCGCCTTTCGATTTTTCAGATCTGTTTGAATTATTTTTTAAAAATGATTTCGCTAATATCACTTTTCTGGTGGACTTTCCAACAAGGGTGGGTTAAAACAAAAAAGGAAAGATGGCCCCGCGACCGTCTTATTGAGGCGCACCTTCAGGTATTTTTCTTTTAATTTTCCGGATACTTTTGAAAATCGGAGTAACTTTTAACGGTCTTTTTCAGACGTTTTTAACGGCGTGATCCCTGTTGTGATAACGGAATTCAAACACATGAACCACTTTGATAAAGACTGAAACACATGACCCTATCTGAAAACGGGTCCAACCACAAGTACTTTTTCCGTACTTTTTCCCAAGTTTTTATGTAACATATATCAATGATGAATGGCAATGATTCTCCAAAAAAATTTGAAGAATGGTAATGGTAGAAATGATTTTATCTTGATATCCTAAGCCAATTTTTGGTTGTTGGCAAAACCAATATTTTTTTTCTTAAAAAAATATGATTTCATCTTTTGACAAAATTTACTCATATTTGGAGTTGTAAAAATGATGAGATTTTTGAGTTGCGGAACCGATTGGATCCGAACAATTATAAAAATGTTGGGTTAAATATATATGGCTATTATTTGAAAAGGTTTCGCTCTTGTTCCGTGTAATGGTTTAGTTTTTTATTGATGAAAAAAATTGTTACTAAATCATTAAAGAACCGTTAATTGATTAAATAACCACATATATACATGACATCTATGTATCAAACATGCACATTTTTTCTGGTAAATGGGGTTTAAATGTTTTATTCACTTGTTAATGTTAGTTTTTTTGTGTACGATAAATTTCTTAATGTTGAGAATATAAGTTTTACTATCTAGTTAACTAAAAGAACTAAACCAATATGATATACGGAGTATTAAATATTTTTACATTAATATTCAATAAAATTGTTGGTCACAAACTGATATCGCATTACACTTTCTGCATTGCTTACTAAGGACATGTTTACTTCACCGGTTATTAAACGGTGCTTATTAAGATCCGTGTTAATAAGCGGCGCATAAAATAAACAATATTGTAAGACCGTGTTTACTTCAAACGGTTTAAAACACCGCTTAACATTAAAATGTCCAAAATAACCCTATACATATATATACACACAAACATTCATAAACACAAGTATATAATATAATATGTGTACCTATACCTCTAACCCCTTACCCACCCTACCTTACCCCGACCCCACCCACCGCCTACCCCTACCCCCTACCCCTACCCTACTTACCTGACCATACCCTACCTACCCGACCCTACCCCTACCCGACCCCACCCTAACCTGTCCCCACCCTACCACAACCCTACCCCCGACCCCATAGACCCCTACCCCCATAGGCCCTTACCACATTGACCCCACCCCCGACCCCACCTTACCCCAACCCCGCCCCTACCCCTACCCTACCCAACCCGGGGTAGTGGTAGGGTGGGTTCGGGTAGGTAGGGTGGGGGTTGAGGCGGGGTAGGGTAGGGTGGGGTCGGGTATGTGGGTAAGGGGTGGGGTAGGTAGGGTAAGGGTAGGTGTGTGGTCTGGGTAGGTAGTGGTAGGGTGGGGTCGGGTAGGGGTAGGACGGGGTAGGGTTGGGTAAGGTGGGGTCGGGTAGGGGTAGGGTAGGTGGGGTAAGGGTATGGGTGGGGTCAGGGTAAGGGTAGTGTAGGTGGGGTAAGGGTAGGGTGGGGGTCAGTTAGGTAGGGTAGGGGGTGTCTGGTAATGGGGTAGGGTAGGGGTAAGGTGGGGGGGTACGTGTAGGGTGGGGTCGGACAGGTAAGGTATGGGTAGGGTGGGGTCGGGGGTAGTGGTAGGGGGGGTCGGGGTAGGTAAGGGTATGGTGGGGGTCGGTTAGGTAGGGTAGGGGGTGGGGTCGGGGTGGGGTCGGGGGTAGGGTCAGGGTAGGTGGGGTAAGGGTAGGGTGGGGTCGGGATAGGGTGGGGTTGGGGTCGAGGTGGGGCAGGGATAACAATAGGTTAAGGACAAGGGGTAAATTCGGAAACTGAAAAAGCTTAAAGTGTCGCTTAATTAATACATGGCCGGGGGGTGTTATGCTTAATAAGCGGCACTTTAAGCACCTCTTTCGGTCAGTAAGCGGCTTTTTAAGCAGTGTGCATGTTTACTTTACCTGTCTTACTAACCTAACTGTGACTTTAGCAGTGAAGTAAACACCTCCTAATAAATTTTTCAAACTAATATAGTGAGTGAGATGTGAATAGTTATTGTATGAGTAGAATAATACAATATAAAAACTCGAGTAAACAAGCAAGCATTCTTAATAATATTTGATTGATAACAATTTAAAGTGCATGCAATTAATATTTGCTTTATACCACTTATTAGTATTAGTTACATTGTAAGTATTAGAAAACCAAAGATACAAAATGAAATAAAAATAAAATAATAAGTTTTATTTTTCTAGAATTTCCTTTGAATTAAAAACATGTAATGGAATGACAAAAAAAAACTACTCCGCATAACCCAAATTTTAGCATCCCGAAAAGCCTACTTGACTATGAAACAAAACCAACCTTATATCCTACTACGTCTATAATCAAAATCAATGGTTCTATATATTGAAATGACATGTGTTGCTGACTGGCAATAATAATGACACATACAAGTGAAATAAACACATTATAGTTATGATATCCTTCAATATGTAATGGACCAATTTTAAAAAGTAAATAAATGCAAAACATAGGAGAATGCAATAAGTTAAAAGAACTTAACACTTCAATTTTAAAATAAATAGGTACTTTTATTTCTATTTGATGCATGTTTGGTAAGCATAAGTCTCTACTTTTAACTTTTGTAATACGGAGTAGTTAAAAAGATTTTAAAAGCCTTTAATTGTATAGTATGTTTAGGCCATGATAACTTATAAGAGCTTTTTTCAAAATAAAGGATGCATAAAAACTTTCTAGTTAATCAGAATAGGTGCGGGAGTCACAGAGAGGAAATTAAGTTATTGTCATTTCATTTCATATATTCTACTACGTAGTATGTAATAGAATAAAAAGAAGAAAATTAATTTTCTTCATTTTCACATTATTAAATTCATTATGTTCCCCTCCTAAGGGCATGTTCTTACGCGTTACTCACCCGTCCACCATTGGTTTGAGAAGCTACGTACACTGTGTAACATCTAAGAAAAGTCTATAGTTTTTTGCATTAATTAATTAGTCACAATAGCTTGTGTATAAAAAAGAAACTCAATCAACCGGTCAACTTTTTAATGAAACAGTTGTCACCTTTTTGTGAAGGTCTTTTCGATAACTAAAAGTTAACATTTACTAAAAAATTCACAAATATACCCTTCATAGAACTAGAAGCTTATTAATGACTTTTTATACGGGTGTCATTTATTTATATGTTTTGTAAAATCTGTGCATAATGTTTTGTTTCAACATAAATGTTTGATCATTAGGTTTCATCCAATCCACCCGGGTGGTACCAAATGTTCAATGGTCAAATTTTGGGTATGTGGACATCTTCAATATTTTCGAGCATGAGTGAAAGTGCCATTCAATTGCGATTTGGAGGGGAGTGTTTCAAACCCGAAGGTGAAGAAGCTAGTGCTCAAATGGGAAGTGGTGTATTTGTGAATGCGCAATATGATAAAACTTCCTACATGCGACAAATTACTTATACCGATCTTGTTTATGGCGGAGCTAATCTCGACAATTCTAGGGTTCAAGTCCATGAGTCTAGATGTTACTATGTAGCTGGTAACACATATAATACTAAAGATCCATGGTATGCATACAATTTTTTCTTTGGAGGGCGTGGTGGTGAAGACGAGGAACGTTGTGTGTATAGTTAAGTGTATTAATAAAACTAGCAAAGTACGCACTACGTGCGACTGATGTCCAATGTATGACTCAAAAGCATTTACGTTTTAATATTTTCTATAAAACTTCCATAAAGTAATGTTTTGGTATAATAACTGTTTTGCATAAGATGTTCTCAAAAATAAAATCAAACATCTTTAGGAAAATGAATAGATGTTTCAGACTTTGGTGTTTCGAAAGCACCTTTATTTGATATTTTAAAAGCCGGCTCTAAACAGGCACTTCCGGTTTTTAAAAAATGAACATTGGAAGTGATGTGTGCTTAGTCTGGAGGCTTTTGCGGGCAATATCTTAAACACTCTTAATATAATAGGGAGGGTGAGGGCCTTAAATATGTCACAAAACACTTCATTAACTCAAGTCAGCGATAGTTGGGCGGAAAAGATAATCAGAAGGGAGAGGGGAGAGAGGTGGAGTTTAGGATGCGAAAGGAGAGAGAGAGAATGCAACAAATTTAGAACAAAGGAATGGAGCTGGATTATTAGGGAAAAGATAAAGAGGGTATACTCAATGGGGGACCCATGTTAAAACACGGGATTCCATCCTAAAATGTCAACCTAATAATTAATATAACACTTTGTTCATCCAAACTTTTCCGGTGTGGGATATTTAACACACTAAGGGTCCCATGGGGTCTCGGGACCCAATGGGCTTTAAAAAACACCTATATATTATACTCCGTATATATTTTACCTAAAATTAATAAATAATGGTATATATACAACAAAAACTCCATGAAAACTAAAAGCTTGGAGTGGTCGAGTGGGAGCTTGCGGAAGCATTCTGTGTTTTCTAACTCGGAGCCTCGAAGGGTTATAGGTTCAATTCCTTGTGGCTCTAATTTTTGTTATTTTATTTAGACTTATTCTTCTAAAACACAAAAACTACATCGTTTTGGCCCTTTTTTAAAACCCGATGACCCAATTCAGCCAGCCAAAGTCACGCATGCCCGGGTTTTATTTACCCTTTGCATAATTTATTTATTTTTTGGATTAATTACCAACATTTCTTTGAATATTAAGATTAAATAAATATGAAACATTATGCTTCTTTAATGTTTTTCATATTTTTTATTAATTTAATATTAATTAGAACTACGTTAAGGTAGGGACCCCATCGCTCTATTTTTCTGGGTCCGCCACTGGGTATACTAGAAGAAGCAACTGGTGAGTAAATATATAACTCGTATCTAGTGAATAAATCAACAGGTACTCCTATTTGGAAATTCACTCATTGTTTTACTCTCATTAAAGAAAATTTGTATTGTAATTAGCTTGTCGATGGATCAAGTCCATATCGAACCGTAGTGTTCTAAACCCGGACCCAAGTCAACAAAGGACCCAAACCCAAACCCATATACCACGTCTGAAAAATTGAACTTGGACCTGGGCCCAACAGGTCTCGGACTGGGTCAGGTAGACCTCCCAAATTTGAGGTGCACGATATTATAAACTTTGTGAAAATAATAAGACATGTATATGAAATAATGTAACGTAATTTAAAGCGCGCAAACTCAAAAGCAAAACATATATTCACGTATAACTCCACACTCTTTGTCTCTTTTTATCGCACAGAATCCTCGCAAAGTACACTAGAAATTAGGTTACCAAAAGATCATTTAGACTACTGAGAGTATGAAAGCATATTACTACGTATATAATTCGTATGATATAATATTAGTTAAAATAATAATAATGATGATGATAATAATAATGATTATATAATAATAGTAATAATAATGATGATAATGATAATAATAATAGTAATAATTAATACATATAATAATAATAATATTATTATTAATAATAAAAATAATAATAAAAAAAATAATAACAATAATAATAACAATAACAATAATAATAAGAATAATAGTAATAATAATAATAAGAATAATAATAATGATAGTAATGATGATTATGATGATGATGATGATGATAGCAGTAATAACATTAATAATATTAATAAGGAAAAATTGACTGCAATAATCCGAACTATTACCCGTCCGCTTCTAATAATCCCTAGTACGTGTTATTTCTGTTTAATCCAAACTTTGGGGAGTGTCTTCCATAATTAGACTGTAACCGGTTATATTAATTAGAGCCGGTCATGAATAATCACGTGATGGGTCACGTGTGTATTTAATACTCCCCTTCGATTTATACTTCGTATATCTTTATCTTCTTCTCTCGTCCAACATATACGCAGACTTCTTCTGTTCTTGCCTGCAAACACAAATTACAGATCTGGTGTTCAACGTCTGGTCCGAGAAGTCATATATGAGTTCAGCGTCTCAGACATCGTCTTGGGGAGGGAGGGACGCAACCCAGAGCGAGTGTTTAGTCAAATGCCACCACAAGGTGTTTTCAAAACCTAGAATCGACACATCTGGAGCAAATCGTGGTCGAAGATTTCATGGTTGTGCGCTATGGCGGGTAAGTTGGACTGATTTGTGAATTATATATGAATTTATTGAATGAAATTATTTTTGAATTATGGGCCTTTTTTAGAAAGCAGATTGCTCGTTTTTTCAATGGGTTGCGGATTATCCACCTTTTGGAGTAGATGATTACAAGAAAAGGGAAAATGATAGACCAATTGACCATGTTGATGACGAGAGAAGTGGGTTGGAAGAGAAAATTGCGAAGTTGAAAATGAAGAAGAAAAAGCTGAAAGCAAAAAATGAAGAGTTGTTGGGATTAGTTTGCAAGCATGCAAAAGGAGAAAAAGTATTCATTTATGGCTTTGATTGTCTCCTGGATTGTGTTTGTTGTTGTTTTGTATGGGAAATGAAAGTGATAATTGAATTAATGTTGCTGGTGTGGGTGTTATTAGAGTAGTAAGTGTGTCAAAGTGTTGTATGGGTAAGCAGAGTGTTGTGTTTGCAGAAAGTTGTAACAGAATTTGGGATCCATTCCTGTATCAGACTATTTGTATCAGACTATTATGAATGGAAAGTTTATGTGTTCTCACCATTCTTAAGCTGAAATTATCACACACAAAACCAACTGAAAATTGTGTGCTCTCACAACTCTTAAATCTGAATTTACCACACTCAAAAGCAGGTGTAAATGTATATGTTATGACCACTTTTAAATATGAAATTACCCTACTCAAAACCAACTGAAAAAGTATGGACTATTACAACTCAAAAGAAACTGAAAAGGTTTGTGAAATTGTGCTAATCACCACTCCAAAGTTAACCTCGTCACTTTCAAAAGTACTTTCATATTACCTACAAAATGTTCTTTCAAAAGTGGAAAGCAAACCTGATGTTTCAAATTAAGCAGACCCAAATAAAACATAATGAAAATGTACTAATCAGGACTGAAAACCAACTGCTGTAAATCTGAAATTAGCACACTGAGAACCAAGAGAAAACCAAGTGAAAACAAAAAGAAAACCAATTGTATTAAATCTGAAATAACCACATTGAAAACCAACTTAAAACCACCTGAAAACCAAGTGAAAACAAAAAGAAAAAACAACTGTATTAATTCTGAAATAACAACATAAAAGCAACATAAAACCCACTGAAAAGCAAGTGAAAACCAACTGAAAACCAAATGAAAATAAACTGAAAAGCAAGTGAAAAACAAATGTATTAACTCTGAAACAACCACATTCAAAACCAACTGAAAATCAATTGTACCATACATAGTATTTGATATAACCACATTGAAAACCAACTTAAAACCATCTGAAAACCAAGTGAAAACAAAAAGAAAACCAAATGTATTAAATCTGAAATAATCACACTAAAAAGGAACATAAACCCCACTGCCTATTAGGGCAACTGCTTACTACTCCGTATAATGCTAGGAAGAGTGAAGAGTTCACTTAAAACCACCTTATGCTCATTATTTCATAAACATGAAACATGAAACCATGATCATTTGTACAATAAACATTTGTATATCAGCAGGGTTGCTCCAACACAAACATTAAACCATGATCATTATCCATAGAAATATCCATCATTATCCTTAAAGGATACAAATGTGATACACAAGAAATATCCATACATAAGTAGATTATCCTTAGAACATTATCCTTACATTACCACAAATACAGAAACATGAAAGAGATGAAATAAAACTTCATCAGTATCCTTACAACCACAATAACAGTTAACACAACACTACTATATTGAAAAACACCAGTCCTCTTCACTCCTTCATTGTTGAATAGCCACTTCATGTTTGTGACAGATTTGTTGGCCCTCCTTGTACATTATACATTTCCCTCACCTCAGCATCAAACTTAACACTTCTCAAACCTGTCTCCAAAGTTTTACCAGGGACCAAGTAATAGATTTCATCTATGCTACTATATTTCCCACACTGGCCAGCTAAGTTCATCAGCATCCAAATCAAAACATCTAAATGACCACCAGCATACTCTAAATTTTTTCTACTATCCTTCTTAAATGTACCTCCATGCCACATCTTCAAAGTAACCATAGTATTTAAAGCCATTCCCTCTTCAGTATTTTACAATCTAAAATTAGAACACAAAAAGGAAGTACATTTAAAATAGTATAATTAAATAAAGGAGTCTTCTGCTACCAAAAAAGCTCTGTCTGTGTAAATAAAAGCATAAAAATCACATAACTTCAATTAAGTGCATTTGTAAGTAATTTCCCTAAATCAACTAAGATGTATAACTCTAATTACAAAAAAACCTCTGTATTTAGGAAAAATTGGCAGAGGTTGGGGATTGGCAGAGGAGTTACAGTTCTACTTCCAGTTCTAAATTGACAGAGGGTGGGGTTTATTAAAAAAAACTGAATTAAAAGAAACATACTACCTAGCAAAAGAAACACATGACATGAGCGAACCTTTCTCGTTTTGAATTAAACTGTACTCCATTGCAATAATTTATTAAAAAAAAATCAAAATTTGTACCTTTTCGGTTTTGCTTGACCCGAACCTTTTAGCAAATTCCCTACCAAAAGAAACATATTACATGAGCGAAGACGTTGATTATAGTCGCGGTGAACAGATAGAAAGATTAGAAGACATTCGCGTGCGAAGAAGATGAAGACCCACCTGTTCCTACAAACTTGGATTCATGGTTAGCTAGGCCAAAAGGGTGAGGATAAGGTCTACGTGATACATTACTTAGGTATTTTTTAAAGTTTGACTGATTAAACCGGTCACAGGTCACAACAGTATATTTACGGAAGACACCCCCAAAGTTCGGATTAAACAGAAATAACACGTACTAGGGATTATTAGAAGCGGACGGGTAATAGTTCGGATTATTGCAGTCAATTTTTCCTATTAATAATTTTGTGTAATTTTTTAGTGTAAAAATTTGTGTATATTTTTTTTGTAGCAGCCAATGTAGTGCTTTGTGTCCGCCCCTGCCCATATCGGTTAAAGAAATCGAGCCCGAGTCCGTTTTTAGTTATATACGGAGTATATTAGGATATTGACTTTATAGTTATTGATTACTTTATTGCCGCCCACATCTCACTCAGTTTTAATGCAATATTCACTTTCACACACTTCCTTCAAAAACTAACTTTCACACTTAATTATGCCTTTCAAATGAGCTAGGATTTTATCAAAATAGATAACTCGTATCTAGTGAATAAATCAACAGGTACTCCTATTTGGGAATTCACTCATTGTTTTACTCTCATTAAAGAAAATTTGTATTGTAATTAGCTTGTCGATGGATCAAGTCCATATCGAACCGTAGTGTTCTAAACCCGGACCCAAGTCAACAGAGGACCCAAACCCAAACCCATATACCACGTCTGAAAAATTGAACTTGGACCTGGACCCAACAGGTCTCGGACTGGGTCGGGTAGACCTCCCAAATTTGAGGTGCACAATATTATAAACTTTGTGAAAATAATAAGACATGTATATGAAATAATGTAACGTAATTTAAAGCGCGCAAACTCAAAAGCAAAACATATATTCACGTTTTAAAAAATCAAAGTTTAATTTCTCATAGAAAATGAGTAGTTTTATCCAAAATATCGGTTCTTGTGGAGACGTATAACTCCACACTCTTTGTCTCTTTTTATCGCACAGAAACCTCGCAGAGTACACTAGAAATTACGTTACCAAAAGATCATTTAGACTACTGAGAGTATGAAAGCATATTACTACGTATATAATTCATATGATATAATATTAGTTAAAATAATAATAATGATGATGATAATAATAATAATAATGATGATAATGATAATAATAATAATAGTAATAGTAATAATTAATACATATATTATTATTATTATTATTAATAAAAATAATAATAAAAAAAATAATAACAATAATAATAACAATAACAATAATAATAAGAATAATAGCAATAATAATAATAAGAATAATAATAATGATAGTAATGATGATTATGATGATGATGATGATGATGATGATGATAGCAGTAATAACATTAATAATATTAATAATTTTGTGTAATTTCTTAGTGTAAAAAATTGTGTATATTTTTTTTGTAGCAGCCAATGTAGTGCTTTGTGTCCGCCCCTGCCCATATCGGTTAAAGAAATCGAGCCCGGGTCCGTTTTTAGTTATATACGGAGTATATTAGGATATTGACTTTATAGTTATTGATTACTTTATTGCCTCCCACATCTCACTCAATTTTAATGCAATATTCACTTTCACACACTTCCTTCAAAAACTAACTTTCACACTTAATTATGCCTTTCATATGAGCTAGGATTTTATCGAAAACGGTAACAACTTTGTTACTCCCTCCCTATTTAAAAGACCGCTACGTTTGGTTATGACTCAAGATTTAAGGTAGAATAGTAGGGGTAATGAATAGTGATAGTATTTAATTCTAGAGAGAAGTGAGAGCTAGAGAGAGAAAGTGAGTAAATATATTTCTCAACCCCCTGTAACTAGCCCCTTGGGGTCTATTTATAGGGAAAAATGTGGATTTGGGCTCCTAGCCTTGGGCTTAGGAGGCCCATTACAATAATCATGCCTTCTTTGGGCGAAATAGGGCCACTAATGGACTGAGTACAATACTTAATAAATAAGATGGGGAAACACATTCTGTCACGCCGGAGCCTGGCCGATGCGGTACGTTCTGGCCGATGCGGCCCCATGGCCGATGCGGTCCATGGGCCGATGCGGCCCCCCAGAGCCCGCAAGGCGTTCTGGGTTGATCTGGTTTCTGGCCGTTGTGGGCCCCTCCGGGCCGTAGCGTACCACGTGACTGTCCTGCTGGCATTCTTGGCCTTTGAGTATGTGGGTCATGGGGTCCAGACCCATATACTCTATCAGGAGTCCCCCACTCTCTGAGTTGAGAAGAAGACGAAGCGAAAGGGAGTAATCTTTTTATTCCTCTAGCCGAAGAGGCTTTTGATCTGGTGCACTCTATCCCATGTTTTTAGGCCGCTGCATGCCTCCCTATGTTCCCGGGACTGAGATGTTTGCCTGTTTCTTTGCGGGACGATGCGATCTGTTAGCTTCTATTCTCATGTGCAAGGCCGAAGCGTTTAGATCATTCCTGGAATGAAAGTTCATCTCCTACCCCTTTTGTGGACGTCGCGTAGCAAGTCTTGTGTGGATTTGTCTGAGTTCATCTGCGGCCGATGCGCACCTTGGGATGCTGGGTTGTTTTGGGCTGTTGCGTACCTGTTCATGAGGCCAGCGGTGCTTCGCACGCCTTTTTGGACGCAGTGTTTCTTTTGTCCGTTTGTGATGCGGAATCATTGTGGTCTTCATCCTTGAAGATGATGCGTTGCCATGTTTAGTCCAGTTGAGGTTAGTTCTATGGACGAAGCGTTGCCACCATACCCTATTTGTGGACGTATCAGTGTTTGTTCGATGTTCGATGCTTTTTCCGATGCAGTCCCCCACTCCATTAGCCGAAGAGAAACCGAGGCTCAAGGGAGTAGGAGTGGTTTTGAGCCGAAGCGGTGCCTATACACTAGTCGCGACTCCAACCCTTAGGCGAACCTGTCCAAGGTAACCCTGTGGGAGAACCCTTGGACGAAGGCCGCGATGCCAGGGTTATCATCAAACGATTTGTGCCAGTAGCCGCAACGGTATCATGGAAGATGGGACATTATGTAGCCATGGCGAGTTTGCCTTGCTTTGGAGTGATTAGGCCGGTTCCTGCCCTAGTGTTGAGGGCTTGTTGGGCCGTAACGGGTGGTTTGCATTGTTTGGCTAGATTCTTCAAGAATTTTCTAAATACATGAGAAGTGTACCCGCTTCATCCTTACATGTTTTGGACCATGTGATATCTCCATTAAGTGTTTCCTATGGAGCCGATGCGCGTTTCATCTTTCGATTCCAAGTATCGGTTGTCGCGTCGTCGTTGTAGCCATATATTTCTTAGAAAAACTTCTAAGTACTAGAAACTTGTTTTGGTGATGTAGGCGTTCATAGCGTGTCATCGTCGAGGGCCTATTGAAGCCGAAGTGATACCTCATGAAGGTTAGTCATAGGCTGAAGCGGCCGAAGCGGAGATCTTTCTTTGGTATGGGCCGAAGCGGAGTTTGATTAGGTAACCGCTTCGTTCTTGGTGTGGCTGCTTCGTCTTTGATCAAACCATGAACAAATTAATGGTTTTGAAAACGAGTGGTAAGCCTGATATGTACTTAGCCAACATGTGGCTTTTTGTGGGGATTTGATTTTATTTTTTGCTCGAGGCCGGCGAGTGCGCGGTCCGTCGGCTTCCCTTTTTTTTTATGGCCGAAGGGTTATTATCCCTTCGTCCACATGCGGTAGTTTTTTCGCTACGCTTTTCGCGTGTGCTAAGGCGTAGGAGCAAACATGCCCTTGGCCTAGTGAGTCAGTGGCGTCTTTTTTGTCCTTTCCACGTCTATCGGCGACGAGGGACCAGGCTAGCCATGTCTTTCGACGGCTGCAGTTTGTGGTCCTTGAGAAATTTTACTGACGAGTGAAGTTTTTGTAACCTCGGCCTTAATTCAGGCCTGTCGTCCTGTGGTTTCCGCGTCGTTGGTCCCATTTAAGTTGGAAACAGTCTAGAGGGGGGGGGGGTGAATAGACTGTTTAGATTTTCAAAATTTCCTCCAAGTCCAAACTGACTTAAGAGAGTTGGTCTGATTCTGGTGACAGAGAAGGTCGAGTTCTGATGGTAGAACTGGCCTTGGCAGCGGATAAGGTTCTGTCCGGGTAGCCTCAAGAAAACACTAAGGCAAATGCCTTTCTGATAACTCTTAACACAAGATCTACTGAACACAGATTCCAAGTTTTTAAGAGTTATATAGTTAGAATCCTAAGTGCAGAAATTAAACGCAGTAAAGTAAATGTAACCGAGGATTTTTATAGTGGTTCAAGGAACAACGCGTTCCTCTAGTCCACTGTTCCACTAAGCTTGTAAATCCAACAGTTACAACGCCTTAGTCCCTAGCACTTAAGAAGCACTCCACGTCTTCTTCAAGCCTAGTTGCCACCCGGGATGTAATTCCGCTTCCTGATGGCTGGTCCTTTCACTGAGCTTCCTGGAAGTATCACCACTTCACTACTCCAGTTAATTGGACGCCCTTCTTTGCAGAAGATGTTTCGAAAAACAGAGTTTTTCTCCAACTAGCTTCGTCACAAAAGATTTGTTGATGAAGTTCTTGAAGTGTTGAAGAACTGGAGGAACTTTGCTCTTTGTTGGGGTTGAAGGATTTGAATAATCTGATCTTCCCAACATATGCTTTTTCTTGGAGTTGATTATGAAGTATGAGTCTCAAGAATGCTTTTTGAGTTGTGTAGAGAGCAAAAGTTACCCATTGTTCTTCATCGAGTATCTTTTATACTGGGGTTGTCTTCCCGTTGGAGGAGGAGACAACTGCATTGAATGCGCGTACTGTGGAGTTGACCGGTTGGACCCGCATATTTGGCAGGTTTCTATTTTTGTACAATATTCTTCAGGAATCTCGGTCAATCATCTGCAATTACTCCACAGCGTATCAGGCTCATTAAATTAAATGAGCATTAAATGCTTTCCTTTGGTGAAATATCTTCTAGCCGTTAGGGAATTTCCCGTTAGTTATACGGCCGTTGAAAGCAGCTTCAAAATCTTATAAGTGTCCATCCAGGTCTGATGAGATTCTCTGATGGCATTCTGACCTTGGATTCTGATGAACTTAGATAAGGAATTCTGATACTTCTCTGAAGTTGAGTTCTGATGAAGCTTGACGTCGAACTCTGATGCTTCTCTGATGAGCAGCTCTGATGCTTTCCTTATGAGCAGCTCTCATGGTGCAGTTCTCCTGGCAACTCTGATCAGAAGTACCAAGAGGATCTCAGGCCCGACGACTACGCTGATACTTACAAAGAGAAATTCTAATACAAAATTTCTATAAGGGGTACTTTAAAATTCTAATCTATCCTAACATCATCAAAATCTAAGTACAATTATTCCTTACACGCGCAGTATGCTTCTCCATTTAAAGACGTCAGACCATACACACAGGTCCTTCGTCCTACATATCGTCGGCCCTCTTGGGTGTTTTACCGGCTGGGCCGATGCGATATTTAGGTGCGTTGTCTTTGAGCAACGGCTTGTAGGCGCGTTGTGTTTCAGAACGGCCGTTAGGTGCGTTGTTTAGGGCAACGGCTTTAGGTGCGTTGTCTAGGGCAACGACTTTAGGTGGTGCATCGGCCAATCCTGGGCGTTTCGCCGCTTGGGCCGATGCAGTCCATAATGTTTGTTTCCTTTGCATAGATCTCGGAAGGTAAGTGAAACATGGTCCTTTATTCAATAAGTGGCTCTAGGCCGAGGGTGTTTATTCGATCAATAAGCCGAGGGGTGGGAGACGTTGCCCACTACACCGCTTCCCGAGTTATTGATAGAATTTCACCAGATGGTGTACATTCCACAATCGTGGTACATCTGACCCATTAGGGTTCTTTAGTCTATATGTGCCGGCTTTTATGATGGCGCTGATGATGTAGGGCCCTTCATATTTGAGGGCGAGCTTTCCTCCTTCTTTTAGTTTGCTTGCTTCCCTTCGGCGGAGGACGTAGTCCCCCACTTGGAATGCATGGGATCGGACCTTGGCGTCGTAGTAGGATTTGACTTGACGTTTGTAGTTCTCCGCCCTGAGGTATGCCATCTCCCGCCTTTCGTCGATGAGGTGTAAGTCCACCTTCATGGTTTCTTCATTGGATTCGGGGTCGTATTGTGTGACCCGCCGGCTGGGGAGGGTGACTTCAGTGGGAGCCTTGGCTTCAAAGCTGTAGCAAAGGGAGAATGGTGTCTCCCCGGTGGCCCTCCTTGGTGTAGTACGATAAGACCATAGGACGCTGGGGAGCTCGTCGACCCAACTACCGCCTTCTTCCTCGAGCTTCTTCTTTAGCCCCTCCAAGATGGTTCTGTTGGCGTTCTCAACCTGCCCGTTAGCCTGAGGATAGGCAATGGAAGAGAAGCGGTGCTTGATGCCCCATCCATAGAACATTTATTCAAAGCATGACGGTGCTTCCTTATGTCCTGTGCATGCTCAGAACACCAGAAGTGGGGGACTTGTGTTGGGTTAATGGCCCAAACCGGGGTTCGGCCCATTTACCCCTTCATCCGGACGAACGTCCGGATAGGTCACCAGGCTATCCTGACAGGCCCACTTACTCAGTATGGACGAACGTCTGAAGAAGGGGCTCAGGTGCAGCGGCCCACCCGACGAACAGCTATGATATCGACAGGGAGCAGGCCCACAAGTCATCGGAATAACGACGAACGTCGTCATAGCAAGCTATAACCGTTGGAAGCAATCCAGCTTACATGGCAAAAATCACCGGGACGAACGGCCCAACACCCTTGCAGGATCACGCAGGAGCACCTGCCTCCTCAACTGGACGAACGTCCCCATTGACTAGGCGGGAAACCTAGATTCTGGCGGGAAGTGCATTTAATGCTGAAGATTTGGTGGTTGAGACACCAGCAATCCACAGGCTTCCACGTCAGTGTAGCCAACTGCCCATTGGTGGGTATAAATAGGAGCATTTATTTCGTTGTAAAGGGTTGGCAACTTTCTATTCTTAGCACTCTAGCTATAGCATTCTTACTCGCAGCACCTCTGCTGCCTTGTAAGACGAACGGCCGACGAGCCTTAGCGGAAGTATTGTATTAGGGAGTTATTAACAGATAATGATACCTAATCACTTACTTGCTACTTATTTGTTCTTAATACCTATCACTTGCTGGTTGGGCTAGATATTCGTACACACTCCACTCGAAAATCTTGGGCTTATGTGTTGGACTTGAGGGTTGAAGGAATAAACCTCAACACATATGATCTTATGCTCATTTCTAAATAGCATATCAATGCATTTGCTTTAAAGTACTATTTTACATTAGGTTCACATATTGAATTTCATAGGAGTTGATTAGAAATATAATTTAATAAGTTTTTATAAAAGGAAAAATAACAAAAAGAAAGTGAATTAGAAGTTATGAAGCAGAGATCACGATTCTGAATATTAGACTTCTAATACTCAACATAATAGGTCTGATGCTCATTAACAGTTCATTAATGCTCATTCACCAGAAACCGTGATTTTCATCTCAATAGTGGATATTTGATGCTCAATTAAATGAGCATTTATGCAAATTTGATGAGCATCAAGCCTGTTCTTTTGAGTATTAGGAGCCTAACGGTGAGCATCAATGATCTCTGCTTCATACCTTATATATCAGTTTCTGTTTATTATTTTTTCGTTTATAGTCTTAAGTTATGTCTAAATTTCAATTAATTTCAATATGTGAATCTAATGTAGTATGATATGTTTGAAATGCGCAACCTTTTAAAATGAGCATAAAGCAGTACCAAATGAGCACACATTACTTACAAAATGAGTATAAAAAATCAAAAGCTCATTTGTATAATTGTATGTGCTCATTCGTTTTGGGCATTTTACTCATTTGAGTTAAACATAAAAGTTGTTTCTGATGTGAATCTAATGTAGTATGATATATTTGAAATGTGCAACCTTTTAAATTGAGCACAAAACATTACCAAATGAGCATACATAACTTACAAAATGAGTATCAAAAAAATTCAAAACGCATCTGTGTATGCTCATTCATTTTAGACGTTATACTCATTTGAATTTAACATTAAACTCATTTCTATTATATTGTGCTAAATATTGATTTGTGTATTGATATGACATTTTAAAATGAGAATAAAACCAATATCAAATGAGCATGTGTAGCTAACAAAATGAGCTATAGTAAAACAAAACATTAGTATGTAAAATATTTTATAATAGAATAAAGTATCTAAAATATTTTATAATTGAATAAAGATTAAAATAAAAAAAATTAAGAAAAAGAAAGAACTAAAGAAGGAAAAACGTAAAAGCAAGAAAAGAAGAACATCAAACTATCAAAGACAAAAGAGAAAAACGTAGATGCAACTATCTGTCATCCATCCAGCGAGCAGAAGACCACACCGCCACTCCGTGATTCTCCTTCATCAACCAAACAGAAGATCCAGCGAGCAGTAGACATCCATCCACCGGCGTCTCGTTCATCAACTCCCAGAATCTCAGAGAACACCAGCTTGAAGCCACCGAATGAATTCTCAGATCCCTCCCAATCCACCTATCTCTTCCTCCGGAATTCCAATTAATTGCAAAAATACCCAGTTGTACGGTTCTCACCGTACAACCGGGTGTACGGTATAATTTACCCTAGCTTAACCCCTATTTTGAACCCCTACTAAACTAATCCCTACTAGTTTAACCCCTACTATTTTGAATCCCTACTAACTTGTTGAGTTTAATCCAACACGATATATTAAATATATGTATAAATGTGTATGAACAAACTATTTTTACGTGGAAACCCGAAAGGGAGAAAACCACGGGACTTTTTAGGCTAATGTCCAAGCCCTCTCATTCTCATTAGTCTCTCCTCACCATTACATAGTACAATATTCAAGCTCCATTAATGGAGGATAAAGCTAGCTAATCTATTCTAGAGAGAAGGAGGAGAAGTGGGAAAAAAGAGACCAACCAAAAAACGATCCCTAAACATGTGGGAAAACCCCATATTTATAGGGAAAAGGGGATGGGGGATAAGTCTACCCTAATGGGCCAAGTAAGCCCAAAATGGGCCCAAAGGCCGAAATAGGCCCGATAGGCTGGAAATCAGCCTCGCTGATCGGGCTCCGTACTACGTACAGTCTTGGGCTCCTGAACAATAACGGACCGAGATAATATATCTCAACATAACTAAATCCCTACTAATTAAACCCCTCTTATCGTGAACCCCTACTAGCTTGACCCCTACTAGTTCAACTGCTACTATCGTGAACCCCTACTAGCTTAACCCCTACTAGTTCAACCCCTACTATTTTGAACCCCTACTAACCCAAAATCTACTAGTTCAACCCCTACTATTTTGAACCCCTACTAGCTTACCCCTACTAACCCAATCCCTACTAATTCGACCCCTACTATTTTGAACCCCTACTAGCTTACTTACCCCTACTAACCCAATCCCTACTACTTTGAACCCCTACTAACTCAATCCCTACTACTTCAACCCCTACTATTTTGAACCCCTACTAGCTTACACCCCTACTAACTCAATCCCTACTAATTCGACCCCTACTATTTTGAATCCCTACTAGCTTACCCCTACTAACTCAATCCCTACTAATTTGACCCCTACTAATTAAACCCCTACTATCGTGAACTCCTACTAGCTTAACCCCTACTAGTTCAACCCCAACTATCGTGAACCCCTACTAGCTTAACCCCTACTATTTTGAACCCCTACTAGCTTAACCCCTACTAGTTCAACCCCTACTAGTTCAACCCCTACTATTTTGAACCCCTACTAGCTTACCCCTACTAACCCAATCCCTACTAATTCGACCCCTACTATTTTCAACCCCTACTAAACTAATCCCTACTAATTAAACCCCTAAACCCCTACTAGATTAACCCCTACTAGTTCAACCCCTACTATCGTGAACCCCTACAAGTTCAACCCCTACTATTTTGAACCCCTACTAGCTACCCCTACTAACTCAATCCCAACTAATTCGACCCCTACTATTTTGAACTCCTACTAAACTAATCCCTACTAGTTTAACCCCTACTAACTCAATCCCCACTAATTAAACCCCTACTATCGTGAACCCCTACTAGCTTAACCCCCACTAGTTCAACCCCTACTATCGTGAACCCCTACTAGCTTAACCCCTACTAGTTCAACCCCTACTATTTCGAACCCCTACTAGCTTACCCCTACTAACCCAATCCCTACTAATTCGACCCCTACTATTTTGAACCCCTACTAAACTAATCCCTACTAGTTTAACCCCTACTAACTCAATCCCCACTAATTAAACCCCTACTATCGTGAACCCCTACTAGCTTAACCCCTACTAGTTCAACCCCTACTATCGTGAACCCCTACTATTTTGAACCCCTACTAGCTTACCCCCTATTAACTCAATCCCTACTAGCTTAACCCCTACTAGTTCAATCCCTACTATCGTGAACCCCTACTAGCCTAACCCCTACTAGTTCAACCCCTACTATCGTGAACCCCTACTAGCTTAACCCCTACTAGTTCAACCCCTACTATTTTTAACCCCTACTAACCCAATCCCTACTAATTCGACCCCTACTATTTTGAACCCCTACTAAACTAATCCCTACTAATTAAACCCCTAAACCCCTACTAGCTTAACCCCTACTAGTTCAACCCCTACTATTTTGAACACCTACTAGCTTACCCCTACTAACCCAATCCCTACTAATTCGACCCCTACTATTTTGAACTCCTACTAAACTAATCCCTAGTTTAACCCCTACTAACTCAATCCCTACTAATTAAACCCCTACTATCGTGAACCCCTACTAGCTTAACCCCCACTGGTTCAACCCCTACTATGGTGAACCCCTACTAGCTTAACCCTTACTAGTTCAACCCCTACTATTTCGAACCCCTACTAGCTTACCCCTACTAACCCAATCCCTACTAATTCGACCCCTACTATTTTGAACTCCTACTATTTTGAACCCCTACTAATTGTTTAGATATTTTAGCCCATTGGGATCTATGTTAGCTATTATTAGACTAGCTTTATTAGGAAATGTGTAAAGTTTGTTATTGGGCCCAATCAATGAAGGAGCCCAATTCATGCTTAGGTCACATCACCACATTCCCTAGGCATATAAATAGTGTCTTTTAGGGAATGTGTAAATAGGCTTTTGGGATATTTATGGTGTAAATAGGTAAATTATTCTTTATGTGGGTCTGGTCGGACCAACTAACCCGTTTAATGGAGGGCCAGAATCTACAACTCTAACCCAACCCACCTAACTCGTGGGTTAAATGGGTTGGTCCGCGAGCCAATGTAAAAAAATACACGATAGTATATAGGGAAGTTTTCACAAATAGACTAAAAAGTGAAAATAATATCACTTTTGTCACCCTTAAAAGTTTCTTTCAAATATAGATTACTTCTAACTTTCTTTTCAAAAATAGACTCTCCGCGTGTACGAAGTCCACCGAACTCAAATTTCTTATTATAGACTCTCCGCGTGTACGAAGTCCACCGAACTCAAATTTCTTATTATTCTTGCACCCAGCTAGCTAGTGTATGAATCAGTGCTTCGTTTTTCACCCAGCTTCGATTAAAGTACGAAGCCCACATGCAGCACTCAACTTTTTTAGTTTTTAATTAAATTAACTCATATACAATTAGTTTATAATGCTTAGAAAACAATATTATTAAAAAACGAGAAATTGATTTAAAAAACATAAAAAAACTCAAACTTAAAATAAAAAATACAATTCCAAAGAAATGCAAATTTGTAAATTAAATGTAAAAATCAAATAAAATGAATTTAAACTTTACAAAAAAGTTATAAAAATAAAAACATGTAGAAATCTTAAATAATAAAAACTTGAGAAATAATTTTTGTTGTAGTGTTTTAACTTTTAAGTAGATAATATAATTCATTTACAAAGTATAAAAAACAAAAAAAAAATTATAAAAAAGTAAAAAATATTTAAAAATCTATAACCTTAAAGTTTTTTAAAAAAACATGAAATTAAGATTAAAAACTTGAGAAATAATAAATTAAATATAAAAAATAAAAAATATAATAAATATCACGAAATACAAAGTATAACTTTTGAAAGTAATTTTATTTAAACTAGTCACATTTTAATTTTTTTAAAAGTTAAATTATTTAAAATTGTAAATAGTTATTTTTAAACCAATTATTACTATTATTGTTGTTTTTATGTTGCCTTTTGTTGCATTATTTTTTATATGGTTACTTTTTTGTTTCCTTTTGTTTATTTTTGTTTATGAATTTTCATATTTTGTTTTTTATTGTTTTTTTGTTCTTGTGGTACATCTGACCCATTAGGGTTCTTTAGTCTATATGTGCCGGCTTTTATGATGGCGCTGATGATGTAGGGCCCTTCATATTTGAGGGCGAGCTTTCCTCCTTCTTTTAGTTTGCTTGCTTCCCTTCGGCGGAGGACGTAGTCCCCCACTTGGAATGCATGGGATCGGACCTTGGCGTCGTAGTAGGATTTGACTTGACGTTTGTAGTTCTCCGCCCTGAGGTATGCCATCTCCCGCCTTTCGTCGATGAGGTGTAAGTCCACCTTCATGGTTTCTTCATTGGATTCGGGGTCGTATTGTGTGACCCGCCGGCTGGGGAGGGTGACTTCAGTGGGAGCCTTGGCTTCAAAGCTGTAGCAAAGGGAGAATGGTGTCTCCCCGGTGGCCCTCCTTGGTGTAGTACGATAAGACCATAGGACGCTGGGGAGCTCGTCGACCCAACTACCGCCTTCTTCCTCGAGCTTCTTCTTTAGCCCCTCCAAGATGGTTCTGTTGGCGTTCTCAACCTGCCCGTTAGCCTGAGGATAGGCAATGGAAGAGAAGCGGTGCTTGATGCCCCATCCATAGAACATTTATTCAAAGCATGACGGTGCTTCCTTATGTCCTGTGCATGCTCAGAACACCAGAAGTGGGGGACTTGTGTTGGGTTAATGGCCCAAACCGGGGTTCGGCCCATTTACCCCTTCATCCGGACGAACGTCCGGATAGGTCACCAGGCTATCCTGACAGGCCCACTTACTCAGTATGGACGAACGTCTGAAGAAGGGGCTCAGGTGCAGCGGCCCACCCGACGAACAGCTATGATATCGACAGGGAGCAGGCCCACAAGTCATCGGAATAACGACGAACGTCGTCATAGCAAGCTATAACCGTTGGAAGCAATCCAGCTTACATGGCAAAAATCACCGGGACGAACGGCCCAACACCCTTGCAGGATCACGCAGGAGCACCTGCCTCCTCAACTGGACGAACGTCCCCATTGACTAGGCGGGAAACCTAGATTCTGGCGGGAAGTGCATTTAATGCTGAAGATTTGGTGGTTGAGACACCAGCAATCCACAGGCTTCCACGTCAGTGTAGCCAACTGCCCATTGGTGGGTATAAATAGGAGCATTTATTTCGTTGTAAAGGGTTGGCAACTTTCTATTCTTAGCACTCTAGCTATAGCATTCTTACTCGCAGCACCTCTGCTGCCTTGTAAGACGAACGGCCGACGAGCCTTAGCGGAAGTATTGTATTAGGGAGTTATTAACAGATAATGATACCTAATCACTTACTTGCTACTTATTTGTTCTTAATACCTATCACTTGCTGGTTGGGCTAGATATTCGTACACACTCCACTCGAAAATCTTGGGCTTATGTGTTGGACTTGAGGGTTGAAGGAATAAACCTCAACACATATGATCTTATGCTCATTTCTAAATAGCATATCAATGCATTTGCTTTAAAGTACTATTTTACATTAGGTTCACATATTGAATTTCATAGGAGTTGATTAGAAATATAATTTAATAAGTTTTTATAAAAGGAAAAATAACAAAAAGAAAGTGAATTAGAAGTTATGAAGCAGAGATCACGATTCTGAATATTAGACTTCTAATACTCAACATAATAGGTCTGATGCTCATTAACAGTTCATTAATGCTCATTCACCAGAAACCGTGATTTTCATCTCAATAGTGGATATTTGATGCTCAATTAAATGAGCATTTATGCAAATTTGATGAGCATCAAGCCTGTTCTTTTGAGTATTAGGAGCCTAACGGTGAGCATCAATGATCTCTGCTTCATACCTTATATATCAGTTTCTGTTTATTATTTTTTCGTTTATAGTCTTAAGTTATGTCTAAATTTCAATTAATTTCAATATGTGAATCTAATGTAGTATGATATGTTTGAAATGCGCAACCTTTTAAAATGAGCATAAAGCAGTACCAAATGAGCACACATTACTTACAAAATGAGTATAAAAAATCAAAAGCTCATTTGTATAATTGTATGTGCTCATTCGTTTTGGGCATTTTACTCATTTGAGTTAAACATAAAAGTTGTTTCTGATGTGAATCTAATGTAGTATGATATATTTGAAATGTGCAACCTTTTAAATTGAGCACAAAACATTACCAAATGAGCATACATAACTTACAAAATGAGTATCAAAAAAATTCAAAACGCATCTGTGTATGCTCATTCATTTTAGACGTTATACTCATTTGAATTTAACATTAAACTCATTTCTATTATATTGTGCTAAATATTGATTTGTGTATTGATATGACATTTTAAAATGAGAATAAAACCAATATCAAATGAGCATGTGTAGCTAACAAAATGAGCTATAGTAAAACAAAACATTAGTATGTAAAATATTTTATAATAGAATAAAGTATCTAAAATATTTTATAATTGAATAAAGATTAAAATAAAAAAAATTAAGAAAAAGAAAGAACTAAAGAAGGAAAAACGTAAAAGCAAGAAAAGAAGAACATCAAACTATCAAAGACAAAAGAGAAAAACGTAGATGCAACTATCTGTCATCCATCCAGCGAGCAGAAGACCACACCGCCACTCCGTGATTCTCCTTCATCAACCAAACAGAAGATCCAGCGAGCAGTAGACATCCATCCACCGGCGTCTCGTTCATCAACTCCCAGAATCTCAGAGAACACCAGCTTGAAGCCACCGAATGAATTCTCAGATCCCTCCCAATCCACCTATCTCTTCCTCCGGAATTCCAATTAATTGCAAAAATACCCAGTTGTACGGTTCTCACCGTACAACCGGGTGTACGGTATAATTTACCCTAGCTTAACCCCTATTTTGAACCCCTACTAAACTAATCCCTACTAGTTTAACCCCTACTATTTTGAATCCCTACTAACTTGTTGAGTTTAATCCAACACGATATATTAAATATATGTATAAATGTGTATGAACAAACTATTTTTACGTGGAAACCCGAAAGGGAGAAAACCACGGGACTTTTTAGGCTAATGTCCAAGCCCTCTCATTCTCATTAGTCTCTCCTCACCATTACATAGTACAATATTCAAGCTCCATTAATGGAGGATAAAGCTAGCTAATCTATTCTAGAGAGAAGGAGGAGAAGTGGGAAAAAAGAGACCAACCAAAAAACGATCCCTAAACATGTGGGAAAACCCCATATTTATAGGGAAAAGGGGATGGGGGATAAGTCTACCCTAATGGGCCAAGTAAGCCCAAAATGGGCCCAAAGGCCGAAATAGGCCCGATAGGCTGGAAATCAGCCTCGCTGATCGGGCTCCGTACTACGTACAGTCTTGGGCTCCTGAACAATAACGGACCGAGATAATATATCTCAACATAACTAAATCCCTACTAATTAAACCCCTCTTATCGTGAACCCCTACTAGCTTGACCCCTACTAGTTCAACTGCTACTATCGTGAACCCCTACTAGCTTAACCCCTACTAGTTCAACCCCTACTATTTTGAACCCCTACTAACCCAAAATCTACTAGTTCAACCCCTACTATTTTGAACCCCTACTAGCTTACCCCTACTAACCCAATCCCTACTAATTCGACCCCTACTATTTTGAACCCCTACTAGCTTACTTACCCCTACTAACCCAATCCCTACTACTTTGAACCCCTACTAACTCAATCCCTACTACTTCAACCCCTACTATTTTGAACCCCTACTAGCTTACACCCCTACTAACTCAATCCCTACTAATTCGACCCCTACTATTTTGAATCCCTACTAGCTTACCCCTACTAACTCAATCCCTACTAATTTGACCCCTACTAATTAAACCCCTACTATCGTGAACTCCTACTAGCTTAACCCCTACTAGTTCAACCCCAACTATCGTGAACCCCTACTAGCTTAACCCCTACTATTTTGAACCCCTACTAGCTTAACCCCTACTAGTTCAACCCCTACTAGTTCAACCCCTACTATTTTGAACCCCTACTAGCTTACCCCTACTAACCCAATCCCTACTAATTCGACCCCTACTATTTTCAACCCCTACTAAACTAATCCCTACTAATTAAACCCCTAAACCCCTACTAGATTAACCCCTACTAGTTCAACCCCTACTATCGTGAACCCCTACAAGTTCAACCCCTACTATTTTGAACCCCTACTAGCTACCCCTACTAACTCAATCCCAACTAATTCGACCCCTACTATTTTGAACTCCTACTAAACTAATCCCTACTAGTTTAACCCCTACTAACTCAATCCCCACTAATTAAACCCCTACTATCGTGAACCCCTACTAGCTTAACCCCCACTAGTTCAACCCCTACTATCGTGAACCCCTACTAGCTTAACCCCTACTAGTTCAACCCCTACTATTTCGAACCCCTACTAGCTTACCCCTACTAACCCAATCCCTACTAATTCGACCCCTACTATTTTGAACCCCTACTAAACTAATCCCTACTAGTTTAACCCCTACTAACTCAATCCCCACTAATTAAACCCCTACTATCGTGAACCCCTACTAGCTTAACCCCTACTAGTTCAACCCCTACTATCGTGAACCCCTACTATTTTGAACCCCTACTAGCTTACCCCCTATTAACTCAATCCCTACTAGCTTAACCCCTACTAGTTCAATCCCTACTATCGTGAACCCCTACTAGCCTAACCCCTACTAGTTCAACCCCTACTATCGTGAACCCCTACTAGCTTAACCCCTACTAGTTCAACCCCTACTATTTTTAACCCCTACTAACCCAATCCCTACTAATTCGACCCCTACTATTTTGAACCCCTACTAAACTAATCCCTACTAATTAAACCCCTAAACCCCTACTAGCTTAACCCCTACTAGTTCAACCCCTACTATTTTGAACACCTACTAGCTTACCCCTACTAACCCAATCCCTACTAATTCGACCCCTACTATTTTGAACTCCTACTAAACTAATCCCTAGTTTAACCCCTACTAACTCAATCCCTACTAATTAAACCCCTACTATCGTGAACCCCTACTAGCTTAACCCCCACTGGTTCAACCCCTACTATGGTGAACCCCTACTAGCTTAACCCTTACTAGTTCAACCCCTACTATTTCGAACCCCTACTAGCTTACCCCTACTAACCCAATCCCTACTAATTCGACCCCTACTATTTTGAACTCCTACTATTTTGAACCCCTACTAATTGTTTAGATATTTTAGCCCATTGGGATCTATGTTAGCTATTATTAGACTAGCTTTATTAGGAAATGTGTAAAGTTTGTTATTGGGCCCAATCAATGAAGGAGCCCAATTCATGCTTAGGTCACATCACCACATTCCCTAGGCATATAAATAGTGTCTTTTAGGGAATGTGTAAATAGGCTTTTGGGATATTTATGGTGTAAATAGGTAAATTATTCTTTATGTGGGTCTGGTCGGACCAACTAACCCGTTTAATGGAGGGCCAGAATCTACAACTCTAACCCAACCCACCTAACTCGTGGGTTAAATGGGTTGGTCCGCGAGCCAATGTAAAAAAATACACGATAGTATATAGGGAAGTTTTCACAAATAGACTAAAAAGTGAAAATAATATCACTTTTGTCACCCTTAAAAGTTTCTTTCAAATATAGATTACTTCTAACTTTCTTTTCAAAAATAGACTCTCCGCGTGTACGAAGTCCACCGAACTCAAATTTCTTATTATAGACTCTCCGCGTGTACGAAGTCCACCGAACTCAAATTTCTTATTATTCTTGCACCCAGCTAGCTAGTGTATGAATCAGTGCTTCGTTTTTCACCCAGCTTCGATTAAAGTACGAAGCCCACATGCAGCACTCAACTTTTTTAGTTTTTAATTAAATTAACTCATATACAATTAGTTTATAATGCTTAGAAAACAATATTATTAAAAAACGAGAAATTGATTTAAAAAACATAAAAAAACTCAAACTTAAAATAAAAAATACAATTCCAAAGAAATGCAAATTTGTAAATTAAATGTAAAAATCAAATAAAATGAATTTAAACTTTACAAAAAAGTTATAAAAATAAAAACATGTAGAAATCTTAAATAATAAAAACTTGAGAAATAATTTTTGTTGTAGTGTTTTAACTTTTAAGTAGATAATATAATTCATTTACAAAGTATAAAAAACAAAAAAAAAATTATAAAAAAGTAAAAAATATTTAAAAATCTATAACCTTAAAGTTTTTTAAAAAAACATGAAATTAAGATTAAAAACTTGAGAAATAATAAATTAAATATAAAAAATAAAAAATATAATAAATATCACGAAATACAAAGTATAACTTTTGAAAGTAATTTTATTTAAACTAGTCACATTTTAATTTTTTTAAAAGTTAAATTATTTAAAATTGTAAATAGTTATTTTTAAACCAATTATTACTATTATTGTTGTTTTTATGTTGCCTTTTGTTGCATTATTTTTTATATGGTTACTTTTTTGTTTCCTTTTGTTTATTTTTGTTTATGAATTTTCATATTTTGTTTTTTATTGTTTTTTTGTTCTTGTGTTTTTATATTATATGCAATTTTGTCACTACACAAACACATGTATAAAGTGTATTTGCACCAAAATAGAAAAAATAACTGCAAACATGAATACAAAAATTAAGAAAAATATTAAAAATCAAGTATTGACCAAATATCAACAAAGAGCAACAAGATGCCATAAAAAGCAACAAGAGGCAACAAAAAGCAACACAATAAAACAAAGAGAAACAAAAAGGAATAAACAACATACAATACACACATTTAAATTTGTTTTGTCATATTCATGATAAGAATTACAATTATCATTATGCAATATATTATAGTGTACATACAAGATCATTTTCTAATATCATTTTCTAATTGAACTACAAATGTCTCTAACATCTTTTATTTCAGCACATCCTAGCTAAATCCCTCGAATCGAGATCAATTAGATCGGTTTCCAGAGATGGAAGTCTCAAGCTTGCTGTTTTCCAAATGAATATGCTCATTTCCAGGGAGTGGAGGATTTTTTTTTTAATTTCAGGACATATGTACGTAAATGAGCAACATGCAACGCTTGAATGGCCGGTACATCGAAATATGCATCGCAAGAGAAACACCACACTAATAAATCAGTAAAGCTAAGCACTATGGTCCGATTCATCCTTTGATGATGCTCCCCCATGTGTTTGTTCATGAATTGGCTACAGAACACTTGCTTGCAGCTCGGGCATAGGCAATTTTCGCTCGGATGTTGGCACTCGTTGCTGGGAGTGACGACAATGGGGATGTGAGCTAGGTGAGGATTATGAAGCGAGGCGATCATATTGAGTTCATTGCTCCTCTGATCAGGGACTGATTTTAGCATTACACATATAGGGCCTGCCAAATGAAATTTCTTTTGTATATCAGTCATTATATCCTCAGGTCAATAGTCATGTCTTACTATTGTAATTTATCCTAAAGAAATGAGGCAGAAAAAAACACATTCCCATATGAATTTGGTACTTTGTAATGATTTGACTCTATTTTGGGTTCTTAGTTGGTCTAGAAACCAAAAGTTCAAAGACAGTAGAATACTACCTGCAGATGATGTTTGGTTTGGTCTTTGCCTTCAAAGCTTCAGCAAGCTCAACCTCCACTGCAATAACTCCTTCCGATGCCTATCCAGTAGTCATAATTTCATTAAAAAGTGGGAAACATGCTTCCCCATCTTCATTTGTCTTTGAAAAGAGAAAAAAGGTCAGGCGGCATTAAGAAGACTGAAAGTAAATAATCAATTTTAGTCGCTAGTTAAGTTGTCTTATTGGGTTGGAGATTGATCAAGGAAAATCAACTCAATATGCGATTTAAAGCAACTTCGGCCAAAAGGCAAACAACATTTATAGGATGCATATACAAAAGACAAGCTATATTAATAAGAAAAATAAAATAAAAAAGTGATTAAGCGGGCAAGTCTGACTTAGAACTTGACAGATAGAAAGTTAAGGTTTGACTTACAAAATGAAACCGGTAATCTTTATTAGTGAGAAAAGAGTAAATTATGAGCCGGAATACATCAATAAGCACCACAACCCCTTCCCACATATAAAAGTAAAGGTAGAAACATTTCAATTCTTGGAGATTATAATGTTTAAATGTTTACAATCTAGTTTCTAATTTCTAGATTTCAGCATAATGTTTAACCCTACAAAGTATGGCCATTTGGAAAAGCAGCAGTAACAGTTAGCTACTTTTGAAAATTAGATCCCGTAATGGAGGTGACTTTAGTAAATTAGATTTCAGTTTTCTTACAATTCTTTGTTTGCTATTGTTTCCTAATGTTTCTTTTTGTTGCAACATGTTACAATAAAGTCAGTACCCTACATCAATAAAGAAAGATCATTACAATCATTTTAAATATCAGAAAAATGAAGCAACTCAGATCATTACAATACAAATATTAGCAAAATCAAGCAACTCAGTGTATATCTTTTCATTTGGAAGAGCAGCAGATCATGTATTACTTAGCGTCTGCAAAGTTATATTTTCATATTAAAGAGAAGATAGGAATAAGATAGAATAAACAAGCACAATGCAGATGAGAAGCTCTAATACCTTTCTATCAATGCACTCTGAGCAATCGTATAGAGGGACACATGATTTCTGAGCTTTAATTGATTGAAATGTGAGGGGTACCATTAATATACAATAAATAGTAAAGGAAAAATACTCCAATCTGAAATTCATGTGTGTCATGTGGTGTGGGGATTTTAAAACTGAAAGGCAATTATAACAAAAATAAAGCAGAAAGTAAAACAAAACAAAATCGGAAACAAGAAATAAGTCTTAACTATATAAATTATAACAACAATTAAAGTGAAGGTAAAATTCTCAAATTTCATACATACATGCAAATCTGAAAGCAGTGAGGGAATCAGGCAACGATTAGAGGAGCAACCAAGCAGGCAAAGGCGAAGCGCGGAGCCGCGGAGGCCACAGATCGGAGATTGAGTGGAGACGCCGCTGGGGGAGGGGAACAACGGCGAACGTCTCTAACTTTTGTACTTGACGCTTCAAATCGATTCGCTGTGAGGCCGTGACTCCGTGAGAATGGATGAACAAGGAGGGCGGATCTGCGGAGAATGGAGGCGCAGTCGAAGGTGGGTGGAAAGAGAACAGCCGCATCGTCTCTCTGGTGCAGTTTGATACGAAGTATATCATGAAGATGGATGAAGAAGATTGAGGTGATTCATGATCTCGCATTTAATTAGGTTACTTTTGAAATTAAAAAAATAAAATTGAAAAGTCAAAAGTCTTTAAATGAAAGAGAAATCATTAGGTGACATAAGTGAAATAGAATTACAAAAAGTAGACTAGACGGGATATTACCACTAGTATATAAGTATTATTTGGGGAAATCAGAATATCAGGCCTGCTTCGGATAACATAATTTCTCAAATAAAAAATTATACACAAGCGTGTGCTTCTACATTCTCCAGGCTTAAGGTTCGATCTGTAGGTGAGGTCCTTTTTGAGGAAAAATTGATTCCAAAAGATTTCAAGATTACAGGTACGCAAATTAAGGCAATCAGATGGAATAAGCCTAAACTTCATCTCAAACTAGCAAGTATGATTGGTAAACCATTAAAATTGGATGCTGCTACAACATCATTATCTAAACCCTCAATTGCAAGGATTTTTGTTGATGTTGATCTCTCTAAGGAGATGCCAAAAAAGGTGTTGATCCAGTGTGGATCTTTGGGATTTGGCCAATCGGTTGGATACAAGAATAAACCATTGTACTTTGGGAGTTGCTTTCATCTGGGACACTCAGAGGGCTCCTGCCCTATGAGAGCACATAAGGACATGCCTCTGAACAATGTTGAAGATTCAATGGATCACCTTTTGTTTTTGTGTGAGGTGGTTAATCCCATATGGTGTTACTTTATGGGCATAATGGGTGTTCCTAGAAATCAAAGTGATAAGTCTATTAGACAAGTTTATATGACATGGTGGCTTAAAGATGGCTCCAAGACTGTGGGAGATGGCTGCTACCAAGCCCCAGACTGGTTCCTCAAAACTGCACCGCCTCCAGACTTCCCAGGTAAAAAAGAGGCATCCATCATCTTCAGGTTGCCAAATAATACCACCATCCTGACCAATATCACAATTATAAGAAGCAGTTAGGTGAATAGAACAAATTCTTCTTCAAATTGGAGAATCTGTGATTTTGGGAACCATATTAAGTCATCTTATATGGTTGTTAGAGCATTAGATGTAAGTAATGTTCATATGGATAAACTACTGAGAAATGAGGCCTTTTAAAGTCATTAGATGTAAGTTACTTTTAGAACATCTACATGAGAAATGAAAACTTTTAAAGTCACAAAATCACAGGTGTTAGTATGTTTATCCTATCTTATACCTAAAAGTACTACATATGAGAGAGATATTCTCTCGTCAATTATCTTATCTTATCTTATCTTATCTTATCTTATCTTATCTTATCTTATCTTATCTTATCTTATCTTATCTTATCTTATCTTATCTTATCTTATCTTATCTTATCTTATCTTATCTTATCTTATCTTATCTTATCTTATCTTATCTTATCTTATCTTATCTTATCTTATCTTATCTTATCTTATCTTATCTTATCTTATCTTATCTTATCTTATCTTATCTTATCTTATCTTATCTTATCTTATCTTATCTTATCTTATCTTATCTTATCTTATCTTATCTTATCTTATCTTATCTTATCTTATCTTATCTTATCTTATCTTATCTTATCTTATCTTATCTTATCTTATCTTATCTTATCTTATCTTATCTTATCTTATCTTATCTTATCTTATCTTATCTTATCTTATCTTATCTTATCTTATCTTATCTTATCTTATCTTATCTTATCTTATCTTATCTTATCTTATCTTATCTTATCTTATCTTATCTTATCTTATCTTATCTTATCTTATCTTATCTTATCTTATCTTATCTTATCTTATCTATCTTATCTTATCTTATCTTATCTTATCTTATACCTAAAAGCAGTACATATGAGAGATGAAATTTTCCCGCTCAGTTGTTAGTATGTTTATCCTATCTTACCTAAAAGCACTACATATGAGAGATAAATTCTCTCACTCAGTTGTTATTATGCTTATCTTATTCTGAAAAGCACCGCGTATGAAAAAATGTTATCCCGCTCAATTACTAGTTCGCTTATTGTATACTTAAAAGTACAACATATGAGAGAAAACGCTTCTCTCTCAATTATTAGTTCGTTTGTCTTCTTATAACTAAGAGTACTACATATGAGACAGAAACTTCTCCCATTCATGTATTAACCCGCTTATTTTAAACCTAAAAGGGAAAAGGGGCAAATAAGCCCTCAAACTAATAAAAAAAGTGCAAATAAGCCCTTTTGTAGGAGATTCCGTCCGGCCATCGTCATTTGGGGAGGTTCCCGGTGGAATTTTTTGATTAATTTTTTTGAACATCTTATTCATTAAGTCTAGTTTAGTCATACCGAATTTCAGCTAAAAATTCAATCGGGAAGACAGTCAAATGATTTTTTGAAGATAATTGCGCAGTTAAACAACGCAGTATATTTCCAAAAATCATTTGAGTGCCTTCCCGGTTGAATATTTAACTGAAATTTGGTATGGCTAAACTAGACTTAATGAAGAAGATGCTCAAAAAAATTTATCAAAAAATTCTACCGAGAACCTCCCTAAATGACGATGATCGGACACAACCACCTACAAAAGGGCTTATTTGCACTTTTTTGATTAGTTCGAGGGCTTATTTGCCCCTTTTCCCAACCTAAAAACACTACATATGAGAGAAAATATTCTCTCCCACTTATTAGTACGCTTATCTTATACCTAAAAGCAATGTTCTAAAAGGCGCTAGGCGCTAGTCGGGCACCGGCCTAGCGCCTAGGCGGCTAGCGGGGACTAGTCGGAGACAAAGAAAATGCATTTTTATCTATATTTTTGCACAAATATAATAAGTAATATTGTAGTTCTGTGTATACAAAATACACACACACACACATTAACAAACACGAATGATAGAATTATCACATTATCATACGTAGTATATGATAACTAATCACTTAACTTCATTATATTATAAATATAAAGAATGATGAAATTTAGGTATATAAAGAAACATACAAGTATATAGTTTGATCTTAATTAACAATTTCATTTCTTTATATCCATGACTAAAGTTAAAGTACGTATGTCACTTATAAAATTAAAAAAAAGTAAAGTAATGTTTGATGAATCTAGACGGCCTAGGCGGCCGATTAGGCGCTCAAGGCGGACAACTAGGCGCCATAGGCGGCCGACTTACTCATCACCTAGACGGAAAACCAATTAGTCAGAGCGCCTAGAAGAAAATTGGGGCGCCCGACCACCGCCTAGCACCTAGGCGACGACTAGTCGGATGCCTAGAACGATTTTTAGAACAGAGCCTAAAAGTACTACATATGAGAGAGAAATTCTCTAGTTCAATTATTGTTCTGCTTATCCTATACCTAAAAACACTACGTATGAGAGGAAATTTTTCGCTCAGTCGTTAGTATGTTTATCTTCTTATACCTAAACACACTACGTATGAAAAAGAAAATTCTCCCGCTCTATTATTAGTTCGCCCATCTTATGCCTAAAAGTACAATATATGAGAGAAACCCCTTCTCGCTCAATTATTAGTTCGTTTATCTTCTTATAGCTAAAAGTACTACATATGAGAGAGAAACTTTCAATGTTCATTTATTAGTCCGCTTATCTTATACCTAAAAACACTGCATGTGAGAGAAAATATTATTTTCACTTATTAATACGCTTATCTTATACCTAAAAGTACTACATGAGAGAGAGAGATATTCTCCCATCAATTATTATTCCACGTATATTATCTTATACCTAAAAGCACTACATATGATAGAAGAAATTTCCCCACTCAGTTGTTAGTATGCTCATCTTATCTTATCTTATATCTAAAAGCACTACATATGATAGATGAAATTTCCCCGCTCAGTTGTTAGTATGCTCATCTTATCTTACCTAAAAAGCACTACATATGAGAGAGGAAATTTCCCCGCTCAGTTGTTAGTATGTTTATCCTATTTTACCTAAAAGCACTACATATGAGAGAGAAAATTCTCCCGCTCAGTTGTTAGTATGCTTATCTTATACTGAAAAGCACTGCGTATGAAAAAAATGTTCTCCCGCTCAATTAGTAGTTCGCTTAGCGTATACCTAAAAGTACAACATATGAGAGAAAACGCTTCTCTCTCAATTATTAGTTCGTTTGTCTTCTTATAACTAAGAGTACTACATATGAGACAGAAACTTCTCCCGTTCATGTATTAACCCGCTTATTTTAAGCCTAAAAACACTACATATGAGAGAAAATATTCTCTCTCACTTATTAGTACGCTTATCTTATACCTAAAAGTACTACAAATGAGAGAAAAATTCTCTAGTTCAATTATTGTTCCGCTTATCCTATACCTAAATACACTACGTATGAGAGAGGAAATTCTTTCGCTCAGTTGTTAGTATGTTTATTTTCTTATACCTAAACGCACTACGTACAAAAAAGAATAAGGAAAACAATCACTTAACCATGAACTTCATAGGTTTCAGAAAAGTAGCCAATTGAGTCAGTTTTTGTGTTATCAAATAGGCTCTCTAAATTGTGGCAGATGAATTTTTCAGAATAAGGAAAACAAAATTGCATACTCGTAAAGTAGTAATATATGGAAATAATAAGTGGCGGAACCAGCTCGGAGTTCTTGGAGGTGCCATAATGGGAAAGGGGAGGTCTATGACAAGGCGACGGCTTGTTGTGACCCTGGAATTCCAGACTCCGGCAAGGCGGGCGGCGGAAAAAGCGCAAAAGGAAGTGATTAAACTAATGCAATTTTTCTAATTTATTATAATGCACATTTTTGTATTGCATAATGCACAAATCCCAAATTCTAAATGCTCCAAAATCATTTGCATTTTTCTCCTGAGTTCATGTTTTCGTTTGAATTGAATTCTCTCTTTATATATTACTACCTCCATCACACCAATATTGGGAAGAAAAGGGGTGACACCGTTATTAAGAAAAGTGTGCTTATGTGGTTGATATTAATTGATAAAGTAAAAATGATTTAAAATCACACAATTTACTAAATTTGGTATGAGATAACTTTAGTGGGATTTCTCAAAAAAGTAAAATGAGGCAATATAAACGAGAAGAAGAGAGTAAAATATCTTTATCTTTATATATATAAAGGGAACATGGTGGAGATCCAAATAGAAATCTATTTGGAGCCAAAAGAAGTGAAAAATTGTTGTCACTATTAATGAACCATTACTTAATGAAGTCATATTAAGTGCCAACCTATTTAATTTTTGTAAGTTATAAATAAAACTTTATAAAATTATTGTCACTTTAATGAAGCATTACTTAGTGATGCCATATTAAGTGCCAACCTAATTAATAGTTGTATGTTATAAATAAAACTTTGAAAATTATATTGAGCATAAATACATTAAATATTAAAAAAATATTAGAAAAATATTAAAAGATCCATTATACATAATTAATTAAGAGACATAATATAATAAAGTTAAAAATGAAATGTTCTAATTTCAGAATATAAAATAGAGTATTACAATATATTTGGATACAAATATTATGTAAATGACAATGATAATACTCAGTACCCCATTAAATGTGTTCAGAATTCACTTACGTGTGGAATATAAATGAAGTAAAAATTACTTTGTATGTGATTCATATTTTTACAAATCAGTTGAGAAAAATAATTTACCTACACATTTATTAGTTTAAATGGAAATGACAATTTTGGTTGGGGCAGCTGCAAAAATAAAGTTAGCACAATTTAACGAGATGAGAGAGTCATTGTTTTTTATAATTAGCTGCAACAAAAAATACAAAAATTCAATTATTTAATTCTACTATAACTATTCATTAGTAAATAAGTAACTATTTTAAAAATTCGTTGAAATCATAATTTTAAATAATCTTTCCCAATTTTGGAAAGATTTTTAGCATTTCTAATTTTGTGTACGAGTCAAATTGGTTCAATGATATTGGATTATACAATTTTACGATTCAACTCGCGATGTTAACAACATTGATATGTAGTTCTTATAAAACATATAGTGATTTTAACAATCTTGATCTGTAGCTTTTATAAAATATATATTGAGATGAATCAAGAGATATTATATATGGAGTATAAAATAAATATTTTCACTTTTTAGATGGAATATATTTAGAAACTCTAAAACACAACAAGCATGATATTAAAAAGTAATGTCATGTGTTGAATAATCATCATAATTATATTATAAATAAATAATGCTACATATGAGATTGTAATATGATAACAATTGTTATCATCTTAAAAAACAATTGTTATCATCTTCATTAGACAAGATTTGTTAGGGATGAAAGGATACTTATTTTATAGTTTTATGCTAATTGGTGTATGTCCAACGGACTAACAATTATCATACATGTATTCTAATATAATTTTGTATCATGTTTTTATTTTTTTCTACAATAAATATGTATATACACATTACTCATGAAATAAATTCTTTGTAAAAAAATTGATTTCATTTGTTCCCCATGCAACGCACGGGTGGATTGACTAGTATGGAGTAAAGGGTCAGTTTGGTCCTCGAATTTGCATAAAAGGGGTCAAATAAGTCCTAATATAGGAGGTTCTATCCGTCCGTCGCCATTTGGGGCGGTTCCCGGTGGAATTTTTTGATGATTTTTTTAGAATCTTATTCATTAAGTCTAGTTCACTCATACCAAATTTCAGATTATAATTCAATCGGGAAGACATTCAAATGAATTCTTGAAGAAAACTGTGCAGTTAAAAGTGCAGTTATCTTCAAGAATTCATTTGAATGTCTTCCCGATTGATTTTTTAGCTAAAATTTAGTATGAGTAAACTAGACTTATTGAATAAGATGTTCAAAAAAATTTATCACAAAATTCCACCAGGAATCGCCTCAAATGGCACGTCCGAACAAAATCTTCTATATAAGGACTTATTTGATCTCTTTTATACAACTTCAAGTACCAAACTGACTTTTTACTCAAAATATATGTGACACATAATTAGCTTCCAAATAACATGCATCATAACATGGCATGAGTATTTATTTATATTAATCATATCGGGTGGGATACTGTCAAGTGTCAATCTCATCATTCTATTAGTGCATAACTTATTTAAATATTTTTTCCTTCCATACACGATACACCAGTTCGTTTCCATCCTTCTCGCATTTCTTCTATTCGTTTCTTATTTTCTATACTATTTTTCAATAATTAATATATATTAATAATAAAAAACTGAAAAGCTGCGGGGCTCGGGCACCTCCAAGCCCCTTAATAGTTCTGCCCCTTATAATTTGGAATATGATTGATTTGATTCTTCAAAGTTATTAGGAATTATTAGGAAAAAAAATGGCAAAATTAAACAAAACTAAATACTCCGTACATGGGAATGCCGAGTATAATACGGAGTACATGGGAACTTACTACGTACTAAACTACTTCCCTGTTTTTGCTCTGCAGATAATGAATTGAATTGAATTGAATGAATTGAATTGAATGAGATAGGTCCACGTGGCAGGAACTTAGCAATGGAGTGAAATTTGAGTTCCTATATCGTACACCCGGGTATATGGGTGGGAACCGTACATCCGGGTATTTTTTTAATTTTTAAAGCTTCAACCCACTTTAAATGAAATTTAATGAATACGATGAACGCCCATAATAATTAATGAACACAACCCATAAACAAAAGGCCTTGAGTGGAAAACAAGTGAAAATGCCAATTTTTAAACGGTGGCATTTAAGTAATTTAAGCGAAAAATCACGTCTTCCGCTAAATGAGTAATATTGTACGTCTAGTGAGCATCTGACATATTTTATTGAGTATTACAATGAGCATTACGATCTTTGCTTCATATCTTCTATTTTTTTCTTTTTCTTATGTTTTCTTTTATAAAAACTTATTAAATTATATCTATAGTTCACTCCTAATAATTTCAATATGCGAATCTAATGTAATATGATACTTTTGAAATATGAATTGATATGACATTTTAAAAATGAGCATAACATCAGTATCAAATGAGCATACATAACTTACAAATTACACATTGATATGAAAATCGTAAGGTTTGTTAGTTGAACATCACAACATTTTAATTGAACATCAAACACTCGCTATTGAGATGAAAATCATGGTTTCTGGTGAATGAGTATCAATGAATTTTTAATGAGCATCAAACCTATTATGTTGAGTATTGCGAGTCTAATATTCAGAATCGTGATCTATGTCTGCTTCATAACTTATAATTCACTTTCTTCTATTATTTTTTATTTTATAAAACTTGTTAAATTACATTTATAATCAACTTCTATGAATTTCAATATGTGAATCTAATGTAAAATAGTACTTTAAAAAATGCATTGATCTCACATATAAAGAATGAGCATAAGATCAGTACCAGATGAGCATACGTGACTTATAAAATGTTCATTGATATGAAAATCTTAAGGTTTGATAGTTTGACATAACGACATCTTCATTGAGCATCAAACTTTCTCTATTGAGATGAAAATCACAATTTCTGTTAAATGAGCATTAATGAATTTTTAATGAGCATCAGACCTATACAAATGAACATATGTAACCTACAAGATGAGCATTGATATAAAAAATGTAAGTTTTGTTCATTGAACATCAAGACATTTTCAATGAGCATCCAACCTCCGTTATTGAGTATTAGAATCGTGTGATTGAGTATCATGATTTGTGGTCACGTGTCTATAATCAACTTCTGTGTGACTAATGTAATATGAGACTTTTGGAATATGCATTGATATAACATTTTAAAATGAGCATAACAGAGGTACTAAATGGTAATTAACTTACAAAATGAGTTTTCAATACAAAATGAGCATTAATGAATTTGTTAGTTGATTTTGCTAGTTGAACATCGCAACATTTTCATTGAACATCAAACCTCCTCTATTGAGATGAAAATAATGAGTTTTGTTAAATGAGCATTAATGCATTTTAATGAGCATGATAGATATTCTGTTGAGCATTAGTTTCATAAGCATTGATATGGTATTTTAAAATGGGCATAACAACAGTCCTGAATGAGTATACATAAATTAAAAAATGAGCATTGAAAAATTCAAAAATTCATTTAAATCTCTAATGTGCTCAAATATTCGTTTGTGTAACAATGAGAAATATAATAGTTTCTAGTTTTAAATTAATTTATAATTTGTCACTCTTGAATTACAAAATTAATTCGAAAAAGAAAAAAGAAAACAGGGACGTTAAGTTGCAAATTTAATATTGCAAATATTTATTAATTAATATATATATATATATATATATATATATATATATATATATATATATATATAGAATAGAGATCAAATACAAAGTCTTCTTAATTTACAAAGTACAAACTCATCTTGATCGTCCGATGAGTTGATCCAAAGGACATAAAGGCAAGGTGGCATTTTTGTAATAAAACCCAACTTTTTAGGGTGCAACTCATTGCACCTTAATGTGCAACTGTTATTTTTATGACTTTATAATGTGCAATACTTTGAACCTCAATATGCAATGCAAATAACGTCAAGGTGCATCGTACAAATATTTGCACAATAAGCACACTTTGTACTTGATCTTTCCCATATATATATATATATATATATATATATAGAGAGAGAGAGTAATCTTCCGGTCAGGTATACCTGACCGGAGCCGCCGTCCGGCCTCCTCCTTTTGGGGGCCTTCCAGGTGGTATTTTTTGCTCAAATTTTTTGTGTATGTTCCTCATCAAGTCTAGTTTATACATACCAAATTTCAGCCAAAAATTCAATCGGGAAGGTCGTCAAATGATTTTTGCAAGTTAACTGGTCCGGAATATGTATTTTCCGGACCAGTTAACTTGCAAAAATCATTTGACGACCTTCCCGATTGAATTTTTGGCTGAAATTTGGTATGGATGAACTAGACTTAATGAGGAACCTACACAAAAAATTTGAGCAAAAAATACCATCGGGAAGACCCCCAAATGGAGGAGGCCGGACGGGGGCAGTGGTCAGGTATACCTGACCTGAATATTTCTCTCTCTCTCTCTCTCTCTATATATATATATATATATATATATATATATATATATATATATATATATATATATATATATATATATATATATATATATATATATATATATATATATATAAACGGAATAGTGTAGCAATGCTTTAGGCGGGAATGGTAAAAACTATTTGGCCCAACTAATGATCTTTTCACTGCCAAAAGGAGTGCAATAAATGTGTTCTTGGAATTCCTACTAATTAGTGGTTCTTATGAAAAAATAAATTGAAGTATTATTCGAAGGCGGCATTTCATTTAATATTATTGTATAATTCTATGTGGCTATTGTGCTTCTCAAAATCCATGAGGTGTTGTTGGCAGGCTTCCTTCTATATAGTCTAGGAGAATCCGAATTCAAACTTCACAATGAAACCAGTATAAACGTTTTAGCCAAAACATTAGTTTATTTTCATTTCAACTAAAGGCAAACATGCTTCAAAACGATTATAAAATGAGAGAATTCTCACTTTAGGAGTAAAACATATCAACAATGCAAAAATAGGAGTCCTATCACACCCTTTAGTTTGGCACGCGGAATTTAATGGTAAGAGACAAATATACCCTTAATAAAAAGTTGATTCCTATATTATTAATAAAAGAGGCAACGCACAATACACGACATATGCTTCGCACAGGGCAGTAGCCATCTCCGGTATTGATAACGCTGCCGGCATCTCCGGCACCACTGCCATCTCTGGCACTGCCGCCATGTCCGTCGTTACTGACGCCGCCGTCATCTCCGGCACCATCGCCATCAATATCTCAGGCTCTACCGGCATAACCGCCCATTGCCAATGTCTCATCTGGTGTCACCACTACCTAATCCAACTCCGTTGTCACTCATCTGCACTTCCAACATACTCCTAATCCAACTCCGGTGTCACTCATTTGCACTTCCAACATACTCTACAACATCGGCTGCAACTTTATATGGAGTAACCACTCCAAGTTTAGATCTCTTATCTGGAAAGAAGAGTAGAACAAATTGCCATGTCATCTTACTATCCTTGTAAAACATACAAAAATGGACAATATTGTCATATCAAGGTAAAAAGTAATAATGCCATCTTATTATCCTTATAAGCAATATTTGCCATTTTTATAATTATAAAAATACGAAAGATGGACAACATTGTCATGTCAAGGTAAAAAATAATAATGCCATCTTATTATCCTTATAAGCGATATTTGCCATTTTTATAATTATAAAAATATGAAAGATGGACAATATTGTCATGTCGAGGTAAAAAATTGCCATCTTCCTAAATGTAATGTCATATAAATAATATTAGTTTGAAATCAATGTTCAAATCATTTGTGATTACTCAAAAAATAACACCACAATTTTGAAACTTTGGGAGTTAAAATTAATCATAAATAAACTAATCAAGTTCAAAATTAAATAAAAAAATGATTGGGATTATGAAGTAAAATAAAAATCAAAAACGAATTGCGGATATGCCCAAAATGAGAGGTTTCATCATCTTCATAAATAAAAATTAAAGACGAATTGCGCACATGAAAATAATTTGGTAACAATTCACAAGATAATCTAATCAAATCACTCCCTGCCTTATCCGCTGATGTATCTTCAAGATCTCTTTTTTTGGGAAGATACACATAATTAAAACAGAGATGGTGAAGGAAGAAAGTGGAGAAGAAGAAGGAGGAGATGAAGAAGAAGGAGAAGAAGGAGAAATCAATACTTACCTATCTCCATCCGTAAGCAATAATTATACCGCACTTCGCCGGCACCCTCCATCGAATCGCCGCCTTTCACCGTCGGAGAATTTGAGAAATCAAATTAAAGTTGCAGGGGATAAAGATGAAGGAGTGAGTCGGTGGAAAAGCTACGATAAGTGTGAAGGATAAGATAGAGGGAGATCAGAGAGGGGGGTGGTTATTCAGGATAATATATTAAAGGGTATAATTGTAAAGATAGGTAAAGATGAAACGGCCGAACAACTTATTAACTCCTATTTAGAGAACATAGAAACTAAGACTCCTGATTTGGAATTTTCCTATTGTTTTAATCCTATTTGGGATAATTTCTTTTATAAAATTTGGGATAATATCTGGAAATAAAGGTCTTTTTGCAGGTACCATTCATTCTTCATTTTAGATGCTACAGCCTACAGGTAAAAATTAAACTTTTACTTTATACTATGTATAAAAATAATAATTCATATTAGCAATCTAACTCAATTTTTTTTGGATTTGAACCGACTTTGTGGCGTACCAGTTTTTCTTGAAGTAGTTTCCACGATCCCATTACCTGCAGGTTTGTTGTCAGGTCATGTATTTTCCTCTAAATATCCGCCACTAAGCAAGTTTTACTAGCATAAATGCATAATATTAATGTTGTGAAGACCATATTAATTATCCATAGCAATATTAAAACCTAGAACTTAAAGAGAACCGTAAACTATGCATTTCTTATGAGAACCACAAGCTTTACATTTATTTATATGAAAATGCAAAATGAGTGGGTGAAGTTAATTGAAGATATAAGACTGCATTTTCACTTTTGGATAACGTATGCATTAGTACTTTCTAATCATTATTCTGTTCTAGGTTTTTGAAGGTAAATAAATTATTCAAAAATAGGATTACAATATATATGAACAAATTTAAATGAAGGACAAAGATTTATTTAGTACTTCTCAATGTAAATGTTTCTGACTTTTTAGTTCTGTAATACCAAAGTTCTTGACTGTTCAACTTCCCAATGTTGAAATTATGTTGTATAAAGTATGTTTTTATGTCATTTCTAAAACCAATCAACGAGTAAAAAATACCCTTGAATAAAAATAAATAAAACATCAACAGAATGCTTTAGGCGGTATTGTTAATTGTTTATACTTTTGGCAAACCTATTTCGCATGTTCATTGAGTGATTATGTGTATTGTGGCAAACCTATGAAAATGTCTTATTAAAAATTTGTCTCTTGAACTACTTAATATCAGTCTTCAAAAATGAATTACATGAATTTCAATGTCGGCTTGGCTTTTTGAGTTCCAATGCAGGTTTCCAGAACATGCATTTATAATACAAAATTATTAATAAAGATTGATCGTTTAAAGAGGTGTTTGGACAAGCAAATGGATTTTAAATTCAAGGTCATGAGATAGATTATAGATGAACAAGTGGTAAAAATTGCAATTAGTTTTACGCCTACCTTGAGCATGAAAAGATGATGCATTTAATTTCATATGATCCGTTAAACATTTGTGGTTCGATGATATCACTGTGACACTTGCAAGGAGAAGTCACAAGTTCGAAACTTATCCCAGTCAAGGATGTTGATATTTAACAATGAAGTATTAAACAGATAAAAGACAAAAATGTCTGGCAAAAAAATCATATGATCCAAACATTTAAAGTAACGCAATTAATGCTTTTGTTTTTTCCATATGTAGTGTTTTTAGGTATTAGAAGATCTTGCTAATAATTGAGCGGGAGAACTTTCTCTCATATATATATAGTTCTTTTAAGTATAAGATAAGCGACTAGCAATTAAGCGGTAGAATTATGTCTCTCATACGTAGTGCTTTAAGGTATAAGATAAGCCGACTAGACCATTGAGCAAGGAAATTTTCCCTCACACATACGTAGTTCTTTTAAGTACAAGATAAGATAAGTAGGCTAACAATTGAGAGGAGTAATTTCCTCTCTCATATGCAGTGCTTTTAGGTATAAGATAAGCCGACTAATATTTGAGTAGGATAATTTTCTTTCTCATATGTAGTGATTTTAGGTATAAGAACATAAGTTTGCTAATAATTGAGCGGGAGAAATTTGTCTACCATATGTAGTAATTTTAAGCATTAGAAGATTAGAAGATAACCTTCCTAACAATTGAGCATGATAATTTCTCTTTCAGATGTAGTGATTTTAGATATAAGATAAGCAAACTAACAATTGAGCGGAAGAATTTTCTCTCTTATATGTAGTACATGGTTTTAGGTAAAAGAAGATAAGTTTGCTAATAATTGAGCGGCAGTAATATCATTATCATATTTAGTGCTCTTAGGTATTAGAACGTAAGTTTGCTAACAACTGAGCAAGGGATTTGAGCAGAATAATTTTCTCTCTCATATGTACTGTTTTTAGGTATTAGAAGATAATTTTGCTAACAATCGAGCGATATAAATATCTCTCATATGTTGTACTTTTAGTTATAATCAGATAAGAAAATAAGCTTTCTAAATATTAAGCAGTAGATTTCTCTCTTATATGTAGTTCTTTTAAGTATAAGATAATCCGACTAACAATTGAATAAGAAATTTCTCTCTCTCATATGTAGTGCTTTTAGGTATAAGATAAGCTGGCTCACAATGGAGCGAGATACTTTTCTCTCTCATATGTAGTGTTTTCAGGTATAAGAAGATAAATTTGCTAATAAATGAGCGGACGGAAGAATTTTCTCTCTTACACTTGATGCTTTTAGGTATTACAAGTTAAGCTTGCTCACAATTAAGTACAAGGGAAGCCAGCTAACAATTAAGCGGTAGAATTATCTCTCTCATACGTACTTCGTAGTGCTAATAGGTAGTATAAGATAATCTGACTAATAATTGAGTAGAAGAATGTTCTCGCATATGTAGTTCTTTGAGGTATAAAATAAACCGGGTATCAAATGAGTAGGACAATTTCTCTCTCTCATATGTTAGCACTAATAATTTAACTAATGATTAATAAGTTCTTATTTAACTAATAATCTGATTAAATATTTATTTTATTTACTTAAATTGTATGACATTCACTTATTGTACTCACTTTTTAGAATAGTATTAATTATGTAATTTTAAAATTAATATAACCATAAGAATTAATATGTACCAAATTAAAATGAGTGGTGTCAATCAATTTTCTCTAATATACTCTTCATTAAATATTTATCGCATGACTTACACTTATGATATTAGCATATTGTACACTTATTTTTTGAAAATGTAGAATCTTAAAAAGTTATTTTTATTCTAATATTTAATTACATCATGAGTAAAAATATATGCACAACTGATATTTCCCGTGCGTATGCACGGGTACTATACTAGTTTCCACGTAAATAGATGCGTGGTCTTTGAGATCATGAAGGCGTGAAATACATGTTCCATATAGAATGCCGAGAGAAAAGTGTAAAAACATGAACTGTGGTCTTTTATTAGCGAAGAACAAGGGAAAGTATATGCATGGAAGATAAAATGAAGTCAAAGAGGAAAGTGTAAAAAAGAAATATACAACTAAGAAATTTAGTCAAAAGCAACCCTAGCTAGAAGCATCCACTTCAAGTGACCCTCCCAATAATATTTATAATAAATACGAATTGCATATTTATTTATTTATTTATTTATTTTTATATTTATTTAGTTTTAATATATTTATTTATTATATATGTAACTAAATACTGAGAGGAGCCGTTGAGGCAGAAAGTTTGTATTAAATTACTTTTTAGAAATAGATATCGCGAAAAATTATTATCAAATACTCTAATATTAAAATTTAGTAATGTTTAAACATAATCACGAGTCATAATTAAATAATTGTTTCAAAAATAAAATGGAAATTCAAAATACAGATGGAGGAGGATATTTGAGGATATTTCATTTCACGTGGTTGATTTGTTTTACGTTTTTATAGTGATCTTTAATCTAACTCAATTTTATAGAAAAACGTTACTTGCAATATGATAAATTTAGTATTCCGTGCATCGCACGGGTACTATACTAGTTAATGGAAAAAGTTGTTAAGATAAAGAAAGAATACACAGGGATTGAAGAAAGAATACGAAGATAGAAGTTGTAGATTTAAACAGCAAATTGAACTTCCATGAGCTTCTAGTAAGTGCCTATGCACTTTTCAGAATTTTGATGTGGGTTTTTGTTTTTGTTCTATCGTTCTGGGATTCTATTCTATTGACGAATCCATCAATACACTGCTGGAGATAGAGGGAAAGAGATAGAAAAGAAAAAGAATCCTCAAGAACGTACACATGGAAAAGATATGAAGAATAAGCACTCAACCACCAAATTGCCATTCAAATTAAAACTTAAAAGGAATTACAAAATTTGCAGTGAAATTTGGGAAGATAGCCATGTATGAGCTTTTGAGGGAAATGGTATTTATATGAGCTATTTTCTTATATACTTCCTCCGTTCTTTTTTAGTTGCAACAGTCAACCTTTGCACATTTGTCAACGCACACATTTGACCGCAAGTATGTCTTAATCTCTATTAATAAAAAAATATTAAAAATCAATTTTTGAAAATTTGTAATGAGATGAATTGAAAAATATTTTTTTAAAAGATATTTTCCATAAAATAATAGTGTAAAATATAGTCAAAATAAATCATGTGAACAGTGCAAAAAGTCAACGTGTTGCCATTGAAAAGAGAAGGTGTATAGTATAAATAGAATAGAATAGAAGATATGAACTTTGAACTCAAGAAAATGTCAACTATCTTGTACGGACGGAAAACGGCTGCCTGTAACCAGCACAACTGATTAGCTGCCATAAGAGATGAACTCATTTACAGGGTGCTGTTTCAGAGCGAAATGGATTGGTTCGGTTCCAGACTCATTCGTCTACAGACAAATCAGGGTAAGTGGCAGTGGCAGGGTTAGCCGGAGTGTTTGCCGCCATAGCCATGACCTTTCATTCCGCTTCCGTACACATCACTCTTTGTCGACGTTTTGCCCCCGTCTATGTACCTATGCTCCCTATCTACCCCTCACAGTAAGTGCGAAGAAGAGAACCACCAAGTCTGAGCCAATTCTCAAGCCTTCCGTCTCTGAAGAAGTGTTTCCGAGTGAAGAAGAAGACGACCTTCTCATTGAGGAGTTTGAAGACGGTTAGTTTATAATATAGATTCGCCTTTTTATCCATCATTTCATGTATTCATTAGTATTATTTTTGGTGTGCATTATTTTGATTAACCTTTCCCCCAAATTTTGAGGGGAAAAAGGTAATGAGAAATTGGCTTTACTTTTTGATCGTATTAGCTCTACCTAGGTGAGTTTTAGTTTACCACATTGACCTCATTTTCATAATATTAATTCATTCACCCCGATTCCCCAAAATTGGGGAAATGAAAATTGAAATTGGAATCAAGGTAATCACTTCAATCGGCTTGGTTTAATAATATAAGTAAGTCCCCAAACGTAGTGAATCAAACTATTGACCCAAATTGATCATAATATGTAAGGCTAGTATAATTACCCTTCAGCCCAGTCCAACTTTAATGTCTGGATCCGTCCATGATAATGCTAAGTATGAAGTAGTGAGTAATGGAGCTCTAGTCATGAAGAAGTGAATTTAAAATGGCATACATGCAATTTTTTTATGGTCAATTGCCATTGAAGGATACTCTGTTTCTTCATCTAATGGAAGTTAAGGACATAACTCGGTTCTGCCTCCCAAAAATCTTTTTAAAAGGGAATGGGCATGTATACTGCTTTCATATAAACATTTGTTGGTCATCTGAAGCTGTAATATTACATAAAGATTCTGCAAAGGTATAAGGTCTATTGTACAATCACTAGCCTAATTTCATTTTTTTTAATGCCTTGGTATAGTGCTTTTGGTGAATGAAGATTACTGCTGAAAGCCTGAAATTGACTAAAGCAGATATAATTCACTAGAGTACAATATATTTGATTTTGAAAGTAAAATTCATTATGGCTTTTCTAGGAATCACCTATGGAAAAATAGGAATAAAAGATGACATCAAAAGAGAAAAGACGCATCTATTGATTCTATTGTATATCTTACGTCTCACCATCTAAAACATTTACTATCTTTTCATAAGGACCTCAGGAAACCAATAGCACTATCTATTGCAAATCATAACCTCCAGCAGATCCTGGGCACACATCAAGTAGTTAGTATAGTTATATTTGCACTTCCTCTCAAATCCCTCAAATTGAAGCATATGGAGACTCTAAGTCACCAAGTTAAAAAAAAATTGAACCAAATTCCCTAAACAAAAACCTCACATACAAAGTGAATTGAATGAGCATAGCTTGAGTAATCATGGCACTTTTGGAACTGGTCTTCACAAATAAGCATTGCAATGCCATGTGCCTTGATAATAACTCAACAAAACAAGATAATAATGACAGTCAATAAAGATATACATCGATGCCAGGGTCGGGATTCGGGAATGCAGTTCTTTTGTACTTCCAGTGGGCATGCTGATGCACAAGAAATAGGTAAACGGTGAAACACGATACTGGTAGAAACATGCCATTAAAAATTGGAGACAAGCTCACAAGTATGTATGGAAACTTACTTAGTCGGTAGTGCTATATTGATATATTCAATATGAACACGTTTGGTTTCAAGAGCTTTGGAATGGGAAAAATCCGTCACAGAATACGCTATGTTTTCTAGTATTTCATTTCTGTACTTTCCTTAGTTTAATGTTCATGAAGGGCTTCAAGAGTGTTTACGGTAAGTATGTATTCCATAAGTAAAGGTGTGGTTCCATTTACATACTCCCTCCGTCCCGGAAACAAGTTCCGGTTTTGACTCCACAGATTTTAAGAAAATAAATTTGACTTTACTGTGGAGTGCACTATTTTGCGCTGTTTAGACACTGTTTGACACTGTTTGGCACTGTTTTGGTGGAAATAATTTGCCAAATAAGGAAATGTTTGAAAGTGGAACTTAATTTTGGTACTGCCCGAAAAGGAAAGGTAGAACTTAATTAAGAACCGGAGGGAGTATAACTTTACTAACATTTCAGCTGAAAGAAACAGTTCTTTGTGAAAGTAAAACATATTGTACATTGGTAATAGTTACTCATGTAGCGAGTACAGATGCATAACTTCATAGGCATATCATCTATTGTAATTATAATTAATATCTCTTAGCCTTTTTCCGAGACAACTTTATGTAAAACATTTTCTCCGATTTTGATTATGTATGATATGTATTCTGGATTCATTCTTTGGGATAGATGAACTGCTGGATGAAGAAGATTTTTTAAATAACGGGAATTTAGAGGAAGAGGTTGAACTCTACGTAAGTATTAATCTATCCTTCCCAAACTAATTGTCGTTTTAGCAAAATTCATTTGTCCCAAAATATTTTTTGTTGATACAAATTTCATGCGTACTTTTTCTAATTGTTGAGTTCAATCCAACACGATATAGTAAATATAGATATAATTTGGTATGAACACTCTGGTTTTACGTGGAAACCCGAAAGGGAGAAAACCACAGGACTTTTTAGGATAATGTCCAAGCCCTCTCTGTCTCATTAATCTCTCCTCACCATTACATTGTACAAGCTCCCATTAATGGAGTTGTAAGCTAGCTAGAGAGAATAATAAGTTGGGGAAGAGGAGAAAAGGGATCCTTCAATAGGAGGGGGATCCTCCTATTTATAGAGGAAAAGGGGAGGGGTACTAGGTTGCCCTAACGGGCCAAATGGGCCGCTATGGGCCTGATAGGCCGAAATGGGCCTCCGTAACTGGGATCCGGAGTGGGTAATATCTTGGGCTCCTGAACAGTAACAGACTGGGATAATATATCCCAACACTAATCTTCCTAATTTGTCCGTTTAAGTCTTCATTCATTTAATGCTTTTATATCCTTAAACAAATTAATTAATCATTTAATGCTTAATTATAATAACAGTATTGACAAAAAAATTAAAATAACGGTAGAAGACTCATATTGTAAGAAACTATATGATATGTTCACTTTGTAGAATGTCAATTAAAATTGGGATCAATGACGTATTCTTGAGGGATGTAGAGCTCACATTACTAGCTTTGCATTTAAGTTTAATGCTAGATAGTTTATTCATTTCACCATCGATTTGATCATCTGCTCTTCATTTAAGGCTGGCGATGGATCTGGAGGAGGCGGGGTTTCTTTTGCTGGGACGCCATGGGATAAAAAAGCATTGGAAATTGCTGAAGAAGTTGCTCTTTCATTTGATGGAGAATTGGGAATTTACGCCTTTAAGACACTTAAAAATGCCAACATTCAAGTGCGAGTGGAGAGATTCACGAACAAGTAAGCTATGATGCGAAATATGTGATTTTATTATTTTACCATTTAACCTCTCTGAACCTGGAGAGAAATGTCTGTCGGTTTCATATCTCTAATGTCAGGGAAAAAAATATCCCAAATTTAATTTGGTTATGCAGGTCAGGATCTCCTAGCATGATGGATATTGAAGACTTCTCATTAGCTTACAGAGAACGGCTTGACGAAGCTGAGTCCTTAGGATCTGTCCCAAATAACTTATCCCTGGAGGTCCTTTTTTCTAAACCTCTCTGTGTTGGCTTTCTATGGCATTCACCTTACTTCTAGAGACTCACTGCCCTTAGTTTCAATTTTCTGTCTTGGCCTTGTAATTTGTTCTGTAATCAATGAGTGAACATGAGAGTTGAGTTCTCCTGTCTATTTTTGAAACTGCATAAAAAGCTTTTCATTTTCCAAAATTTGCTATATACTTCATATATTGCAATGAGGTTTCATCTTCCTACCCTGAGGTTTGGTCCAACTATCCAATGACGTTCTTGGTTCTTAAAAACCCTGTTTGCTCCTGACCAGTCAGATTTTCCACAAACAACCCTTTTGAGTTTTGACTCTGAAATGTTAAAGAATATGATGATGTTTATAATAATGGCTTGTGTTCAGATTTAGATTTGTGTTTATATCGAACTTTAGCAATTTAAATATTTACATCTTTGTCTAAAGAGGAATCTTTGAGACAAATACTTAGGGAGATAGATGTAACTAACCATAGGAATCTTTCTAACATGCCTCCGCTGTATGTTGTTGCTGTATTTCTCAAACACCTAGAAGGTCATTGGGCAATTTGACCAAACCTTAGAGAGATAGAGCCTGATATGATATTATGTATTTTTTTCTCTTGCATCTGAAAAATGTTTACCTTTATTAGGTGTCTTCACCTGGTGTGGAGAGGGTTGTTAGGATCCCAGAAGATCTTGACCGGTTCAAGGATCGCCCAATGCATGTAAAGTATACGATTGGCGAAGGAGTTGAGCATGGCCCGCCTGCTGTACACGATGGTGTGTTTAGGCTCATGTCATTTGATGTGGAAAAAAATGTGTGCACTTGGGGATTGGCAGATGTCAAAGTTAACCGTGGAAAAGCAGGGAAAGGAAGACCACTTAGCAAGAAGCAAAAGGAATGGTGTTTGGACACTCCATTTGCCTCTCTACTTATGGTCCGGCTACATTCTGACATTTAGCACTTTTTGTTTATTTAACTTCTCTTTAGTATCGAGCTCCTTGAAAATGTTGGTATATGTACTTCTAACTCTAAGAACTTAACATATATAATAAAATAAAATTTTACAAAACATTAAGATCACGGAACACCTAGAAGTAGTCAATGGATGAACGTCCTCTATTCACTGTAATAAGGCAGGTACCATTGGTTAATGGCATTTTGGTTAAACAAATTACATATAAAAAAAAATTTAGGCGCAAAGATTTCAATATCATTGATTGAAAAGAAACTTTTTCTCCCCTAGGCTTTTCTAGGGGTTGGGTGTATGCCATTTATTCCTTTGCCAGATTTCCAGTTTTCTATCTTGCATGAAAGGATCACAACTACCGATGGAGGATATGTATGCCCGAATGTCCTTGCATGACAAGGAGAAGATGAATTGAACGTAGGAGGAGTCACTTGGGAGTTGGGAGGATAACCTGGAAGAAGATGAATTGGACATAGGAGGAGTCAATAGGGAGGATAACATGAATGCAACCCCATCAGGTCACTTTTATGTTCGAAATGAAAAATGCTGCAATGACAAGTTGGTAGCAGTGGAGATCGCAGAAACTATGGCCTTTGGCCATTGACAGTCTGAAATGTGCAAAGAGCAACTAACAGTAAGGTTAGAACATAAGATTAGGGTTTCGAGCAGCCAGTGGTAAGTACTAAGCAGACTCCAACTAAACGTTGATGCAGCTAGGATGGGTTATACCAGATGCAGCTGGGGTTTGTTGCTGCTGTAGCGAGCTCGTTGCGGTGGGTTTGTCTGGGCCAGGAAGCTGAGGCTTTAAGCATGTAGGAAGCCCTTAGTGGGATGAAGTCACATGGTTGGGATGATATTGACTTGGAATCCGACGCTCTAGGTGATATGGACTATAAACATGAGGGTGCATGACACATTCTCAATTTGGACTTCATTGATTATAGGGAAAAGGTGCAAATAGGCTCATGTACTAACCAGAAAAGGTCAAATAAGCCCTTATTTAGGAGGCTTTGTCCGGCCGTCGCCATTTGGAGTGGTTCCCGGTGGAATTTTTTGATGAAATTTTTTGAGCATCTTATTCGTTAAGTCTAGTTTACTCATATCAAATTTCATCTAAAACTTCAATCGGGAAGGCATTCAAATGAATTCTTGAAATTAACTACGCAGTTAGAAGCGCAGTTATCTTCAAGAATTCATTTGAATGCCTTCCCGATTGAAGTTTTAGTTGAAATTTGGTATGAGCAAACTAGACTTGATGAATAAGATGCTCGAAAAATTTCATCAAAAAATTCCACCGGGAACCACCCCAAATGACGACGGCCGGACAGACTTCCTAAATAAGGGCTTATTTGACCTTTTTTGGTTAGTACATGGGCCTATTTGCACCTTTTCCCTTGATATTATATGTGAGATATAGCAACTGGATTGAAGAGCATGGTGTTCTCTTACATATGATCGAACCGGTATTCGAACCGAGTTGCTTATGCCTTAAATAGAGTAGACATTTCTTTGTCTCATGAGTCGTGTTCTTGCATTTGAACCCTTATCTGGACCAACAATAATTAGTCCTAGTTTCTCCAAGAAATGTTTTTTTATCATCAAAACAGGCCTCTATTCATATCAAAAGATTCGGAATCATTACATAAAGCAAAGGAAAAATAAAACTGACAGCAATTGAAACTCCAACAACTACGACTGTAACCCTATGGTGAGACTTTGAGACGGTCACCCCTGAAAGAGCAACAAGAATCGCTAACCATGTAATAGACTTGACACAGTCAAACATGTTCCCATAGATCCAACCATACCCAATGACATAAAGAGAGACTAAAAATTCAAACAAATTGTCAAAACCAACAACAAAGATGAACACAAGAAAACAAATGACAAACAAAAAAATTACTAGGAAAACTTTCACGGACTCTAGCACCTCATACAACCCATAGTGGTGATTTAGTCGGAGGTCGGACCGTCGCTCGATTGATAGCCTCTTTCAGTGGTGTACCCGCCGTATGACCCAAATCCATGCCATCGAATGGAGCGTCAGCCTCTCCACGCTAACCATGTCCCGATCATCCCTACATCTCTCTCTCGCTTCTTCCACCATCTTCTCGCTGCCACGATCATTCATCCCAAGCTAAGTTCAAACCACGGCAATCCAACGCAGTGCTGCGTCGATTGAAAGAAACGCCGCACCAGGGCGGCGAAGTAAAAACCCTACGCGAGAGCTCTCGCTAGGGAAACACTGACCGAACTTCGATCAAGAATGATCGAAATCGTAAATAACCTAGCGGCGGCTCTGTCCTATGAATTCTCTACAATTTTTAGTCTTATTGAAGGTTGTTAATATCTCTGGTACGCTTCCGAGAAATGTCCAATATCATACAACAATAATTAGTCCTAGTTTCTCCAAGAAATGTGCAATATCATGACACGCACCAAAATATTGGTTAACCATAAATCATTTAATCAACTTTCAGTTAACCACCAATTGGCTAACCAAAATCTTTTTTTCTGAACGTGTTAACCAAAAAAACCTTAAAAATTTGAACAAAAGCTAAATTAAATTAACAAAAATCTATAATATGCCGATCTCTCATACAAAAATATAAAACCATTTCTTAATTACTCACATCGCATAAAATTTTTCTCACTTTTTTAGGATGTTCCAAAAAGTTCTTCTCATTTATCCTTTTAAAGCGTATTGTGTGGTTGACATGCATTTACTTCTTTTTACTCAACCACAATCATACATTTCAACTTTATTCTCATTTTCTTAAACTCCGATCCAAATCAAAACGAACAGAATTTTATGTGATGAAGGGAGTAATTGTAAAAATACGTTAAAGTTAAAAACAATCAAAAGTGTTTGTAAAACTCATATAATATGGTATACTTTCGTACTTAAAGATATGTTTCTTTTGTCGTGTAAATTGTTCCTACTATATCAAAACAAGATTCATCATTTCAACAATGATCTTTGATTAGTAAGGATGTTTTTACTTGGACTGTAATTTGCCTCAGACCAGACCAGTCCAGACCAGACCAGACCAGACCAGACTTGGATAGTTATAAAAATACAAAGAAACCAGACCTTACCAGACCAGACCAGACCAGACCAGTTCAGACCAGACCAGACCAAATCAAACCAGACCAGACCAGACCAGCAAATTACAGTCCAAGTAAAAACATCCTAAATACCCCAATAAAATACAATACATTTTTTAAAGGGGTTTTATAAAAAAAAATCTGAAATTATACTTATTTTACAAAACTATGACTAGCAATTACTATAATATAGTTTTATATTTACTTAATTTTAAAATTTAATATAAGTTACGATGACTAAGTTACATTTTTTTTAAAAAATTTATTTCTTTCCAAATTAAAAGAAGATACATTCATTCTCAGAGTAAGTTCTAATTGCTTTATTCTTTCACTAGGAGTAAGTAAAATCTATTTTGTGAGTGAAATATAATAATCCTGTTTTGGAACTTTATTTATATTTTATTCTTAAATTGAATATTTAATTATATAAAATTGATTTGAACCATAATTTTTTGCAAAGTATTTAGGCTAATTTTATTGTACGAAAATCATATTCTTCATTTTTAGTACAACATTTTACTACAAAAATGTTACCGCAAATTAAACTTTTAAACATTTCAATTAATTGATTTAAATATGTTTTTAGTCCTGACCTGCAAATATAATACATTTTGTCCCTGCAATTTTTTTTCATCCCTGAAATTTATGTTAATTTTCCTTTAGCCCATCACTGAATACAAGCTTAATTTGACCTCGAAATAACCCGATTAATAGGTTCCTCTAATTCTTTGTCATTTTATTAATAAAGTATTTAATTTTATTTTTGAAGGGTTTTGTATATTAAAATTAATTAGAAGTAAATAATTAGTTTTACATTGCTTAATTTATCGTATTAGCCTAATTGTTTTATATAAAAGGATAAGTTTAAATGTTTCTAGTAGATTTATGCAATTAAAAATAACTTCTTTTCTAAGTAAAGTGATTTTAGAGTTAAAAATATATTAAAAGTAAAATAATGCATATTACAAGGATATATGAAAAACAAAAGAATATTTTAAAGGGACTTAAATAAAGTGTGTCATATTTGTAGCAACTAAAAACGTATTTAAGCCTAAATAGTTTCATCAAAAACTCTAAATTTGTAAAAACTAGTACACACATGCAATGATGGGTCCGGAAGTTTTGTCAAGCGGAGACACTGTCACATAGATAGGTTGGATTGGATCCGGTGTATGAGTGGTCTATTCTTTCTACTTCGTACAAGTTATTAATTTTTAATTAGAAACAGATTATTCAATGACAATTTAAAGCATTCATGTGTGGATTATATAGGTCTAGTTCTGAATCCGTTAAACATTTCTAAATAATAATCTTTGACTTTCTGGAAGAAAGATATAATTTGAATTAGAAATGAATTGTCTTTGCTCCATTTCTGATTTTGGATTAGAATTCTCGTTATTTTTCATACTATAAAATGATTGGTATCACACTTTCAAAGTAATATCATGTCAAATTAAACGCTACATGTTGCGCCACAAAATTAGTTGATACTCCCTCCGGTTTTTAATAAACTTCACACTTTCCTTTTTGGGACGGTCTAAAATAAACTTCACACTTTCTTATTTCTTTTTTTGGCAAAGAAATCTACATCAAAACAGTGTCAAACAGTGTCTCAACAGTGCCAAACAGTGTCTCTACAGTGCCAAACAGTGTCAAACAGTGCCTCACCAGTGTACTCTACAGTAAAGTCAAATTTCTTTCCTTATTTTGTGTGAAGTCAAACTGTGAAGATTAAAAAAACCGGAGATAGTACTTGTTTCAGATATAATAATACCAAGTCAAAGAATAAAGTATGATTCAAGTTTGCTATTCATCTTTCAACACAACTTTATTTAATACGTTGTAATATATGATTTTTTAGATCAAACTTTTATCATATTACATTATGGAAAATCAAATGGTCTATCAGTCCAACCATACATTTTTTAATGTATGATTTTTATGTAAGATAAGAATTCTCAACCTATTAAACCCATCCCACATATATCAGAAACTTTATCATATCTTTGACCTATAATTTTGGACAAACATTATTATTCATGCTTAACAGAAATCACCAATGTCACTAGTCACTACCAAAAATGTAGTAACCATGCTAACAACATTCTAAGCACAAGGAATTTGTCCATTACAACTCCATGATCATTTACATTTCATACTACAATTGTTATATGTTCTTCTACAAAACTATCCAAATACCTAACAATTATTTTTTTGTTTAGATGGGGGGCACTAGTTTTTATCATACGCAGTAATACTAAATTTCGGAGTCCATGCGGGGCCACTTGCCTCCCAAGCTCTCCCTAGATCCTCCACCATATACACGGATAAAAGAGTTTTGCTTCGTGTACAAACCGAGTTACACGCTCAACTGTAATTGTCTATGTACAAACAATTGCACTTAATTTTAGTAAAATGAAAAGCCTATGATCCTTAATTGTTTATGCACGGATAATTCATATTTTGAGTGACAAACACTTCTTTTTATTAAAATTAAAATGTGTAAGTGAATAACGCGTGTGTGCAAAACTTTTGATAAAAACTACGGGTGGACGAATCAGTTTACGGTTCGGTTTTCTTCAGTTCCGGTTCGGTTTGAAGTTCAGTTTACCAAATTGAAAATTATTAGGTTCAATTTAGTTCGATTTGATTCGGTGTCTTATGTTTATTATTTTATTTGATCAAATTCTATATTTTAGAATTAGAAAATGAAAGTAGAAGTTCATTTCGTCTTTTTGTATCTATTTCTAAATAAAAGATAGAAAAAGAAATAATAAAATACAAAGTATTATAAATTAACACCTAATTTATCTTACCAACACTGATGGCATTAAAACTTCTAACATCTTTTCGATCATTAGAAAAAAGATTCACTTCTCACAAAAAATTGAAGTTAATTAGCATTTATAATACTACATATCACATATAATATTTGAAGAAAACTAAATGAATCAGATGTAGAAATGTTGTAATATTCACTATTTTATTCAAACGAATCATGTAAAAACTATAAATGCAATATACTATTGTTATCGCCAAACTTCTTTTCGTATAGGCAGAGTGCAAAACATAACAAATACAAATATGTGGTATTAGCAAATTTTGTCATAATGAATGTAGGAAATGTGTCAAAGAAGTTAAAATGATATATGCTAAACATGTATTTTTCATGTCTAAATTACTTATTTATATCCTAAAGATGAAGACTGAAGATAAATACAATATATATACACACACACAATATACACACACACACACGGAGTATAACACAAGTAGTTCGGTGTTCGGTTCGATTTACGGGTTTTCGGTTTTAAACTAAACCAAACCAAACCATTCGGTTTGAGCAAATCTTTACCAAACGGTTTACTTAAGTTAACTCAAACCAAATCAAACTACCAATTTTCGGTTTGGTTCAATTCGGTTCAGTTAAACCAAACCATTTTGCCCATCCTAATAAAAACGCATGTCTCTTCATTTCTTGGGTTTCGATTTTGTGTGTGGACCCAGGCATTGAAATTAGGGAGTATGCAAAGATTATAGTAATAGAGAGGCAAACACGCACAAACACAACCTCAAGCCGTTACGTTTTGGTATGTTAGAAAGTTTCACACAGTCACACAGACACCCACAGACCCAATCCATCGGCCCCCTGTTTTCCTTCAACTTCAATTATTATACATAGTACTGCCGACTACGTATAATATATGGGCGCCGAATTCTTACCTCCAATTCTTCCGTTTATTCTCGAATAAATAAATAATTGTATACGGAGTATACGATACAAAGTAATATTTTCTACTCCCCGATAACTTAAAAATCTTCCCATTTCAAAAGTAGTTAGATTAAGAACAAGGCCGACTCAATAGATTAGGAGACCCGGTGCAAATCACGTAAAATAGACCTTATATTAAATAAATATAATATAAATACAGCCTTCAAAAATAACCCAAAAAAACAACAATCAAATGTGACATTGAGATATAATCATATTTCAAACCTGAACAACCAAAATCGGTATAAAAAAATCGAAAGGAAATAAATTAAAATCATGAACTAAAAAATATAGAGTAGGAAATTACTGAAAAACTATTCTCTCCGTTCCTTAAAACCAAGCTCGTCCAAACTGTACAAGAAATTTGTGCTAATTACTATAACTAGGCCTTACCCAGGCCTTATGTAATAAAGAAGTTGCACATTTATAATTAACAATTGCATTTTAATTACATATAAATATTTGTATTTAATGTTTGTATTTAAAAACAAAATACTAAAACAGGAATCTTTAATCAAATAAAAAAGGATTTTGATATTATGTAGACTATAATTAAAATTTTGGGCCTTCTGAGTCGAAAGACCTTGTGTGGTAGCACTTCTTGCACGCCCTCATCTACGGCCCTGATTAAGAATAGTGAAAGATGATATAAATTATTGATGGTATGATGAGAAGATAGTAGAATAATGTGATGACATGTAGGATAAATCCAAAAAAAGTAATTGCAATAGTATACGCAATATTATTTTCAGAATTATTGAAAATATGATGAGAAGATTTAGAAATGAAAAGATTTAGAAATGAGAAGATTATAATTGTTATGGACGAAAAAGAAAAGTGAGAAGATTTGTTTTGTTATGGAAGGAGTATATTAATTACTCCTCTGTCATCTATTTTCCCCCTCTGTCCTCCTATTATTGTTGTTGTTCCTATTCACTTGGTCAACATAAATTACTTTAATTTCTTATTTTATATATCAAATTTTTATCAAATTTGATTCTGGTTTTTGCGACTTTGTAAAACTTATAATGTAGTGTCTGAATATGTAAAAAAATCCAAAAATAATTTGAATGCAAACAATGATCTATTTATTTTATTGTCGGTCAAATATCGTAAACGGTATTAGATCCAGTACTTCACTACTTTGTGTCAGAGTTCTTTATTACCATTATTCAATCTTTACTTACTCATATATTGGTTCTTGAGTTTTGCTAGGTGTACACAAAATGTGTACACCTTTTCTGTACACTTGTCTGTCCCCACCAAACTGGTGTACAAAAAAGGTGTACATATTTTGTTTACAGTGCATTTTCCTTGGTTCTTTGCTAGCTCGTATTTAAATTACAAGCCATTTTTGGAAGACTAGTTTTGATGCTACGACTACTACTATCTAACTAGTAACTACTAAAGTACACAGAATCCTTTTCTGTGTTCTTGATAATAATAAAAAAAAGTGGAGAAAGAAAGTAAGAAACCATTACAGTGGGTCGGAATAAAACCCTGGAACGTGTCAAACAAAAGAAGCAGTCTATTACTCCTACGTTGCAATTACTACTAGGACTAGTTATCTCTATATACTAATTAATGGCATAAACTGTAATAAAAAATAACCTACCTAACCCCTAGGTCAAACAAAAAGAAGAAGATACGACTTTTACTATTTGACTCTTATTTCACTATATATCCCCATTCCACTATCATAAGACTTAAATTGAATTGATTAAATTATTGGAATATAATAAAATTGATAAATTTCTAGCTCAATAATTATGAAAACACATCATTCAGATAGTAGGTAAACCAACAAAAAAAATTTGACAACCGGACTCTCGAACCACACTAATAGTTTATCACTTCGACAACAATATAACTCACTGATCCATTATTAATGGCCTAATGGGCACAACAGAGCCAAAGATGGTTACCGCAATTCTTCCACCACCCACATCCAAATCCACAGTTTTACAACAAAATAAAGAAATTATAATCAAAGAAATTAAATAGCAAAAAATACAATAAAATAAAACTCTTACCCCTTCCAGAGCACCACTTCCAAACACATACAGGAATTTCCTATTTGTTTCTGATACTCTGGCGGCGGTTCAGGAGGATGACGAGTCGACAATACTGTAGCTTCTTTCTCACTCTGCCTCTTATTCATCACGTTCTTTGTCAAGCCTCCACTTTCACCACCAATCGTAGATGATCTTGAATTCAGATCTGTTCCAGCTTTTAACCCCAAGCTTCGCCCATGACCTTCACTCGATGATGTCATCCTTTTACTATTGCTATCTTACTTCCTTGTTCGCACAAAAAAAACTCGTCACGGGAGAAAACCCCGAATCGAAAAACTGCCCAATCTATTAGATCGGCGGAAGAACTAAAACCCTAACTAGAGGGACAATGACCTCTGTTACCTTAATTATGAAGTCGGGCGAAGGGAAGAAAATGAGCAGAGACCGGTGAGCATCAACGATCGCGATCGGCAAGCATCTTACGTGCGGCGGCTAGGGCTTCTTACGTTAGTTATAGGCAGTAGTTAATAATGAACAATTAATTTGATAAATATTACTCTTTAAATTGTGATAGACAAAAATGTTACTTAATTAGAAACTATTAGCTGGTGACTGTTATTGTGTTCAAAATTTACATCGTAGTAACTAAATAAATGTAAGTTATTGTGATATAAACTTTGAACATAATTAAAGTCACTAATAGTTACTAAGCCACATTTTTGTCCATAACATTTTTATTAGTAATATTTAAGGAAAAACACTAATGAAAAGTATATTAAAATAGCTAAAACAGACCAACCTTTTAAATAGATTCAATCAATTCAAAAGTAATTTCAAAATTTTGAGTAACCTTTCAAAATTACATTCATAATCTTTCACTTAATTATGATAAAATGTCAATTTGACAATATTGGACAATATTCAAAAGATTAAATATTTTCAAAGTTGAAGATTAAAAGTTTTTTCATTTGAAGAATTAAGACTTAAAAAATAAAAACTGAATATCGTGTTAGGATGTTTTTTACTTGGACTGTAATTTGTTGAACTGATCTGGTCTGGTCTAGTCAGATTTCTTTGTATTTTTATAACTACCCAAGTCTGGTTTGGTCTGTGTTCTGGTCTGGTCTGGGACAGATTACAATCCAACGAACTAAAAACTTTGTTGGTCTGATCTGCTCTATTTAAATCTAGTATATTCTAATTTGAACTGATGTGGTCTGGTCTGGCCTCTGTATATTCTATTACTATAGAAGTCATCTAATCTGACCTAGATATTCTATTAAATCTGGTATATATTGATCTCGTGTGATGGTTGAAAACAATCGAAATAAAAACATTGTTCTAATTTGGAGTGATAAAATTTTGAATAGAGAGGAGTAGCACACAACTCCATATTTAAGTGACTTTAGCTGTAAAGACTTTCGCCTATTTAAGTCTTTGATAGTTTGATCTCACTCACTGTCAGCACATACATCTAAGACTTTCTAGACTCTTCACATTTCCAAGTGTCAGCCATGCAGAGCAGAGCACTCTCCGCCACCGCACTCCCACCCGTCCAACGCCCAACCACCCAACTCCTCCGTCTCCCACCAATCTCCGCCATCGCAGCCCCGCCCAAACCACTCCGTTACCAGACAATGCACTCACTTCCGCCGGGAAAAGTCGAGATCTTCAAGTCGCTGGAGTCTTGGGCCTCCCAGACGGTGCTCCCTTATCTCAAGCCCGTGGATAAAGGGTGGCAGCCCAACGAGTTCCTCCCGGACCCATCGAGGCCCAATGGGGAGTTCTTCGATGACGTCAAGGCCCTCCGGGAACGGGCTTCTGGGCTGCCGGACGCGTTCTTTGTGGTCCTGGTCGGCGACATGGTGACGGAGGACGCGCTGCCGACTTATCAGACGATGATCAACACGCTCGACGGCGTGCGAGATGAGAGCGGGGCCAGCCCGAGTCCATGGGCCACCTGGACTCGGGCCTGGACCGCTGAGGAGAACCGCCATGGCGATTTGCTCCGGACTTACCTCTACCTCTCGGGTCGGGTCGACATGGCTATGGTCGAAAAAACGGTGCAGTACTTGATTGGAGCTGGAATGGTTTGTCACTCTTACTCAAACTCCTCTTTTTTCATTCTGGGTCAAGTTCTTAATTGTTATGGTACGGTTTAGTTTTGTTGATTATAAATTTAAGAATTCATTAATAATTTAATACTACGTACTACAGAGTATTAAAACACTGTGGGATTAACACGGATTTGGCATGGATTTAGTGTTTGGCATATCCTTGACACGAATTTGGCATATCCTTGCCAAATCCTTCCTGTATTTTTTTCAAATTCTTGCCAAAATCCTTGTTAATTCAGTGTTTTTTTGTAGTGAAAAATACGGAATAGTAATAATTACTATCGTATAACATAGCCCATTTACAGAACAATACAGTTGAATTGAATTTCAATAATTGTGAAAGTTTTATGCTCTACTCGTACCCGGATTATCATTTTGAAATTTAATCCATTAACATAATTATGTGTTATTTGTCTATTTTGCACTACCTATATTCTAGAACATTTTGTTATTCACGTAAGTTTTTATCTTTAAATTACGTTTTGGTCTACAGTTACATTTTTCGTGTTTGTTTTAAGTTTTAGAATTTAACAATGAAATACATACGAAGTATATACTAAATATTCCAGATGATAAAAAAAATCAGTGAAATATAAGTTTTATAAAGTTCGAAAGTATATATAAATTATACAATCCAAAAGTTATACACCCTTATGAATCTGAATAATACATAACATCTAGAAAAATCAGCTATTAGTACATGTTAATTTGTCCCGATGCCAAGCACCTCTTGCATCTCTTCTCTTGCACCTCCTCTCTAGCACCTCCAAAATGATGGCCATCGGGCTATGTATATTAAGGCTATGAGCATGTTTGGCAGACATAAGTCTCTGCCTTCTAGCTTTCGTACTATTTAAAAAGTCTCTAAAAGCTTCTAGTTGTATGTTTGGCATGACAATTTTTAAGAGTTTTTCAAAAATTAAAAGATCTTTTTTGAGATACTACAAGGGGTAGCATTTGAGAAAAGTCCGTGACTTTTAGTATTAATTCATCCTAACAGCTTTTATACCAAACAGATTTAAATCAAACAGTCAGCTTTTTACCAAACAGCTACCACCTTCTCCTTATAAGATCTTTTCAGTCACTAAAAGCTAACAGTTACTAAAAAGCTCACAAAAGTATCTTTTCAGCTAGTGGTGCCAAACATAACCTATGTTTGGCAGACATAAGTCTCTGTCTTCTAGCTTTTGTACTATTTAAAAAGTCATTAAAAGCTTAGCTTCTATTTATATGTTTGGCATGTCAATTTTTAAGAGCTTTTATAAAAATAAAAGATCTTTTTTGAGATGCTACAGTGAGTAGCATCTCAGATGAGTCTGTATGTTCTAGCATTAATTAGTCCCAACAGCTTGTATACCAAACAGAGCTAAATCAAACAGTCAGCTTTTTATCAAACAGCTACTATCGTTTTCTTTTAAGATCGTTTCGGTGAATAAAAACTAATAGTTACAAAAAAGTTCATATAAGTTTCTTTTGAGTTTTTTTCCATATTAATGTTAATTAATTAATTAATTACGAAAATAGGGCTGGGTTAAAAGTATTTACCAAAATACTGCTGGATTAACCAGGGTCGGGGTAAGTCGCCCAACGGTTGGGCGACTTATAAGTCGCCAAACCGTTTGGCGACTTATAAGTCGCCCAACCGTTGGGCGACTTACCCCTGACCGTGGTTAAGGGCCAGCAGTATTTTGGTAAATACTTTTTTTCCAGCATTATTTCCGTAATTAATTAACATTAATTCGAAAAAAAACTCGTTTCTTTTCGGCTAGATGTGTCAAACATACCCTAATTGCATTAACTAAGGGTCGATGTAGCATAGAAAAGTAAGGATTAAAAAGTAATTAATTTGGTTTTAGGGAAAGTTATACATATGACCAAATCTTGAAAAGATTTTTATCTTAATAGCGTCGTTGGAAGATATACGTAGTACATAGGTATGGATGTTGCGTAATAGCGTTAATCAGATCGAATATGAGTTCATTCAAACATAGTTTAATTAGTTATTATTGTAGCAAAAGATCGATTGTTGACGACAACCAATGCATATGAAGAATACTATATTACTCCCGTGAGGCTAGATGATAATTACTAGTTCAATTCAACTTGTTATTTTCAAAGTCAATTACTCTGTATATGTTAAGTTTTAGCTTATTAGATTGAATTCAGTCTTGGATTCAGAGTATCAGAATCTACTTGCATTAATTAGATCAGAAATAACCAATCAAGAACATACAATTTTGGTCTTTTGGATAGTAGTAAATAGGTAGTAATACATATAATATCATTCCTTACAAGACTACATTATATTTAAACAAATCTTAGTTTAAAATGTCATACATTTATTTAACTTATCAGTTTCAAATAAAAACATTCTTAGTTTCTCTTTTGAGCTTTGATTTTTACCACAACTCCCATTGGTTAACCTATGGGTCAAAGCTCAGATCAAAAGAGAAACTAATAATGTTTTTTATCTCTTATCTTAGCTAGTGGTCATTGGTCAACCTAGGCCCCGGTCTACCCCAAATTAATTTTTTTTTTCAGAGTAAAAAATTCCGTGTATTTTTTTCCCCAAAAATATTCTTTGTACCAGCCTAGTATGGCTGCCCTGGCTCTGCCCCTGATCCTACTCACTAAAAAAATTAAGATCTTGAAGTCATTAGAATCTTGGGCATCATAGACGTTTCTTAAGCCCGTCGACAAGATCAGCTGGCAGCTCAATGGCTCCTCCCGCACTGGGACAAGCCCAACGACGATTTCTTTGGTGAATTTAAAGCTCTCCGGGAGCGGGATTCTGGGCTTTCGATCACATGCTTTATTTGTGGTCCTGGGTGACCGAGGATGCCATGTCCAGTTATCAGACCATACTTTACACGATTCATGGCATTAGCGAACAAGAGCGAAAAAGGGTCCATTATTGTTGAGATTGAAACTTGCAACCTTTTGTACTCTAGACTCTAGAGTCCAAGTAGGCGAGTTTAAGCGTATATACACATATACACCCTAAAGTCGCGGGAGAAGGACAAGCACTGTCCTTCTGGATCCGTTGTGGTTACCAATATATAGACACGAAAAGGCGGGGTCTAAGCGTTCAAGTGTGTGATTTTTTTTTTGTTTCATTTGATACACACCAAAAAGTACTTCACGCACTTCACCTAGTACAACATCATTAATTGTTCTAACTAATTAATTCAAGTAGTTTTTATTAGTTTTATTACTTGAGTTGTGCCTAATTCTTGGTGGGTATTGTTTCATGGAAACGTTGTTTGCAAAATTCGGGCATCTCCATTGGTTTTTTAATTTCATGGTTTATAAATTTTCATGCTTTTCATAACGTACGTCAAACTGGAGTTATCCAGTTGTACCAATTATTTGGCCATTTTCAAGATTTTTTGCCAAGGAGAAATATAAGACCAACCATCAATGATTTTCACAAATAAACATATCATTATTTATTTCTAAACAAGTCAATTAGTCACATTTTCAGAAATATGGTACATTTTAGTCTTGTTTACGAATTCTTTCATTTTCTTCTACCTACAGGTACCACAAGACGTGGTCTAAGCATTACTGACCAATGAAATTTAATTTTTTTTGGCAGAAATGATCTTATCAAGTTGTTTATTTTCTTTAGCTACCTGATGAGTAGTATTATTTGAGTATTTGGTATGGAGTTGGTCAGGTCATTTCAAATAGTTGGGCATTTTATAAGAAATAATAGCTCATTCACTCCTTTTTTAAAAGTCCTAATTTGGGAAATACAACATACTACGTGTTATTTTAGAACTTCGCTCACGTTTTACTCCTTTTTGAGCATTTGTTTTCATAATTTGATTGTTAGGCATTTTATTGGAGGCTATAAGGAGATTTCCGTGATAAACCTAGGTTTCTGATATATGTTCAGTCATGAAATATGACAAACAAAAAAGAGGAGGGATTCTTATCTCTCAACATCTAAGCTCTAGCTTCTTGGTCACATTTTCATGTTTAAGTCATGCACTGCATGGCGTTCTCCAATAATCCACCACCATTCTTTGACCAACGGATCGTCTCACTTCCCCGTCTACCTCCAATATCTGCCATCGGAGCACCACCCAAACCACTCCGTTACCATACTACACACTCATTGCCCCCGGAAAAAGTCGAGATTTTCAAGTCGTTGGAGTCTTGGGTATCCCACACGGTTCTCCCTTTCATCAAGCCTGTCGACAAAAGTTGGCAGCCCAATGAGCTCCTCCCTGACCCGGCAAAGCCTAACGATGAGTTCTTCGATGAAGTTCGAGCCCTCCGGGAACGGGCTTCTAGGCTTTCGGATGCTTACTTTGTGGCTCTGGTGGGTGACATGGTGACTGAGGATGCACTGCCCACTTATCAGACCTTCTTTAATACGCTAGATGGCGTGCGCGATGAGACTGCGTCCAGCCTGATTCCTTGGGCTATTTGGACTCGGGCCTGGACAGCCGAGGAGAACCGCCACGGCGACTTGCTCCGGACTTATGTCTATCTTTCGGGTAGGGTGGACATGACCATGGTTGAAAGAACGGTGCAGTACTTGATTGGAGCCGGAATGGTTAGTCGCACTTGAATCAAACTCATTTCCTTTTGCATGTCCTTATCATCCTTCCATTTTTTCCCGTTGGATTTACTTCTTATAACACTCTTCCTCCGACTACTTTCCTCGTTCAAATCACCATTACTAGCTATTAATAATTAAAATTTTCATATATAGACATCACAACAAAAGTTTATTGTACTCCAAAGAATAATATATGGTGATAGTTGTTTTATAAAAAGCTGACTATTTGATTTAGTTATGTGTGATATTCAAGGTATTGTTTGATATAGCATCTCAAAAATGACTTATTTTTTAAAAGATTTTTTACGGACTTTTTATATAATACAAAAGTTAGAAGGTAAAGACTTTACATCTACCAAATATGCTCATAGACTCATAGTATTTACAAAAGTTTAATAAAAAAAGGATGAAAAGAGAGTTATTAAGTGCACAAAACATCATAGTATTTGGGAAAAAGAGTCAAATAATTTTACTATTATGAAATGTGTGATCTAAACATTTTACGTTGTGAGGAAGAATGATACGGAGTAATCTAATGATAATTTAGTGGTTCACTTAACTTAATTGTTTTTAGGAATGAGTTATGTATACATAGTAGGATACACGGTAAGGGGACTATGTGCTCATTAGGGAGCCCGCGACACGCTCGCTAAAATTATTGTTGTTTGGTATGGCATTGGCCGGTCGGGTCATTTTAACTAGTTGGGCATTTTCATAATGAGAAAATATCCTAAATAAAAGTAAAATATATTGAAATAAGAGTATCATATTGTTTTCTTGAAATGTGAGTTGGGAAGTTAAATCTGTTTAGGGAATACAACATACGGAGTATATATTAAGTACTCTTTTCGTCCCGCTGTGATTATCTTATTTTATTCTTTTAGGTCCGTCATACTAAGATTTCATAACAAATTTGATAAAGTTTGTACTCTGTATTATTCTAAATCATTTTTAGTTTATTCTTACTTTATAAATTCAATATCAACCACATAGTATTATTTTAAAACCTTGTTCATGTTTTACTTCATTTTGAGCACCTTTTTCATAATTTGATTGTTACGCATTTTATTGACAAACAGAGATTTGCGTGATAAACTAGCTAGGTTTCCCATATTTAAATAGGGAAGAAATTTCACTTTTGGTCCTCCGAGTTTTACACTAATTCCACAATTAGTCCGCGTCTTTCACTTTATATATCCATTTTTGGTACCTGACTATTGTTTTCTTGACCATATACAGTTCTTTTCTGGTAGTAAAAAAACCCAGAGATGGACCGAAAATGAAAAAAAAAACAATAGTTAGGTATCAAAAATGGATAAAGTGAAAGATGAAGACTAAATATGGAAATAACACAAAACTCGGAGTCGGAGGACCTAAAATGGAATTGATTCTTTAAATAGGTTCAGTTATGACAAACAGAAAAGAAGATTAAAATTTATGCAGATGGAAGAAATGTGAAGAACCACAAATTAGTTGTTTTAATAAAAAAGTGGCAAAATTTTTTAGACAACCAAAATGCAAAGTCCTGACGGAGGGAGTGCGTAACACCAAACAAACGTAGCCTCGTGCGTACTCCAAAGAATAATATATGGTGATAGTTGTTTTATAAAAAGCTGACTATTTGATTTAGTTATGTGTGATATTCAAGGTATTGTTTGATATAGCATCTCAAAAATGACTTATTTCTTAAAAGATTTTTAAAAATTGTCATGTTAAACATTCAGTTAAGAAGTTTTTACGGACTTTTTACATCTACCAAACATGCTCATAGACTCATAGTATTTACAAAAGTTTAATAAAAAAAAGGATGAAAAGAGAGTTATTAAGTGCACAAAACATCATAGTATTTGGGAAAAAAGAGTCAAATAATTTTACTATTATGAAATGTGTGATCTAAACATTTTACGTTGCGAGGAAGAATGATACGGAGTAATCTAATGATAATTTAGTTGTTCACTTAATTGTTTTTAGGAAGGAGTTATGTATACATATATAGTAGGATACACGGTAAGGGGACTACGTGCTCATTAGGGAGCCCGCGACACGCTCGCTAAAATTATTGTTGTTTGGTATGGCATTGGCCGGTCAGGTCATTTTAACTAGTTGGGCATTTTCATAATGAGAAAATATCCTAAATAAAAGTAAAATATATTGAAATAAGAGTATCATATTGTTTTCTTGAAATGTGAGTTGGGAAGTTAAATCTGTTTAGGGAATACAACATACGGAGTATATATTAAGTACTCTTTTCGTCCCGCTGTGATTATCTTATTTTATTCTTTTAGGTCCGTCATACTAAGATTTCATAACAAATTTGATAAAGTTTGTACTCTGTATTATTGTAAATCATTTTTAGTTTATTCTTACTTTATAAATTCAATATCAACCACATAGTATTATTTTAAAACTTTGTTCATGTTTTACTTCATTTTGAGCACCTTTTTCATAATTTGATTGTTACGCATTTTATTGACAAACAAAGATTTGCGTGATAAACTAGCCAGGTTTCCCATATTTAAATATGGAAGAAATTTCACTTTCGGTCCTCCGAGTTTTGCACCAATTCCACAATTAGTCCTCGTCTTTCACTTTATCCATTTTTGGTACCTGACTATTGTTTTCTTGACCATATACAGTTCTTTTCTGGTAGTAAAAATGCCCAGAGATGGACCGAAAATGATCAAAAAATAATAGTCAGGTACCAAAAATGGATAAAATGAAAGATGAGGACTAAATATGAAAATAACACAAAACTCGGAGTCGGAGTACCTAAAATGGAATTGATTCTTTAAATAGGTTCAGTTATGGCTTATGACAAACAGAAAGAGATATTACCCAAAATGGGACTAAAAAAGTTCGAAAATTCCAACATAGGACTTCCATGTTTTTATTCCCAAAATAGGACTAATTACTGTCATGTTTTGGCAGTACCAGACTTCAAACATGGCAGTATTTTCCAAATTTGGCAGTAATTAGTCCTATTTTGGGAATAAAAAAATGACAGTCCTATTTTGGAATTTTCGAACTTTTTTAGTCCCATTTCGGGAACTTTCCCAAACAGAAAAGAAGATTCGTATCTCTATTTAACACTTCGATCCGGCTCTCACGCACATGGCATATCACTCACCTACTAAGCTCTTGTTAGTCACATTTTCGTGTTTAAGCCATGCACTTCATAGCATTCTCTAATAATCCACCACCATCCTTTCACCCAAAGACCGTCTCACTCCGCCTTCTACCTCCAATATCCGCCATCGGAGAGCCACCCAAACCACTTCGGTACAAGACTACACACTCATTGCGCCCTGACAAAGTTGAGATTTTCAAGTCGTTGGAGTCTTGGGCATCCCACACGGTCCGGCCTACCTTTCATCAAGCCCGTTGATAAAAGTTGGCAGCCCAATGAGCTCCTCCCGGACCTGGCCAAGCCTATCGATGAGTTCTTTGATGAAGTTAGAGCCCTCCGGGAGCAGGCTTCTAGGCTTTCGGATGCTTACTTTGTGGCTCTGGTGGGTGACATGGTGACTGAGGAGGCACTACCCACTTATCAATCCCTAATGAACACGTTCGATGGCGTGCGCGATGAGACTACGTCCAGCCCGATTCCTTGGGCTATTTGGACTCCTCGGGCCTGGACTGCGGAGGAGAACCGCCACAGCAACTTGCTCCGGACTTTTGTCTACCTTTCGGGTAGGGTGTGGACATGACCATGGTTGAAAAAACGGTGCAGTACTTGATTGGAGCTGGAATGGTTTGTCACACTTGAATTAAACTCATTTTTCCCGTTGGGTTACTTCTTATAACACTCTTCCTCCAGTGACTTTTCTGGTTCGGTTTACCATTACTATCTATTACCGAGTAATAATTAGAATTTTCATATACAGATGGAGAACAAAAGTTTATTGTTCCCCAAACACTAATAGTATTTACAAAAGTTAAATATAAAACAGAGATGAAAGGAGATTTAACTGCATAAAACATAGATTAAAAGAGCTAGAATCTTTGTTTTCAAAAAAAGAAAAAGTTAGAACCTTTTGATTTCATTAGTTTTTACTACCTTGGCAGAACCTTTGAATTACCTCTCCATTTTGAGTTCAATTTGAGCTCTATTAATCAATTATTAGGGTTATGTGTGAGGAGTGTGTTTGTGCACAATTGTTGGAATTTCCAATTTATCCTAATGTGTGCAGTATATTAATTGGGATAATTTCCTGAATATAACTAAAGTTACTCTAAGTATGATGGACATTGTGTGATTGAAAAGCGCAAAAATGTTGAATGACGAACATATCCTTATTTAAAATATGTGCATTTCACACTACTTTCCTGCAATTAAAAATGTTGCACTTTATACTGCGATCATTGCATGACATTAATGCACATCCAATAATAATCATTGCAATTTCATCAACATAAATTCTTTTCTCATTCACTTTAGGAATTTATGTACATTTCTTTTTATATGTTAGATTTTTTTTTATCGTTATATTTTAGATGTAATAATTTGAATATTCTACATCCAATTAAGGATGTTTTTACTTGGATTGTAATTTGCTGGTCTGGTCTGATCTGGTCTGGTCTGAACTGGTCTGGTCTGGTCTTGTAAGGTCTGGTTTCTTTGTATTTTTATAACTATCCAAGTCTGATCTGGTCTGAACTGGTCTGGTCTGGACTGGTCTGGTCTGGGGTAAATTACAGTCCAAGAAAAAACATCCTAAATACGATAGTATATTATATTGAATTTATGCATTGTGTAAAAATTTAAGTTTTTAGAAGTTACATTAACCCTTTAATTAAAAATATTGTGCATTTGACCACAAACGGATGAATGGGCAGGATTCAGGCACAGAGAACAACCCGTACTTGGGATTCGTGTACACATCGTTCCAAGAGCGAGCCACATTTGTGGCTCACGGCAACACGGCTCGGCTCGCCAAGGAGGGCGGCGACCCGGTGCTGGCGCGCATCTGCGGGACCATCGCCGCCGACGAGAAGCGCCACGAGAACGCCTACTGCAAAATCGTCGAGAAGCTCCTCGAGGTGGACCCCGACGGAGCCATGGTGGCCATCGGCGACATGATGCGGAAGAAGATCACTATGCCGGCGTACCTCATGACCGACGGCCGCGACCCCAACCTCTTCGAACACTTCTCCGCCGTCGCGCAATCCCTCGGCGTCTACACCGCCCACGATTACGCGGATATTCTGGAGTTCCTGATCGGACGGTGGAAATTGGAGGGGCTCGGGGGATTGTCGGGGGAGGGGAGGGATGCACAGGAGTTCGTGTGTGGCCTCCCGTCGAGGATTAAGAAGCTGCAGGATCGAGCCGATGAGCGAGCCAAGAAGTTGGGGCGGCGTGAAGTCAAGTTCAGCTGGATTTTCGATAGGGAAGTTTTAATATGAGATGTTTTCCTTCATTTTAAATTTAAATTGATCTTCTGATATGTATGTGTTAAACTGTGTCGGACCGGTAATAAAACTAGATATATTGGGCATTAAATAAAGAACTCCTGATAGGAATTAGAAAATTTGAATTCGTGTCATATTTTATTCAACATTTTGATCTAGTTATGCCATTTGCAAAGTACTCCCTTGTCCCGAATTATAAGATACTTTTAGGTTTACGATGTTTGACCGACGATAAAATAAACGATCCCTGTCTGCACTCAAATCATTTTTAGAAAAAAAAATCACATATTCAGAAATTACATTAAATCCGCTACAAAATTTGCAAATAATAATTCAAATTTCATAAAATTTTGATACATTAAATAAGAGCTTAAAAGTGATTTGTGTTGACCAAGTGAATAGTAAAGATATCTTATAAAATGGGACATAGGAAGTATAGATAAAGTTAGGATTACACAAGTTTCTGTTGTAAAAACTACTCCCTCCCTTTCCGTTTATTTGACTAATTTAACAAGTCAACATTTTGGACACTGTTTGACATTGTTTTGTTTCATCTATTTTGATACTTCTAAAAAAAGCAGAATGTGTCAAAGAAACATTAACCTAGAGAGTATAATTACGGAGTAAAATCTTTTTATGCATACTAGAATTTCATCCGTGCGTTGCAGGGATGCGATTAATATATATTGATTTTTTTAAAGGTAAAACAATATTATAAGAAGTATTTTGTATTCATGTTCAAATAAAGTGTTTTTAATAAGACACTACTTTCTTGTGTTTGTTCCGTGACTTACTACATCTGAGCCTCAAAATATGTCTTTACAGTTTAATGAACATATATGGTGTGTATCATTACACAATCGAGACAAATGATCTGTAATCTCTATCACACCACCGGAGCAACTACCTTCAACTTTAGCTCATAATATAGATGTCTTGATCACACAACTTGAGCATGTGTGAACTGGCGTGAAATGTCATTCATTATTATGACCAACGTATGTTAAAGGTGAAAATTATCATAACTTCTCTTTAATCATCATTTAGACTCTTCTTAGTTAGTTTACCGTCATCATTAGATACAACAAACTTCAATTCAAAAGAAGTTACTATTGAGACAACAATGTATAACTACAGATGGGTAAAGACATACGACATTAAAAATGCTCACTTTTCCAAGAGCTCTTTGAATGCGAGTCAAAGCATAAAAATGATGGGGAATGTGAAGAGGTGTTCGGTCATATTTTCCCAACGCATGCATGCAGTTTACTCTAGGTGTATGCACGTGTTTTACTCCGGTAGGAGTCTTTATTATTTACTATCTAAGTTTTATCTCTTTAGACTAGCCACATATTTCGCATGAACAATTGTACTTATCGTTTTGTACGTAGCTTAGCCCTCAACATGTATATAACGTACACAGATGTATTCGGCTAATGATGGGAAAAAACAGATTGTTTATTCCGCATAGTTTTTCTACATGGTATCAGAGCGGGCTACCCGACTCCTGAACCTTGACCGACGAATTTGGATCTTGATCGACGACATCTGAACATTATATCCCAACGGGATACAATTGACGAAGTATGAAGACTGAACCGGGGAGGAGAAAGATTAATGACTCGTCTTCTCCTTACTATTTATTAAGTTCGAATTGGTGGTATGAACATCCGGAAAAAAGTAGTGGGGGAAAGGTACGTGCTGTACAAGGCCGTGGACGAGGAAAAGCCTTCGCTAATGCTGTGATCGAATCTGGTGATGAAAGGACCGGTGACCGGAAGAGTGATGGACGAGTGCCTGGCTTTACAGAAGAGCAATGGCAAGGACTCATCAAGTTTTTGGAGAAAAGTAAGATGATCACTACTACTAAAAATTTAACCGGTAAGATTTCTAATATTCAATGGCTTTTGGACTCCGGTGCTTCGTACCATATGACCAGCTGTGCACAATTGTTGATGCACACAGAAAGATTGCCGCCGGTGGCAGTAATACTGCCCAATGGAGATGTTACCCATGCAACCAGTATGGGAGATGTGAAATTAAGTTCACATATTACACTTAAGAAGGTCCTGTTGGTGCCCGGACTGAAGTGTAACCTTATCTCTATAGCACGATTAATTGATGATCAGAAATGCGATGTATATTTTACTAATCAGTTATGTGTGATACAGGACCTGCCTACGCGGATGCTGATTGGAGCGGGTAGACGACATGATGGAGTATATTATTTTCACGGATTTGATACAGTGGCTGCGCACCAAATAAAGAAGCATGAGTCAAGTGATTTGTGGCACTCCCGGTTAGGACACCCGTCATTGAAAGTAATGCGTTCTGTTTTTAGTTCTAATAAATTTGGATCCTTTGTTGAGTTGAATGAAGTTTGTGATGCATGTTTGAGAGGAAAGCAGACTCGTGAAGTATTTCAAATTAATAATGGTAGAGCATTGGAACCTTTTGAGTTAATACATTGTGATGTATGGGGTCCTTATCGGGTACCTTCTTCGTGTGGTGCTCATTATTTTTTGACTGTGGTTGATGATTTTTCACGGGCGGTTTGGGTGCATTTGATGAAAACTAAGGATGAAGTGACAAATATTCTCAAACAATTTTGCGCTATGACCAAACGTCAATTTGATAAAAATGTAAAAGTGGTTCGTAGCGATAATGGAACAGAATTTTTGAAGTTAAAACATTACTTTCTTGACAATGGTATAATTCATCAAACATCTTGTGTGTATTCTCCGCAACAAAATGGAAGGGTGGAAAGAAAGCATCGACATATTTTAGAAATGGCCCGCACCCTACGTTTTCATGCGAACCTCCCACTTGACTTTTGGGGTGAGTGTATTTTAGCGGCCGGTTACTTAATTAATCGGTTACCCACCCCGTTATTAGCACACAAGAGTCCCTATGAAATGTTGTATAAGAAAGCGCCAACGTATGAACATTTGAGGGTTTTTGGGTGCTTGTCTTATGCGCATGTTTCACATGTACGTGACAAATTTGGTGCAAGAGGTGTCAAGTGTGTTTTTCTTGGGTATGCTCATTCTCAAAAGGGGTGGAAAATGTTTGATTTGGAAAATAATCAGCATTTTGTGTCCCGTGATGTGTATTTTGTGGAAACACAATTTCCGTATAAGACAAAGGAAGACAAATTGACGATATGGTGCATGACTTCATGCCACGTATTGGTGGAGATACAGATGATAAGGATGATTATCCCTCATGGGATGAAGGGCGTAGAAGTAATGCCAGCCAAGGGAGTGAAAGTGCACGTGTAATACATGAGAGTGATCATTCTGAAGAGGAACACATAGGCGGTCAATCTGATGAGGTTGACTCACATCCTCCTTCTGGAACGGCGATTGGGCAGCAGAGTATAGCTTCGCATGAACATACCACACTCAATGACGTGGCAAGGAGAGGACAACGAGCAAGGCAGAAACCTGTTTGGCATTCCGATTACGAAATTCAGATGAACACCGTGAAAATTAATACTCCGTCTGGCGTTTTATCCTCTCCTTCGGTCTCCTCTGGTAAGCCTTATCCTCTATCTGATTATGTAACATATAACCGTTTTTCTGTTCCGTATCGTGCTTTTCTTGCAGCTATTTCCACTGTTAAGGAACCCAACACTTATAAAGAGGCAGTTCAGGATCCACTTTGGCGAGAGGCGATGCAGCGGGAAATTACCGCATTAGAGCAGAATGGAACTTGGCAAATTCAAAAACTACCAACAGGGAAAAAGCCTATATTTTGTAAGTGGGTGTTTAAAATTAAATACAAGAGTGATGGGAGTATTGACAGATATAAGGCGCGTTTAGTGGTTTGTGGAAATAGACAGGTGCAGGGTATTGATTATCACGAGACCTTTGCTCCCGTGGCAAAGATGGTGACGGTTCGCACTATTATGGCGGTGGCAGCATGTCGCCATTGGGAGTTACATCAAATGGACGTGGACAACGCCTTCTTGCATGGCGATCTAGACGAAGAAGTTTACATGCACCCACCACCTGGCTATTCTGCTCCTTCAGGGCATGTGTGTAAATTAATCCGTTCTTTGTATGGTCTGCGTCAGGCACCCCGATGCTGGTTTTCTAAACTCACAGCAGCCCTGCGTTCATATGGCTTTCAGCAGTCCTATGCCGACTACTCACTATTTACTTTGCGTCGAGCTAATAATATTTTATGTGTTTTGGTTTATGTGGACGATCTTCTTATTACAGGCAATTGTCATGAAATGATTGTTCATTTCAAACAATTCTTGGCCACGTTCTTTCCCATCAAAGATTTGGGGCTTATGAAGTATTTTTTGGGAATTGAAGTAGCGCGGAATTCTAGTGGAATCTTTTTGAGCCAACGCAAGTATGTACTGGATATCTTGGAAGAAACCGGTCTGAGTGGGGCCAAACCGGTGACATTTCCTATGGTGCAAAACCATCAATTACAACGTGACACAGGACCACTTTTTTCTGATCCTGATCGATATCGGCGCCTTGTTGGGAAGCTAATTTATTTGACTCTCACGCGGCCAGATATCAGTTATTCTGTTCATATTTTATCCCAGTTCATGCAGGAGCCACATGTCTCGCACTGGGAAGCAGTTGTTCGTGTGTTGAGATATCTTAAAGGTCATCCTGGACAAGGCATTTTACTCCGTAGCGACTCCTTACTATCCTTGGTGGGCTTTTGTGACTCGGACTGGGCTAGTTGTCCCCTTACACGCAGGTCTACTTCTGGTTACTTTGTTATGTTAGGCAATTCACCCATCTCGTGGCGTACGAAGAAACAACTTACTGTCTCTAGATCTTCAGCCGAAGCTGAGTACCGCTCCATGGCTGCTCTCACTTGTGAGCTCATCTGGCTTAAGAATTTACTATCTTCGTTAGATGTACCGCATGATCACCCTATTCCTCTTTTTTGTGACAATCAAGCTGCTTTGCATATTGCTTCCAATCCTGTCTTTCATGAACGGACCAAGCACATTGAAATTGATTGTCACTTCTTGCGTGATCATGTCCGAAATAGCACCATTAAACTACTTCATCGGTCCACTACTGAGCAATTAGCTGATCTTTTTACAAAGGCTCTTGGGGCGCGTCAATTTGGATATTTACTTTCCAAGATGGGCATTCGAGACCTCCACGCTCCATCTTGAGGGGGGGTGTTCGGTCATATTTTCCCAACGCATGCATGCAGTTTACTCTAGGTGTATGCACGTGTTTTACTCCGGTAGGAGTCTTTATTATTTACTATCTAAGTTTTATCTCTTTAGACTAGCCACATATTTCGCATGAACAATTGTACTTATCGTTTTGTACGTAGCTTAGCCCTCAACATGTATATAACGTACACAGATGTATTCGGCTAATGATGGGAAAAAACAGATTGTTTATTCCGCATAGTTTTTCTACAAGAGGAGTTTCATGATTGAATGATTCATTCATAAATCTCAGCAAAAGGACTCTCGTCCTATATTTCTTATACACGTCATCTAAGACCTAAATAATGTTTTTTTTCATGTTTAGTGATCAAAAGGGGTACTTTTACTTAATCCCAATAACATGATCAGTAATATTTGTTAATGTGCCTTAAGAAATAGGCGTAAGTGTATTAGAGATGAAAATCATTTTTGAAAAAAAAAAAATTATTCTCGATCTGAAGGCTGAAGCTCAAACTGAAATTGTCACATTTTCATTTGTTTGAAAAAATCACATTTTAACGCTAACGAATTGATTTTAAAATTTACAACCTAAAATTGTATAACAAACAATTTTGCACTTGTTCAATAAACCATACCTTTAATCTTTCAACCTAAAATTATATAACAAACCATAAGAGGCAAAACAGTACATTTCAAAGCAAGTAGATTAATTAAAAACCATATAGGAAAAATGAATTCTTAGGGAGATAAAATCTAGATTAAAATTAGAACTTGAAATTTAAGTTGTGTAAATTCGAGAGTTTACTGGCTTGAAGAATAAAGTGTGATAGATTAGGATTTTGAGAAGTAAAAATTCAATCATGCAAATATTTTACAGTTCTATACTTCTAAAAAAGCAAAATGCGTCAGAAACATAAACGCACTACAACATTTCAACATCTAATGTATCACCCAAAAGTGTTACAATAGCACTGAAAAGTGTTACATTAGAGAAAATGTAAAACTTTTTTATCATTACATTTGCTCATGTTGCATTTGACCTATTGTAACACTTTATAGTCCCTAATGTAACATTTATACTTCTAGAAAATGTTAGATTAGGTCTAAAAAGTGTTACATTAGAGAAAAATGTAACACTTTTATAGGTATGTTAGTAGTAGTGACGGAGGGAGTATAATTACGGAGTAAAATCTTTTTATGCATATTAGGATTATCACTGAAAAAGAGGCTGAAAATGCAGAAAGGGTGGGAACTAATTTTGGGATTTTTTCCTGTGAGGAGTTGCGCAGATTCTACTTTGTGATATTATTGGACATGTTCAAACTATACAGCTCTCGATTGAGGGTTGTGCAAGGAAAACCAAATTAGAAGGAAGTATTAAAGCTTTTCTAAATATAATCAGACAGCGAGGAAACATACAATAATTATAAGTGATGCAATAGTGGCATCTAAGATGAAAGTATGAAACCAAACAACGAAAAAACTTGGATTAAAGAGTGATACAATTTCTTCGTATATCAAAAGATCGAGAAGGGAGAATACAAAATCTCCAAGCAAAGCAAAAACACAACAAACAGAATCAAGAGCAAAAGCAATAGCATAGTTTGGAACCAGTCTTCTCTATGCTACTGCAATAAAGGTAAAGTTTTTATTTCCTTACAAAACAGTGTGAGTGTGTGTGAGAGACTGAGAGGGAGAGAGGATCTCAGTGGTCCATCTTGATCATGCACCTCAAGCCTTCACCTTTGAGCATGAGATCAAAGGCCTTGTTGATCTCAGAAAAGGGGATCTGATGGGTGATGAACTTCTCCAGCTCAAGCTCCTTGCTCATGTACTTCTCCACGACGGAAGGCAAGTCGGTTCTCGGCTTGTAGTTGCCAAAGAATGTCCCCTTTAGCGTCCTCTCGTTCAGTAGATTCATCGGGTGAGTTTTGAATGCGTCGTCTTTGTTCGGCACCCCTACCAGCACTGCAACCCCCCATCCCTGTTCACAACCATTCATCCATTGACATTTGAGATCATCATATATAACAATACAATTCCCTTCACAAAAACAAGGGGTAACAATGGAACTAAACAAAAAAGACTTGGTTTAGTTAACACACATACATCATGAACACATTCGAAAGCAGAGATCATAGCATTCACATTCCCAGTACATTCCACACTCCGGTCCACGCCCCCGTTTGTCATCTCAGCAATCACCTGCCATAATACACACACCTCTCTTATTAGACTGCTTTAATTCTGGAGAAGGGCAACTATGTACTCATAACTTATAATAAGGCTAAAGAAGGAAGTAACCTCTTGAACTGGCCTGTTGTGCTCTTTTGGATTCACAAACTCTGTAACTCCAAACTTTTTTGCTGTGCATGGAGTAAAATAAAACACAATGAGCTTCTTCTTCTTCTTTGAAGATGAAAAGTAATGCAACCTAACAATAAAATCAGTCTATTCCTAGCCATACCTAAGATAGGAATCCTCATAGGCGCTAAGCCTAATCCTCATAGGATGTTTGTATAGGTGTCAAACCATCCTATACATAAATATACAAATTCATGTATAAAGGCACTAAACCACTCCTATACTTTGATCCTGATAAGAAATCATCCAATCACACTAAACTCTAGATTGGTGCTCTCCAATAAACCACAATCTTGCGGAAAACGTTAACCAATCCAAGCTAACAGTATATGAAAGATAAACAAACTACTCCTATAAATTTAACCTTTCAAAATGAAACCCTATACTTTAATAAACGCACCTTAAAAAGATTTTTGTGTTTATTTAAGGAAGAGATACATCAGTGCATTTTCAAAACCATAATAAATGCTTAAATGAGAAACCAATTAAAACAAAGACCACATATATACAACTAAGGCATAAACCAGTCCTGTTTAGATAGTTGCAAGTCTGATATCATTATATTAACTCATTATGAAGTGTCTTTAGAACATTGCAAGTCACATATTATTATATCAACTCATTATTAAGTGCCTTTATGATATTGCAAGTCACATAATGCTATATCAACTCCTTAAGTAGTTATTAGAAATACCCTTCTAAATGTATTATGAAGCCATTTAGAATATTGCTGAACTACTGCTGAACTACTCACCATCTTTAAACCTATTGGGGTTCAAATCAATACCGATGATCCTGGCTGCCCCAGCCAACCTAGCTCCTTCAGCAGCCTAATAATATTGTTCAAAGATAGGTGAAAATCAATAAGGAAGTAGGGAAATAGTACAAAGGATAGGTGAGGTGTAGTACTCACAGCAAGCCCTACTGCTCCCAATCCAAAAATGGCCACTGATGAGTCTTTTGGTGGCTTTGCAACATTCAGTGTAGCACCTAGTCCTGCATTTCGATACCGACACGCAGATTCATGTAAAATCAAAATCAGCCTACAAAACCAATAGCTTGTTGAAAACTTGATCATATTTGGAAATACTACTTTTTTAAAGATTTTTTCACAAAGTGTCAGCTTCTTCTACGAGGTTGCAAATCTGTAGTTACAGGTATTTTTAAACTGATTTATTTTGTCCTTCTTTGAAGGGTTTTAATATTAATTAATCTCTAACTCTATTTCTAGGAAACTATATTCAAACAGAAACTGATTGTGATTACATTCAATTGCAAAAACAATTGATCTATAATTGAAATAACAAATAACACAAAACAACCTAACAACACAAATATTGAATAAATTGTAAATATCTCCATTCAAAAAAGAATGATCTGTAGCTAACCTGTGGAAATTCCACAGCTGAGAACACAGACTTTGTCAAGAGGAGCCTGAGGGTTGATCTTGGCAACACACCCAGCGTGGACGACAGTGTATTCACTGAAGGTGGAAGTTCCCACAAAGTGATAAATGGGCTTCCCATCCTTAGTAGTGAACCGCGTCTTCCCATCTTCAATCATAACCCCTCTGTCTGTGTTGATCCGCAGAAGATCACACATGTTGCTCTCTTCTGATTTACAGTGTCTGCATTCCCCACACTCCCCTGTGAACACTGGAAGAACATGGTCTCCTGGTTGCAGGTGTGTCACACCTTCCCCTATACTCTCTACTATCCTACACATTTTCAATAGAAAAAATGAAAGATTAAGGTTCAGTTTGGAATTCAAAAAATACTTGCTCTGCTGATAATCAACATGCTACCAACTGGAGACTAATTCAATATTGCCGAGATACTGACATAAGCAAAGCAAAGTTTTAGCAAAACATAATCAGGAGATCATACCCTCCAGCTTCATGTCCAAAGATTCTAGGGAATAGAGGAGTTTGACCCTGCAGTAAAGCATCAATTTTTCTTGTTGGAATAACGTTTACCAAACTCAACCATAGAACTCTCAATCACATGTCTAAAAATGAAGTCTTTTACAAGTTTTACGATCATGATTTACCACTGTAAAATTATTTACTCACAGCATGATACTATAAGTAGCACAAATGAAAAAACACCTCAAACCCACCACTTCCTGAGATTCTGGTATATCATTCGCATTTCGCAGTCCACCAGATTTTTTTTAGTATAGAAGAAATCTTAATTCTTTTTATCTTCCAGATGAATTCGAACAGATAAAGCAAGCAACTTTGTACTTACCTTGGCTTCCCAAAAGTAAACATCGGTGTGGCAAAGGGAGGTATAGAGAATCTTCAGGCGAACTTCCATCTTCTGCGGTGTCGCCACATCCACTTCTTCTATCACCAAAGGTTTTCCGGCTTCCCATGCAACGGCAGCTGCAACGGCCGGAAATAAAATTACACCAGTACATCAATTTAGTGATTTACAGTGAAATCGAAAAACCCATAGCAGTAATGATCATATTCAATAATCAAGATCAACCCAAATCCATGATGGCCGGAAAGAAACCGACATAAACAAAATCCCCGTAATTAAAGAAAGAGGGAAATGAAATATCATATCGGATCAACCTTTGCAGCGAATGACCTGACCAGCTGTGGGGCAAGACATGGCGGTTTCTCTGTTTCTTTCTTTCGGGTAAAAGTGGAAAACAATCTAATTTGAGCGAAGCAGAGAAGAAGGAGATATTGATGGAATGCAGACAAGTGTCGGTCTATAAAAGGGCCCGTCTCATTCGCGACTTGTGGAAGGGGACAATATGCGCAATTGTGGCTGGACCGGAAAGCCCTTCTCTTTGATAACCGCCTTTTCTCGCGGGAAAGGATCATGAACATTGGTGAATGCCCTTTTATGTCTTTTTCGAAACTCGGTCGTGGCATTTCTGTAGGCGCCTTTGGTTTTCAGGTACTTGTATACGCAAACCGTTGACCACGTGCCAATGGGAGAATATTCTCCACACTTACTAGGCAATAGGCATGTATGAATGTACCAGGTATTTAATTATTTTATTTTAACTTTATCATCTTTCATTTTTTCGATATTCCAAAAACATATTTCTGTCAATGAGAATTGCATCAGTTCGTTAAATGCGGCCGTCTCCGAGCTTAGGGTTTGATTCTTGCGCAATTTGCGCCTTTTCTTCGAGGAGTTGGCTTCGGCAGATTCCTTCGTTTTTGTTTGCTTTGCAGGATAGTTTGGGCTTGGATTCAGGGTGTCAGTGGGAGATCAACGCAAAGCATCGAGAGGGAGGATTGGGCTCGGCGATGTTTTGTTGTGTGCGACGAAGGCCTAGTCAGCCTTGTTTTTGGATGAGATCTGTCATCTGCTTCGGCGAAGCGGGAAGGCAGATGGACGATTCAAACAGCTGGGCAACGAAGGATAAAGCAACTGGTGGCAGTTTTGCTATGCGAGCAGGACAATGAGGAATGAACAGGCTTCGTATATTCCAGATTTTGATCGTCAATGGAGAATCAATTGGTGTGGTACCGATGGTACGGCCCGCTCCAGAACCACCGCCAAGGTTTGATCGACGCGATTTGGAGTTTGCTTATTTATCTTTTCTGCATTTTAATTTTCAGGTTAAGACGTTTGTGTTTTGTTGTTATTTTATTTTATGTTGTAAGACTCTTGCATTAGGTTTGGGGAATGAGAGGTCTACGGTAATCATCATTGACTGTATCTGTATATTGCCCAATTTAGGTCTAGCGAGTTATATTGCTTTGTCAAATGTGATTAACTCAGAGTCTCAGCCAAGGGCGGATGGTTACATGTGATTCTTTTGTTATCATGTACCCCTGCTGAATGCTATTTTATTAATCTAAAGCCACTTTGACGATAAAAAAACATATTTTTGTCACTTTTCTTTTTAATTAATGAACTGGTGTTTCATGTTATTTCTTTCCTCTCCACAAATCTCAATCACAAAACTTTTACTTTTAATTTCTCGTGACAATCAAACTTGACAAAGTTTTGAGGGATGAAGTGAGTATCATCTTTCAATTTTGCAGTCACTTCAGTCTCATTTTATGTGTTTTGTTTTAGTTTGACTAAATTATTAATAAAATGATTGAAAAAATAAAAGCTATCGTTGAGATTTGTGTATAATAAAGTAAACTGTTATGGATCACATATAGGGCTGAGCATAAACCGACCCAACCCGAATACCCGATCGGATATTTCGGATATTACCCGACCGGGTAGGGTCAACCGACCCGAAATGGAAACCCGAAAACCCGCCAGGCTAAAGCCTGGATATTATTGGGCCGGGTAGGATTTGGGTTTCGCCCAACCGACCCGTCCGAAAACCCGAACCCCCAGCCCAGTACCCAGCCCATATATATTTATATATATACTCCCCTAATAAACCCTAACCCATTTCCGCCTCCTTCTCTATCTCTCTACTCTGATTCTCCGACTACTCTCTTCGCTGACCTTACTCGGTTACTCTCACCCTCTGTTCCAAATCTCTCCGCCTCTCTTGACCACTTCATCTCTCCGGACTCCGGCTGTGAGATGGTGACTCTATGAGGGTCTGAGTGTGTTCGTCATTTACTCTCACACGCTTCTTGAGTTCTTGGTTTGAAGTGGAAACCCTAAAGTCATCTGATCGGACGTTGAACTGTGGAAGCATTGCCCCTTTTCCGGTTGGACCTTCTGGTAAACCTAAGCTCTGTGCCTCTGTCTCAGTCTCCCAATCTCTCATATCAGTCACACTCACGCGTGAGGTATAACTTCTATTCTCTGCTTGATGAAGAGTACGTGTGTAAATTGTGGTTGTGACTTACTGACTTGTGAGTTGTTGTTTATTGTGTGACTCGAGCAGCCTTGAATGTTGAAGTGTGGAAGTAAAATATGATGTTGAAACTGTATTGTTAGCATATCTGTCCGAAACTGTAATTATGTATAAATTATGGTTATGTCTTTGCTTGAGGTTGTGTGTATGAATGTTGCCTATTACATGTTGGTTATTGACTTATTGTTGTTGTAGAAGTTGTGTAAGGTTGTGTGTATGAATGATTTCCAGACTTCATTTGTATGACTTGATTTCTATGGTTCCCTTGACTGAGAATGATTTGAAATGATGAATGAATGATTAATGATGAAAGAATAATTGCTTCTTTCTGAATTGTCATAGTGGAAGCTGTGTAAGGTTGTGTGTATGAATGTTGCCTATTAAATGTTGGTTATTGTTGATGTAGAAGCAACCTGATTGACTCAAACACTCAAGCTGAGTAGTTAGAGTTGACTGGTTCTTCTAAGTCTGTAGAGAATAGTTAAGCCTACTGCTTATACTATTCTGTAAATCACCTTGGTGATTGTTCCAGACTTGATATCTATGGCTGCCTTGACTGAGAATGATTTGAAATGATGAATGAATGATTAATGATGAAAGAATAATTGCTTCTTTCTAAATTGTCATAGTGGAAGCTGTGTAAGGTTGTGTGTATGAATGTTGCCTATTAAATGTTGGTTATTGTTGATGTAGAAGTTACCTGATTGACTCAAACACTCAAGCTGAGTAGTTAGAGTGGACTGGTTCTTCTAAGTCTGTAGAGAATAGTTAAGCCTACTGCTTATACTATTCTGTAAATCACCTTGGTGATTGTTCCAGACTTGATATCTATGGCTGCCTTGACTGAGAATGATTTGAAATGATGAATGAATGATTAATGATGAAAGAATAATTGCTTCTTTCTGAATTGTCATAGTGGAAGCTGTGTAAGGTTGTGTGTATGAATGTTGCCTATTAAATGTTGGTTATTGTTGATGTAGAAGTTACCTGATTGACTCAAACACTCAAGCTGAGTAGTTAGAGTTGACTGGTTCTTCTAAGTCTGTAGAGAATAGTTAAGCCTACTGCTTATACTATTCTGTAAATCACCTTGGTGATTGTTCCAGACTTGATATCTATTGCTGCCTTGACTGAGAATGATTTGAAATGATTATAACTATGTACATAAAGGAGTGATTGTGGCCCCAAAGAATAATGAATGAATGATGATGAAAGAATGATTCCTTTTTCTTTCTGAATTCTGATTGTGGAAGCTAAGAAAAGGTCCCCAAGTTTCATGTAATGGTTTATAGATGGAATCCCAAGACATATCTGTATCTGGTGCTCAACCTCCTCCACCCCAACAACCTGCAGTGGAAGCTGAGAATGTGGAAGCTCAAACTCAGAATATTGCTTCAACTGCTGGTGTTGGACAAAAGAGGAAACAGGTTGAAACTAGATCCAAGATATGGGAACACTTTCACAAAATGTATGATAGCAAGGGAGTCCTTGTGAAGGGCAGATGCATATATTGTGCTAAGGTGTACTGTTGTGAGTCTAAAAGGCATGGAACTTCTTCTCTGAGAAACCACATACTTAGTTGTCTGAAAAACACCCGCTCTAAAGAGACAAGACAAGCCTTATTAACCTTCCAACCAGTTGTTAATACTCAAACCACCTCTCCAGAAACTATTGGGGTTATAGGAACCTGGGTCTTTGACCAAACCCTAATCAGGAGAGCTCTTGCAGAAATGTTAATAATTGATGAGCTTTCTTTTAGGTTTGTTGAGAGGCAGGGGTTTAGAAAGTTTGTCTCTGTAGCATGTCCAAGGTTTGTTGTCCCTTCTAGGTGGACTATTGCTAGGGACATTTACCAAATATATCTAGATGAAAAGCTGAGCCTGAAAAGGTTGTTCAAAGAGACCACCAAAAGGGTCAGTATAACCACTGACACATGGACCTCTATTCAAAGGATCAACTACATGTGTATTACTGCCCATTTCATAGATAGTCAGTGGAAGCTACAGAAGAAGGTGATTTCATTTGTGCAAGTGTCTTCCCACAAAGGGGAGTACTTTGCCAAGGCCCTAGAAAATTGCTTATTAGAGTGGGGATTGAAGAATATATTCTCTGTGACTGTTGATAATGCTAGCAGTAATGATACTGCAATAGGATTTTTAAAGAAAAAATTTCTGTCATGGGGTGCTTCTCCTGTCAGAGTGAAATACCTACACATGAGATGTATTGCCCACATCTTGAATCTGGCAGTCCAAGATGGGTTGAAGGATGCTGATACATCTGTAGTGAGGGTTAGGGAAGCAGTGATGTATGTTAGGAACTCTCCTTCTAGGCTCCAAAAATTCAAGGATATATCTGATTTGATAGGAGCAGAGTCCAAATGTGGCCTGCACCTAGATGTTCCTACTAGGTGGAACTCCACCTATCTGATGTTAAAGTCAGCATTATCCAATGAAAGAGTTTTTGAAGCATATGAGGAGAATGAGAGTTGTTATGGGTCTGATTTAGGTACAGAAGTGCCTGATATTGGTGATTGGGTGAATTGTGAATCCGTAGTGTCAGTTCTTGAAAGTTTTTATGAAATGACCCTAAGGATTTCTGGCTCTTTGTATGTTACTTCCAATACTTTCTTCTCTGAAATTTCTGATTTGTTTCTTGTGCTTCAAGACATGATGAAGTCTCCCAAGGCTTCCACAAGTAAAATGGGCTCTACTATGAAATCCAAACTGGACAAATATTGGGGAGACCCAGAGAAAATGAATTTTCTGATCTTTTTTGCAAATGTGCTTGACCCAAGGGACAAGTTTGAATACATGCCTTTTCAACTGAATGCCCTTTATACAGAACCAAAGGGTATGAAGTTCTTTGAAAGTATCAAGCTTGCTTTGCATGAGTTATATAATGATTATGTGTCCAACTACTCTGATTCTGGTACTGGAAGCATGATTTCAAGCTCAACTCCCTCTCAAACACAATTAGAGACTGTGTCTGCAAGACCTATCTCCAAATTGAAAGCCCAGCTAAAAAAACAGAAGTTTGAGAATGGGCAGTTGGGTTTGAAACAAAGTGAGTTGGAACTGTACTTGAGTGAGGCCATAATTGAAGAGGATACAGATTTTGACATCTTAAGGTGGTGGAAGTTAAATAGTGAGAGGTTTCCTATCCTCTCAAAAATGGCTAGAGATATTCTTGTTGTTCCAATCTCTATTGTTGCTTCTGAGTCCACTTTTAGTACTAGTGGTAGAGTGTTGGACTGTTTCAGAAGTTCATTAAGTCCAAAAATTGTGGAAGCTTTAATCTGTACTCAAGATTGGCTAAGAAATCAAAGCCACCCTATCTCAGTTGAAGAAAATATAGATGAAGTGCAAAGGCTGGAAACAGGTCAATTTAAACTTCTTCATTTTTGTTTTACATTTTATGTACTTCATATGTTTTCTTTGATATTAAACAGGCTGATTTGTTAAATTTTTTTGCAGAATTAATTGATGGTAGTGTTACTGGTGGTCCTGATGGCTATGTTGGTGGATCTTTGCAGGATCTTATTGCAGTAAAAATACTGCTTTTTTTACTTATTTATTGTTGAGCATTATATATGACTGATTTTGTTGGCAAATTTGATTGTGAATCACTGAATTGTACATGAATGATGGAAGCAGTAAACATAGTTAAGACTGGTAACAAAAGCTTATTGCCCATTTGCCCCTTGTGAAGTTATAATGAATGGTAACACAAGCTTATTCTCCTTTAATCATTTCTTGATTGATGGGCTAATGGCTATGATGAAGCTTCCACAATAAACTGATTTTGTATGGGTTGGTGTTGTTTTAAGTGATGGCTAGGTAACTATAGTTGCCGCCATTTACTTCAAATCTGTATGCCCCCATATAAATTTTGAATGTGAAAATAAGCTACCTGAGCCTATGCCCCTTGTGAACTGTGTAATGGTAATACATCTATACCTGTTTATTCTCCCTTTATCATTTCAATCATTTTCTTGGCTATGATGAAGCTTCCACAACAAACTGATTTGTCGTGGGTTGGTGTTCTGTTAAGTTATGGCTAGGTAACTATAGTTGCCGTCATTTACTTGATATAATATGCCACCATACAAAATATGAACTCAAAATAAGCAATCTGAGCCAATATTTATGCATCAGTGTGATAATCTTGTTTTAAACAATACTATTTGTTTAGATGTTTGACATACTTGTATTTTTATAGGTTCAAGTGTGAAGGCAGTATGAAGAAGTGCAGACCTCAAGAAGGAATTGAATGGGATTGGCTGCTTGCGAAGTGTTTTTGTATTTTTGCTTTTATTACTTTGCATGTCAAAAACTTGTACAATTGCACAATTGGTAATCTGGTACTGTGGTACAGATTGTATATTTTGTTATGTGTTACTTGTTAAACATTAAAACTTGGTTAGCCATTAGCCAACTTATCAGGTTATGAACTTGTATGTTCATAAAAACTGTTAATTTATGAACTGGGTCTGGGAAATCCCCTTATATTGTGTAATTTCTGTTTATCCTGTATAAATCTCAACCAGTTGTGAAAAGAAATTAAATTTTAGTAGTTAAGTAATATTTTTTGGATATCCGAAATATCCGATATCCGGCCCATACCCGAAAGCAACCGAACTTCAAAATATCCGAAATTTTTACACTTAAATATTTATGGGTAGGGTTACAGAATTTAACCCCGATACCCGAACGGGTTTACGATTTTAGAACCCGACCCGCCCGAACCCGACCCGTGCTCTCCCCTAATCACATATTTCTTTCCAAAAACTAGAAATATAACACTTATTTTGGAAGAATCAAAAAAGGAAAATAAGATAGATAAATGAGACTTGGGAGTATATTTTTGCAAAATTCATAAATTTATACGTTTATATTAATATATTTAACAAAGAATATATGTATATCGTTTTCATATTATAAATACTTATAATATTATAAATACTTATAATATGAATCAAATAAAAATGAAAGTAGTATAAAATTTGATACTACCTCTATCCCGGTGGACTTTGCCAATTGCAGAGTAGGTGAGAAATAAGAATAGTAAAAACTGTGCGGTTGAAATTTGTGCAGAGGAGAGAGAAATGTGCAGAAACACAAATTAATTGCTTTAATAGGAAAGTGGCAAAATTTTTTTAAACAATCAAAAAAGGAAAGTTGGCAAAGTCCAATGAGACGGAGGGAATATATTTTTAGTAAAAGTTGGAGAACAAATACAATATTTATAGCATTTAAAAAAATGAGTTTCATTTTGGCTGGGCCCCACATATCTTTTGAACTGTTCATTTGAAATTAAAAGGAAAAGCGGACTACTCCACGTAATTGTACATGGATCCGAGTATTGTTTCTTTAGGCAGAAACACTATTCATTTTTGCCACCCCTTTTGTATATAGTAAAATTGTCACGATCAAGGGGTTAACCGACAATAAAAGAGAGATCAAATAGAGCACTATATTTCCCTCATACGCGAAGCCACCATGGCACCATCATAGGAAAAATATGTAGAAAATATATAGAAAAGACTTGCCAACCACCATTAACAAAATTCCACCACCCCATTAATTAGATCGAGGAATAAAACACAATCTCTAAACATTACTAGGAAAGAACAAGCTATATGAATGGCTAAAGGGTCAAATAGACCCTTGAACTGACTTAAAGTGTTCAATTAGTCCCTTATATAGGAGGTTCTGCCTGGCCGTCGCTAATTGGGGCGGTTCCCGGTGGAATTTTTGATGAATTTTTGTGAGCATCTTCTTCATTAAGTCTAGTTTACCCATACCAAATTCCAGCTATAAATTCAACCGGGAAGGCAGTCAAATGATTTTCCAAAATGTACTGTGTTGTTTAACTTCGCAGTTATCTTCAAAAAATCATTTGACTGCCTTCCCGGTTGAATTTTTAGCTGAAATTTGGTATGGGTAAACTAGACTTAATGAAAAAGATGTTCAAAAACTTTCATCAAAAAAATCCACCAGGAACCACCCCAATTGGCGATGGCCGGACAGAACCTCTTATATAAGGGGCTAATTGAACACTTAAAGATAGTTCAAGGGCCTATTTGACCCTATATGAATTGAAAACATGATTAAGAGCCCGTTTAGTAACCATATTCTTCAACTTATTATCCTTATTAGTTAACTTTCTTAGCATATAAATTTTTGATTTCACACGCTGAATTGTGAATAGTAAAAATAAGTATGACTGAAGTTACTTTTCTGCCTGAAGTTACTTTCATATAATTTTTTCTTTATTACATTTATATAATACGGAGTATATTTTAAATACTACCCCCGTCTCACTAAGATTGTCCCGTTTTACCATTTCGGTCCGTCCCACTAAGAGTGTCTCATACCAAATTTGGCAAAGTTTGTGTGTCTCTAAATTATTCTTACTTTATTCTTACTTTATCAATTCAATATTAACCACATAAAACACTTTTTGTTAATTTGTGTGTCACTGCCTCTTGTTCCATTGTTAGTGGGATGGAGTGAGTATAAATTTCCCGCAATTCAATTTATTCAGTCAATTTTAGTGTTAACAAAATAGGTTCTCAATATTTGGGAGGAGAAAAGAATGGATGCTGCTGCAACATGCAGGCGACCGCTCTCTTATTATTATTTTCACCGATTAATAGAGTATATTAACTTTAATAATTATAATTTACATTCGTTTTGATGACACAAAAGTCTAAAAAGTACACATTTTTTGTCACAACATCCTTCTATTAACACCTATCGATTACTCCGGGTATCAATTATCAAATACTAACATACGCCCCATTGACTTTTCATTATATCACGATGACATGTTTGACAGTTTTCTCTTTAATCAAATATATAGCAAAACATTACAACAGTTAAACTTGCATTAAAGCTGTATACAAAAGGATGTTAAAGAAATTAAGATAAAAGTATACACTCTGTGTACTGATTGAGGTGAATGCTTCGGTAAGACCGTAAGAGGCTCATTCGGAGTGACAGTACTAGAAATAGTTTGGTTGGACTGCTAGTGTAAGAACTTTATATATGAATGGTATAATGGAATCAGGAAATCCTTATGAGGACTAAAGTAGCATCGATCAATTCGCATGGAAGCTTTTCTTTGTGCAACTTTAATAAATAATTAATTGGAGTAGAAGATCAGGTGTACAAATTCCAGGTCAGAAATTGACTCGCCATTTACGGGCGATGACATTAGTTACAGTGACTGAGTTGAAAATTGTCAGGTAGCAGCAGCAGTTGGCGGTCGAGGGGGAGAGAGATGAAGGGATGCTACATACGTTTCTCACAGGTTAAGAGCTTCCAGTTAGAATGGGGGCCTTCGCTGTCATCGTATCTGAATGTCACCCATCCCACTGCCTCTGTCAGCTCTTGTACTTCATCAATGGTCGGCGTAAGATCACGTATATATACCCTGCCTCCGGGTCGTAGGATTCGGTCCATTTCCAACACTATATTGGATATATTACATCTGCACATAGACATAGACACACATACCATTGGAATCCAATATTCATATCTCATACAAGCAGTAGAGCTCTAGGAAAGTTAAAGTACTTTATGCTATGGGATGGGATGGCTAAACATGTTAAATCAGATCAATTTTGAGATATGTGTTATATTTTTTAAATTTTAGGGTGTTTGGAAATGATTTTGCTTCTTCTTTTATAAAAGCAGAAGTAGAATCAAATCAAATTCTACTTCTCAAAAACTACTTCTAAGAGTAATTTGGAGCACTTAGAAGTACTTCTACATTTTCATCCATACACTCCAATATCCGTTTCTGCTCCATGATCAGGTTGATTGCTCATCTGAACCTTAATCGTTACTATACCTAGTCAAGACTCAACATTGAGGATTCGATTGTAAAAGGCTAACCCAACAAGATAAGTAATCCTAGAGCGTATATGTTGATTTGGATTTTTTTAATTTGGCCTGTATGAGATGCTTACTGCATAAATGCAATTATTTATCATAATTATTACATCCTATGATTACTATGTTCACATCAAACAAGTACTATATTTTCCAAATGCATGCTATTGTTTGGTTCATTTGCTTCCTTATTATATTCCTAATATTACCTGTTCTTCTCTACCGAGAAAAGACCATTTGCATTCAGCAAATCATATGATCTTGGATATGTGTCGAACGGCTCACACCTACAAGTGTACAAGTTCAAATGAAAGTGTATATTGGGAGGGGTTAAAATCTGAATCGAAAAAGGTGATTCTGCATAGAACACTAACCAATCATGCAAGACACCAATGAGGCCGCGGTCATAAATAACAGGCAGTGTATTAGGACCGCTTACAGGAACCACGTTCATAACCCAGCAATCTATCTCATTATCAACTAAAGCTGCTCCAAATCTGCCAGTTATATCCTAAAATCAGTCACCAATTTCACTCAAAAATGTAGGAGTGGGCATTTTGGTTCAGTTTAGCAGAGCTAATCCAATCAACACCGAACCATATGCAATTGGATTAATATTGGTAATTTTTCTTTTACAAACCATAGTAATCTGAATTGAAAGCAAATACAGCTAAATGGAATAAAAAATACAATAAACCCTTAACATAATCTAAAAAATCCAAGTTGAGCCAAAAAAACCCAAAAAATCTACCCTTGATAAGTTTTTTCTTTGAACTATTTTTGTATAGAAAAAGGAATAATCCTACCCTCCATATCCAGCTTTCATGTCCATAATGTTTCTGAATACCAGGGTTTTCCAGTGGAATGCATTAATGTATCCACGAGCAAGATCATTCATATAGTTAGTATCTGCTCTGTAAATTTCCTTTCTAGACAAAATAGCATCCATTTCTATGCTAAAAAGTCTGTCAGGTGGGTACTTTAGGCGAGCAGGCCATTCAGTCACATTAGAACCATAACCATTTTCAGGTAAACGGGTTATGCATGTCTTCATATTCACATACCTGCAGACAGAAAAAACATGTCAACTTCTTCCAAACCAGATTGAGTGGATTACATATTTGGACGCTCTAAAATCTTGTCAGGATGAAAAAGAGTACAAGCATCTACAAGTAAATTGTGCAATAGTTTGCCAATCCACCGCCCTCTTCCAACTTGAAATAAACAGAATTACATGATTTAGCTGAACATGAAACAATTTTTAACTGTATGACTAACAGTTAGAAATGAACTAATAAAGCAAACGACAAGGTATCGGAAAGAACAAATCTGTAGAATTTAAACTGTAATGGTTCATTAAAGAGAAGAGAAGAAACTTTAATGGGTAGAACAAATGTATAGAGTTAGGACCTCTACTTCTGCAATGAAATTTAATGGTTTGTTCTGCTCTGAATTGATTTGTTCAGGTTTGGTTTGTCAATGTAAGACATTGACCTTTAATCTATTTAATTGGCTATTAGTAAAAACTTTTAAAAATAATATTTAAAAGTTTTACTTCTAGACAAATTTTGTAATATTTTTTTAATACGTAGTATAACTTTTTTAATACATTAATAAATAAAATGTAGTCAAATAGAGTAGGTGAATAGTGTAAAAATCGACGTGTTGAAACTATTAAAAAACAGAAGTATATTTTGCCACTTTGTAATATTCAAAGTTGATACGGTCTGGTATGTTAAAGGCTTATCTAGGACTGAAATAAATTGAAGTAAACAGGTTCTAAATCTGAGTAGAGAGGGCAAGTTACCAGACATAATCTGGGTCATCATCAGTGCCACATAATGAAGGTGTAGCAGTTGGCCTGCGGTTGACATAACAACTGTTATTCAAAGGTTTTTTCCAAATCGCAATCCCCCCTTCCCTTTTCACAAGTTCCCAACAAAGACGACCCGCAAGATCCTCCATTTCTGCACTTCATTGATTTTGCCAACAAACAATTAGGGAATCATATAGTGATGGATATTTAGGACAGACATTTTACCATTGTGGCACCAGTTAAGATGTAATTATAGGACACAAGTTAAATGCAATTCCAGACATAATTAAGTGAAAAACATTATAAAGAGATAAAGATTGCCTTTTTCTAGTTTGTCAGGCATGTCAGCAGGTTGCTGTAGAGCCATAACAAAGTAACCTCCAGCTCTCATCAATCTGTTTACCTCAAGAAGCAAAACACCCCCTTCACCACAGAAGCCAAAGAGAACAAAGATTTCATTACTATGAACATGGTACTAAGATTGTGAGGACATGAATGCAACGGATGTACCATTGTCGGTCCAGTTGACTCTGCATCTTGAACAATGTATCAACTCAAATGCCTGACTAGGAAACATCAAACGGTGTGTTTCAAGCCCGGCAATCATGGCAGAGACACCACGTTCGAGTGCAAATTGAATCTGGTTAGCATTAGCATCTTTTCTTGGGGATATGGAGAGAGTGACTACGTTGCGCTTCGCCAAATAGGCACCAAAGCTTCCCACACCACAATCAATATCCAAAACAACTCGTGTTTTCTTCCCAAAGGAAATCTCTGGAACCATCTGCAGTCAAATGGAAAATAATCAAGTACATTCATGTGAATAAATACTGCAAAGATGGGGGGTACTCATAAAATCAGCATACCGTTGATATCTGGTCCAAGTATTGCTCCATACCTCTTTCAGGAAAAATGTACTTTTTTTCCTTTTTTGACACCAAAATTTGCCCTCCATTGGCATCAACCAAGGATGTGTGAGGTATGTTTGAATACCAAACCTACATTAACATTAGAGAAGAACTCTTCACTTTGACTTACTTCAGTGCCAAACTAAATTAGACCAGAACATACTCAAGTAATAATTAAATACACATAATACAATATGGGACTAGATCAGTCCAAACAAGACTAACATAAACTAGTCAAGACAACTTCAAACCAGACCAGGATATTTCATTCCAAATGAACTGGCCTTAAGTTTTATCCATACATTACTATTTAGGTAGCTTCCAGGTGTTGTCAAGACTCAAGACGATGAAAAATACAAATCTAAATTAATATACTGACTGTACCCACTCCGTCTCAATTCTCAAAGAAGACTCATGTTTCAAACACCTCTTTTGTTCCTAAGAAACAACGTTGCTTGAAAAAAAACTTGTTTTTCAAGTAACTTGTTGAAAAAAGTCAAGGATAATTTACATGTGATAAATTTTAGGGAAATAAAAAATTTATTAACTGCAAGTGTGATTAACGATTTATGACAGTTCTACCTTGGTCAAACATGGTTCTTTAAATGGTGGAAGATAGTGATACACTGATACCTACTTCATGATATTCCAAACGTATTCTCTGAAGCTAGGTTTCGATCTCACCAAACGCTAAGGGAAGGAAAGATAATGGCAAGAAAATTTGTATTCTTAAAGATTTACCTGGGGAAATGCATATGTTTAGATGGCTTAGTATATACTCCGGGTATAATTTTATATACTCTGATATATACGGAGTATGAATCAATACAAATAAATTCAAAGATTAATGTTCAAAAAATTTGCATATGTTTAGATGGCTTAGTATATACTCCGGGTATAATTTTATATACTCTCTTATATATTCGGAGTATGAATCAATACAAATAAATTCAAAGAGTATAATTAAAAATCATTGACGTTGAACTGATATTTTATTTTCCAATACATTTTCCTGCTTCCAAATTTCTGCTATATCTTCTCCCTATTTTTCTTTACCTAGTATTCTCGGGTTCCAAAGTCCAAACTGAGCCTAAGTAAAGCAGCAAAAGAAAGTAACCGAATGTGTCTGCCACCAGTCACCAGACAAACAGAGACTACTCTAAAATCACTAGTTGAGAACAAGAAATGGCCATTTTAAATTTCAGAATCACTAGTGACTGAGATGGAACTGCTCAGAAAAAAAGGGAGGGATCAAGAAATACTATTGAAAAGTTCAAGTTTTATTGCACAATGCAGTACCTCATCTCTGCTTTTAGGCCATGGGACTCGAAATGTATACCCTTTAGGCCTAGGCACAACACAATCCAACCCTTTTCCAGTCTCCGGGCAACGCCTCCCCGACAAATTCAGCTGGGATAAAGGTTGCATGTTGTCCAAACAAGGAATGTACTGGCTCAAACTCTGATCACAAACTCCAAATTTCCCAATTTTACCCTTCACAAACCCTCTAGTCTCATCCCTATCTGCTCCTCTTACACCCCAACTCGCATTTACCGCAGTCCCTAACAGAGACTCGTCGTAATCCCCGACGATAAAGTCGAGCACCATCACGCCATTCTCGTCGATAATTCCCGTCCGTTCCAAGAAATCCCTCGTCGGTCTAGCTGGAGGAGCTACTGACGGAAGAGAAACCGTCGGGAGAGGCGGAGGAGAAACTGGCGGCTGATACGTGTCTGCAGACGAATTCTTCGTGGGGGCGGTGGTGAGGTTGGAAAAGGATGATGACCATTTGGGAAATGGGTCGGAGAAGTACCTAACGAGGAAGAAGATGGAGAGGGATAAGAGGGTGAAAGCGGTGAATTTGACAAAAGCTGGGGACTTTGCTAATGAAAAATGATCAGAAGACGATACTCTTGTGAAAGGGAGCATCGTGTTCAGAGCAGCCCGCGCCGGAAAATGACTAACTAACTGATGAGGCGCCGCGAGTTGCGGCGAGCCCAGGACAGTGGTCACTTTCAATGCTTTGCCTGGACTACAAGCAAGGAATGTAAATCACGATTCTGGTGTGGTATTTGTTTTGATTTGCTTTACTTGGGTTTTTATAACGAAAAAAGCTATTTCTACCCGAGATTTGTACACATTTAAGTATTTAACAAGCCATGTGTACACTTTCCAGTTATTATACATGCAGTTCGTGAGCATTATCTGCGTATTGTTTAATTATTCACGGTCGCATAAGCATGTTCCATTTCCCCCTGTTTATTCATTTCCAGTAAGATTGTCCTAACCTAATATGATTTTATTCAATTTATTCTGATATGATATGTTTAAAATTTTAATTACTATCATTTTTTAGCTAATTTTAATCACTATCATTAAAAACATTCATCATCTTGTTTTTGTATCCTCCAAAAACAATAGTATCTCTTTTGTACAAAATTAGACCAACTCTCTTTATGTATAGAATTTAAACTACTCCCTGATAAATACGTAGTACTAAGTATTCTATTCTATATGTGTTATTCCATATTCTCTTTCGTATAAATGTCAATCACATAATTATATTTTTACTTTTTTATTTCGTTTAAAAGCCCAGTTTACTCAAATTTTACACAGGAAGGGAGTATATTTTTTATGTAATTGCGTAAATGGTAGTCTCTTCAGCTTTTCTAAATAAATCTTTATATTAAAAACAAGAAAAAAAGAAGTGATGCTCTCTGGGGCTTGACCGCCGCTAGGGTTTCGATCGTCCGCAGTCATCCTTGCGACGAGGAGCGGTGTCGGTTCAGCGACTTTGGTTTTGTTGCTTTGGACGTCTCTTTTACGAAGCGTCAGTCTTTGTTTAGTCGAGGAAAGAGATGAGGTCTCGATCGGTTTTCTCTCGGGTACGGAAGAACGACGTCGGAGACGAGGAAGGCTAGGAGGTCTCGGTCGGTATTCTAGGCCACGGGAGCAAGGCATCGAGTCCGTGGAGAAGATGAAGCCGGCTTTCATTACGTCAAACCTTGGGGGGTCTTTGTTTTGGATGGAAACGATTGTCGATCGGTACACAAAGATGAACATGGATGAGGAGGAGGTGGAGCTGGATCTCGATAAGGCCGGTACCAAAGATAGTCCGAATGTTGAGGCTCGGCCAGGTTACCTAGTGGTGGGTGTGTTGATAACGGACAGGAAAATAAAGTTCCCGGTGTTCAAAGAGCTTATGACATCGTTATGGAGACCGAGGAAGGGTGTAGAGATCAAGGAAATATGCGAGAAGAGGTACTTTTTTACTTTTTATCATCCTGTTGATTTGAATCGTGTGTGCTTGATGGTGGCCATGACAGTTTGAGAGGAATTTGCTGATACTGAAAGAGATTAAACCGAATGATATTCCACATAAGATCTGTTTGAATGAGGCAGAGTTTTGGGTGCAAGTTCACAATGTCCCGTATAGTTTAATAAATTTAGGAACTGCACGACGGGTGGGCAATTTCATTGGAAGATTTATTAGTTATGATAATAATCAATTGGTGGAAAATGGGAGTCCTTCTGCGAGTTAGGGTTTGTATGAACGTGGAAAAGCCTCTGAAAAATGGCACTACCCTTGAAAAAGAAGGTATTGGGTAATGTGTATGGGTAGATTTTAAGTATGAGAAATTGCCAAATTTTTGTTATCTGTGGAGTAATAGGCCACTCTGAAAAATTCTGCACGCCAGCGTATGAAAAAGATTTAGTGCTGGAGAAAAGATTTGGTGTATTTCTTAGAGCAGGTAGCGGGGTGAAGACTAGCCCAACAGGAGGAAGCAAATGGCTAGTAGAAGGGTCCTCAAGTTCGGGTCCCGCAGAGCAAGGAGGAAAACAAATCATATGGAAGGATGAAAGGAGGGAAGGAGGATACAACGGCTTCAGTCAGCAACTCAATTAAAGATGTGGTTGTGGGAGTTACCGAGGAGACGGCGGGGGAACAAAAGCGCAGACGCATCTGAGAGGCGGTGGAAAAAACAAAACAGGTGGGTGTTAGTATGGCACTGGACGAGACAAAAAACGGGGAGGAGGTGGGTTTGGAGGGGTAAGCTTGCCACTGGTAGCAGTGCAGAGGGTAGAGACAGGGTGCTGGAGTTTTATGCTTGATGGAAGACTGAGTGAAGACTTTTACTACTTTGTTTATATTTATTTTAATGGTTGGATGTTGTCAGTTTGTGTTTGTTTGTTTTTTTTTCTGTTGTAAGACAATGGTTTTGAATTTAGATGTTGGTGATAAATTGACTGCGATTACCGTCTTCGGCTCATTTGTGCCCAATAGTGGATCAACGAGTTATATTACTGAGGTGATTAACTCCGATTTGAGGGACGACGATTTTCAAGGGTCTCTTTGTCGTGTTACCTACTATCTAAATGATATGTTATCAATTTAAACTCTTTCATCCAAAAACAAATCTGTATATTATGAAACTTGAATTGCTTAATCATCTGGTCAACTAAGTATTAATGTTGCGTACATTTCAAACACTTATTTTGTCCAAAAAATATTCAAAAAAAAAAAAATTCATGTAATATGTTAAAGTGATCACAAGTAACAAACTTTAGATTACAATTTACAATGAATAAAACGCATTCGGATAACAAACTAGGTATATCCCTGGAGCTAATACATTTATATTGCATACATAACCTAATTACTCATTCCATTTCATCATTTTCATTTACCCCAGTGCCGCAAAGGCTCCCACCTACGGTGCGGTAAGGGGGGTCGGATGAACGCAGTCTTACCCCTGTACTAAAGCACAGAGAGACTGTTTCCGGATGACTCATAGTGAAAATCGCGTCCAAAATTGCATGGACTGACCGCTGCTTCATAACAAAGAAGCACAGACAGTTTAGTGAGCCCTGACGAAAATATAAATTAAGGATGAAATAATATTACTAACAATGGATGAGAGAAGATTGGAAGAGCAATGCAGAAATAATATTACTAGCAATGCTTGATTATTTAGTATGTGTCCGGAGCATATATATATATATATATATATATATATATATATATATATATATATATATATATATATATATATATATATATATATATATATATATGATAGAGTATTAATTCTAGAGAGAAGTGAGAGCTAGAGAGAGAAAGTGAGTAATTATATTTCTCAATCTGGAAAAGAATCCCCCATAATTAGCCCCTTGGGGTCTATTTATAGGTAAAAATGTAGATTTGGGCCCCTAGCCTTGGGCTTAGGAGGCCCATTACAATAATCATGCCTTCTTTGGGCGAATAAGGCCACTAATGGGCTGAGTACAACACTTAGTACAAAAAATAGGAAAATACATTCTGCCCGGACGAAGTCCGGACGATGCGGTCCATGGACGATGCGGTCCATGGACGACGCGGTCCATGGACGACGCGGTCCATGGACGACGCGGTCCATGGACGATGCGGTCCATAGAAATCAGGCGATATCTTCTCTCTTGGACGCTACGTGCCTCTGGGCGATGCGGGTGTCCCGCTGGTGTCTTTTGGGCCGTTGAGTATGTGGGCCATGGGGTCCAGGCCCATATACTCTATCAGGAGTCCCCCACTCTCTGAGCTGAGGTGAAACCGAAGCGAAAGGGAGTACTTGTTCCTTTCTGGCTGGCCGTTGTGTGAGTCTAAGGCGTTTGATGGCCGAAGAGTTCCTGCTTTGATTTTTTGATGAAGCGGTTCCCTTATTTGATGTAGATGAAGCGTGCTTGGGAACTCATAGCCTTGATGTGGGCCGATGCACACTCTGTGGAAGTGCCTTTGAAGACGAGGCGATGCGCTTTCTTTTTTGTAGATGTGATGAATTTTGGTGTGGACAAGTTGACATGCTTTTATTGTCATCTTGTTGTGGTTGCAGAGCTCCCATCTATCCTTTTGGCCGTAGCGAGGACCTATTTTCATGAGATGAAGATGGTTGATTCTGTTTATGTAGACGATCCGATGCGCACCTTTGTTTTGTTATGCGGCCGAAGCGTTTTGACTTGTGAGTTTTTGTTATGGTGAGACGATGCGGCCCTCTCAGTGTACGTAGCCGTTGTGCTAGATTTTTTTATCTTGGGGTTCTAATTCCTGGGCTCTGTAGCCGATGCGATCTCCAGTTCTTTTGTTGTCGGCAAGCCGTAGCGCACCCTTTTGTATTAAGGCCGTTGCGCTTCCTTTTCTTGTTTCCGGTACAGACCCCCAGTCCCCCACTCCTTTGGCCGAAGAGCATCTGAGGCACAAGGGAGTAATGAGCCGATCCGGTACCTATGCGTTAGTCGTGACTCCAACCCTTAGGCGAACCTGTCCAAGGTAACCCTGTGGGAGAACCCTTGGACGAAGGCCGCAACGCCAGGGTTATCATCGACGATGCGCGCACAAGCGGCCGTAGCGGTCTATTAAGGTTCCTTGGGTTGCTGTGAGGACGTTGAGTTTAGGCCGATGCGTTCCTTTTTCGGGAGGATGGGCCGATGCCTGTTCTGGAGCTTTGTAGTAATTGGGCCGTAGCGGTATCCAGCCGATACCTTTCCTTTGTAAGGTTGAGTTGGGCCGTAGCGATGCCTTTTTGAGTGATTTTGAATTGGCGCCCCTTGATTGGTTGGAAGAGAGGTGGCCGTTGGTGGAGCCAATGGGATGGCGCCACGTGTAGTGACCGTTTGGAAGTTTTCTATAAATACCCCCTATTCCGAAGCCACTTCCTCATTTGCGCCTTTGCTGTTTGTCGAATTGCTGCCCAAGTCCTTCTAGAGAGAGAAAGCTCTGAGAATTTCCAAGTGTTCGTCACATTCTTCGAATCTTTGAAGGTTAGATACTTAATTTTTCTTTGATTTCTTCATATTCTGCTCCTTAGGGTGTTAGATCTAGTGTTCTTTAGGGAAGTCACTTTGATCCGAAAACTACCCTTAGGACGTAGCGATAGTTGTTATGCCGTTCCCTGACGGCCGTAGCGTCCCCTCTCCAATTGACTTAACAGCTTCGCTGAACGAATCCGACTGGCCTTTTGACGACGAGGACACATCTCCCGGGGTTGATCTAAGAGTGGTGGAGGCTTTTGAGATTGAGATGGAGAATACTGCGGATTATCGCACTTCTGTGGACGAGGAGCGTCTAAGTGCCGATGCGGGCTCTCAACCATCTGGTGAAGACGAAGCGAGCTCCGAGCCCCGGCTTCGCGAGGATAATGTAGGTGATGCTTCATCAGCCGCTATCCCCTGTCCACCCCCAATTTCCTCCGTTCCGGGTGGCGCGTCGTCATCTGGGGTGACAAAGAGGCGTACGTCGCGTCGGCGAAGAGGGGCATCCGGCGGGCTTTCTCAATTGGATCTGACGCACCTCTATATCATAAAGCCGGAGAGCACCCCAAGCGAATACCAGGTGGCGCAGTTGTATGTTGGCCCTTATGGGAAGGTGAGGGCGCCCAAGCCGACGGATCATGTTTTGGACCCACCCCTTGGATATTTCGGGGTGTATCCCATGAGTTTCTCCCAAGGTTTGAGGTTTCCGTTGCCTCCCTTCGTAGTCCAATATCTGGATATGTTGGACCTTCCTCCCGCCTTGTTAACACCGAACAGCTACTCCCTGATCGTCGGGTTCCTTATCCGGTGTGATGAGATCGGGATTGAACCCACGACGGCGTTGTTTATGAACTTGTACCGGATCGGCCGGGGGAGCCATGAAAACTGTGCTGGTTATGCGGCGCTCCAACAGTTGCCGAAGAAGAGGTCCTTTATAGGTCTCCCTTCGTCCATCCATGGGTGGAAGAGCAAATTCTGCTTCGTGAAGTTGGCCGATGGGGTCTTTTTTCCTTCACAAGGCCATAGCGGCCTTTTTAACTTACACACTCCGCCGAAGAGCGCTGAGATTGATGCTCAAGTGGAGGCGTTCCTGAAGGGTGGACCGCGGAGCGTCAACACCTATATTACTGAGTTCAAGATGGCGGCCCTTGGGATGATGCGGTACTACATACCAGGCGATCCTGATTGTGGTTTGTGGCCGAAGATGTCTGGTTACTTCGAGCAGGCCGATGGGCCATCTATTGGGATTGCGGCCGAGGCCGAAGGTTGATAGTTTTTCTTTAATCCTTGTGTACTTGGCCCTTTTTTTTTCTTTTTTGTTTCTAACTCTTTGCTTTGCGTCGCATTCGCAGGTTTTGAGATGAGTCGCAAGCTTTTCATGGCTCAGGCCAAGAAAATGGTTGCTAAAGAGATGGAGGCTGCTCAACAGGCCGAAGCGTCTAAGGGTTCGGGCGACGGCTCCAAGGGTCAAGCCGATGCCGCGAAGAAGGCGGCGGCCCAGAAGAAGAAGAAGAGGCCCACCGAGGGTCAGCAGACTCTGACCGAAGCCGGGTTGAAGCCGGCCCGGGATGCTAAGAGGCCGAAGCAGGGTTTGCCTTCTGGTGATGCCGCTACGGCTGATGCGCAAACTGCGGCTCAAAAAGAGCAGGTGTCTGATGTCCATGTGATTGAGGATCTGACTCTGAACGAGGCGTCGGCTGCCCTCGTCCCTACGTCTCTTCCCCCTGGCAAGAATGCCCAGGCAAGCTCCCGAAGCGGCCGTGACTTGGCCTCCGGACTGTATGAGGTGACGGTCCGTTACCCGACGAAGGGCGGGTTATTCAACGAGAAGGTTTCTGGGCACGACGTCCTTTTCCAGGCCATTCCCGATGCCGATAGGGAGTACCTACGTCGGCAGAGCAAGGATGTGCGTCTCTTCGATGGAGGACTGGACTACGTCGTCCAGGTAAATTTCTGACTTGGTACTTAGTGATTTTTTATATTTTTTCCTCTTCTGATAATTGTCTTTGTAGGGAGCCTTTATGCTGATGGAGCAGCAGCGGCGGCAGGACGAGGAGCTTGCTCGCCTTCGGGAGGCTGAGAAGAAAGCCGCTTCTGCTGACGAGGCGCTTTTCCAGTTGGAGCGACTTCGAATTGAGACCGACTCCCTGAAGGATAAGTCTGATGCGGCTGAAAGGAGAGCCGTTGTAGCTGAGGACGAGGCGAGGCGCCTCAAAGTTCAGCTGGATGAGGAAGCGGCTGCACGTCGGCTGGCAGAGGAAAGAGCGGTGAAGCTAGAGGCCGATGCGACAGCGGCTGCTGATAGAGCCATTGAACTGTTCATGGCTGAAGGTTGGAAGGACGATGCCCGCCGCGATTGGAGCTTTAACGTCGTGGCGGAGCGCTTCGAGGCGTGGTCTCAGGGGGAAGCTGGCCGAGCCCGCCTGAAAGAGGAGTTTGAAGTCTGGTACGACCTCGGCCAGAGGCGTATGCAGATGTTGGTTTACCGCCGCCTCCGCCGGCGTGTAAAGAACCTGAAGCCTAGGGGTATCGGCCTTCCGCGGATCATGAAGGACCCCGAGGAGGAGTTAAAACTCCCACTGTCCGAAAGGCAACCCCCCATTTTGAGCTCGGACGAGGAGGACGGGCCCTGGACTGAGAGTGACGACTACCTCTTCCGCAGCTCGGCGAGGTCCAAGAATACCGAGGATGAGCAGGACGATGCGGACAGCGGAGCCGTTGAGGGTGGCCAGGGACAAGCTATTTAGTGTTTCCTTGTACTTAGTTTTCTTTTTTCATTTGTAGTAGTCTCAATGGCCGAAGCGCCCTGATGATTGTAACGGCCGAAGCGCCCCCTTTGTATTCTTTGAATCATCAATTAAAGATAACTCTTTTTGTCCAAGTGTTTGTTCCTCGCTTCGTTTTCTCTTTATGTTTGGTGTTTGGTTTGTTTGTGTCGCGTCGTCTGAGTGGCATTGTTTCACAAGTTTTTATCTTGGCAAATTTGCCAATTTTGGGACGATGCGTTCCATCGTTTCCTTTGTGTTGATGTGGGGGCACCCTCGCCTTTCTGGTACGTGTGTGAGGACGTTGCGCGTGTTCCCTGCATCTGACGTGAGGGACGATGCGCCTCTTCGTCGGAACTGTTGTGTTTAGAACACGTGTTTCAAAAATTTACCAAGTGTTGAGAATTTTCCTTGGCGCGGCGCTACGTCCCTTTCGTCTTAGGTAAGGCATGGCCCCAAAGTTCTGAGATCTTTCTAAGTGTCGAGAGTTTATCTTGTGATATCCGTCCGCTGAGACGTAGCGACCTCCTTTCTTTGAAGACGATGCGCCTCGTCGTCCCTTGATGAATTCCATTTTTGCCTTTACGTCTTTCCCGAGTTGAGTTCTCGGAACTTAATTCTGAAGTGTTGAGGACGTAGCGCATCGTCTCTCTTGTAGTGCGACTTAGAAAATGTTCTAAGTGTCAAGCTTCCTTGATGTAGGTGTTTTGCTTTGGTTCGTCACTCGGGTTTTGCTAATTGGAGACGGTGCGTCCCATCGTCCGAGTAATGGACTGTGGTTTTGTATAACCGAAGCCGAAGCGATTCCCTTTTGTGAAGCTATGGTTGGGGCCGAAGCGTGCACTTCGGATCCCTGTAAGGTGAAAACCTGATATGTACTTAGCCGATTTTGAGGCTTTGGTTTTTGTGGGGATTTTGTTTTATGCTTGAGGCCGGCGAGTGCGCGGTCCGTCGGCTTCCCCTTTTTTTTTTTTTTTTTTTTTTTTTTTTGGTTGGCCGAAGGGTTACTGTCCCTTTGTCCGTGTGCGGTAGTTTGTCCGCTACGCTCTTCGCGTGAATTAGTGCGAGGGAGTAAATACGCCCTCGGCTTGGTGTCAGTGGCTTCCTTTTCTGGCCTTTCCACGTCTATCGTCGACGAGGGACCGGACAAGGCATCGTCTTTTGACGGCCGCCCTTTGTGGTCCTGAGCGAAATTTTACTGACGGGTGGAGTTTTTGTAACCTCGGCCTTAATTCAGGCTTGTCGTCCTGCGGTTTCCGCGAGGACGACGCGGTATGCTTCTCCGTTTGAAGACGTTGGACCATGCACACAGGTCCTTCGTCCTGCATATCGCCGGCCGATTTGGGTGTTTCACCGCTTGTGCCGATACGATATTTAGGTGCGTTGTCTATGCAACGGCTTTGCAGGCGCGTTGTGGATCGCAACGGCCTTAGGTGCGTTGTTTATTGCAACGGCTTTAGGTGCGTCGTTTATTGCGACGGCTTTAGGTGTGTTGTTTATTGCAACGGCTTTAGGTGCGTCGTTTATTGCGACGACTTTAGGTGCGTCGTTTATTGCGACGGCTTTAGGTGCGTTGTTTATTGCAACGGCTTTAGGTGCGTCGTTTATTGCGACGGCTTTGGGTGCGTCGTTTATTGCGACGGCTTTAGGTCGCATCGGTCCCGGGTGTTTGCACCGCTTAGGCCGATGCGGTCCTTGGGTCTCCCTTTGCTCAAATCTTAAAAGATTGGATGAAACATCATTTTATTCAACAAGTGGCGCTAGGCCGAGGGTGTTTTATTCAACCAATAAGCCGAGGGGTGGGGGACGTTGCCCGCTTCACCACTTCTCGAGTCATTGGTAAAATTTCACCAGGTGGTGTACATTCCACAATCGTGGTACATCTGACCCGTTAGGGTTCTTTAGTCTATAGGTGCCGGCTTTGATGACGGCGCTGATGATGTAGGGCCCTTCATATTTGACGGCGAGCTTTCCTCCTTCCGTTGGCTTGCTTGCTTCCCTTCGGCGGAGGACGTAGTCCCCCACTTGGAATTCGCGGGAGCGTACCTTGGCGTCATAGTAGGATTTGACTTGTCGTCTGTAGTTCTCCGCTCTGAGGTAGGCCATTTCTCGTCTCTCGTCGATGAGGTGTAGGTCAATCTTCATGGCTTCTTCATTGGCTTCGGGGTCGTATTGTGTGACCCGTCGGCTGGGAAGCGTCACCTCAGTGGGAGCCTTGGCTTCGAAACCGTAGCACAAGGAGAATGGTGTCTCCCCGGTGGCTTTCCTCGGCGTTGTGCGGTAGGACCATAGGACGTTGGGGAGCTCGTCGACCCAACTTCCGCCTTCTTCTTCGAGCTTCTTCTTCAGCCCCTCCAAGATGGTTCTGTTGGCGTTCTCAACTTGCCCGTTGGCCTGAGGGTAGGCAACGGAGGAGAAACGGTGCTTGATACTCCATTCTTGGAGGAGGCTTTGGAACGGTTCGGCCTCGAACTGGGTGCCGTTGTCTGATATGATTTCTTGAGGCACGCCGAAGCGGGTGAGGATGTTCTTGTAGACGAACTTTCGACACCGCGCTCCGGTGATGCTTGCGAGTGGTTCGGCCTCGACCCATTTGGTGAAGTAATCGATGGCGACGATGATGTATCTGTTGTTGCCCGCGGCTCTTGGTAGTGGGCCGACGAGGTCGATGCCCCATCTGGAAAATGGAATGGCAGTGCTGACCGGGGCGTAGTTGACGGCGGGTCGGCCAGGTGCTCTTTGATAGTGTTGGCATGCACTGCATTTGCGGGCGACTTCAGCACAATCGCGCGCCATCGTCGGCCAGAAGTAGCCTTGGATGACGAGGCGGCGTGACATGCTGAAGGGCCCCTGATGTGATGAACAGACGCCGCAATGCACTTCTTCCATGGCCACTTCGGCCTCATTCTGGTGGAGGCACCGGAGGAGGGTGCCATTGTATGATCTCTTGTAAAGCTTGTCACCCTCAATGACGTAGCTTGGCGCCCTAAGTTTGGCGAGTTTGGCTCTCTCCTCGTCTTCGGGTAGTGTGCCGGAGGTGATGTAGGTTGCGATGTCAGTGATCCAATCCTCCGGCTGGTGTTGGATGGAGAGTATAGGGCTGGCGTGAATGCTTGACATGCTCAACTCCTCCACCTTAGCTATCTTGGAGATGTGCTCAGGGGTGTCGGAGCTGAGTTTGGAGAGTATGTCGGCCTCGGCGTTCTCCGCCCTCGGGATCTGAGTGATCTCGTAGGTGTCGAACGCCTTAAGCAATTCCGCAGCGGCCTCCTTGTATTGCTTCATCCTCCCTTCTTTGGCTTCGTAGGAACCCTCCATTTGGTTCACTACTAGTTTGGAGTCGCATTTGATTCTGATGTGGCGCGCTTTGAGGCCGGCGGCCAGTCTGAGCCCGCTGAGGAGCGCTTCATACTCGGCCTCATTGTTGGATACCTTGAAGTTGAAGCGGATGGCGTAGTACGCTCTGAATCCTTCCGGGGAGATGAGGACGACGCCACCCCCACAAGCTTTGGTGGCCGAGGACCCGTCCGTGTAGAGGGTCCAGGCTTCGTCCGGTTCAGCTCCTGTGGTGGTAACGGCCGTCTCCCTTGCCGTGCACTCTGTGACGAAATCAGCTAAGGCTTGCCCTTTGATGGATGGCCTCGGCTTGATCTCAATCTGGTACTGGCTCAGGAATATCGCCCATTTGATCATCCTTGGAGAGCTGGTTGGGCTCCTCATGAGGGCGCCCAACGGCTGATGTGTGAGGACATGGACGGGGTGAGCCTGGAAATAGTGCCCCAGCTTCTTCACTGTGTGGACGATGGCCAGCACCGTCTTCTCAATAGGGGAGTACCTGAGCTCGGCCTCCCGCAACGTCTTGCTAACGTAGAATATTGCCTTTTGCACCCCGTCGTCCTCCCTGATGAGAACAGAGCTAATGGCCGACGTGCTCACCCCCAAGTAGAGGAAGAGAGTCTCGCCGGGTTGGGGCTTGGATAGGACGGGTGGGGAGGCGAGATATTGTTTCAGCTCTTCAAAGGCCTGTTGGCACTCCGCCGTCCATTTGAAGCTGGTGGCCTTCCTCATTATTTGGAAGAAGGGGAGCGACTTCTCCGCGGATTTTGAGAGAAAACGGTTCAGGGCCGCGAGGCGTCCCGTCAGCCGTTGTACTTCTTTGATGTTGCGGGGTGGCTCCATATTGACGATGGCTTGTATTTTCTCCGGGTTCACCTCGATGCCCCTTCGACTGACCAGGTACCCCAAGAATTTGCCTCCCTGGACGCCGAAGGTGTACTTCTTCGGGTTGAGCCGGAGGTTGTACCTCTTCATGATCTCAAAGATGCCCCGGAGGTCGTCGGCATGAGTTGTGGATTGTTTGCTCTTGACGATCATATCGTCGACATATGCTTCCATCGTCCGACCTAAGACTGCTCTAAAAATCCGGGCTACCATCCTTGTGTAGGTGGCGCCGGAGTTCTTGAGCCCAAAGGCCATGACGAGGTAGCAAAAGATTCCCTCCGGGGTCATAAAAGCAGTCTTCTCCGCGTCATCTTCATGCATGGATATCTGGTGGTACCCTCTGAACGCGTCGAGGAACGACATCAACTCGCATCCCGCCGTCTCATCCACCAACTGATCAATGTTGGGGAGAGGGAATGGGTCCATCGGGCATGCCTTGTTCAGGTCAGTGTAATCAACACACATTCTGAACGTAGGCGGCTTTGGGGCGAGGACGACGTTCGCCAACCACGTGGGGTACTTCACCTCTTTGATGTGCTTGATGGAGAGCAGCATGGCCACTTCGGCCTTAACAAATTCCCTCCTGTCGGCTGAGAGGTAGCGCTTCTTCTGCTTGATGGGGGAGGAGGCCGGGTTCACCGATAGCCGATGTGTGATTACCTTCGGGCTGATGCCCGGCATGTCCTCTGGTCCCCATGCGAAGACGATGGCGTACGCTCTCAGGACAGAGAGGATGTCCCTTCGGAACTGTTGGGGGAGCTGTGTCCCAATCTTCAGTGTGCGTTCCGGCCGGGAGACGTCCAACGGAACGTCTTCCACGTCTCCGACCGGTTCAGCCTTCGGTGTGTCTTCTTCGGCCGAGGCGGTGGTGATAGTGTCTATCCGCTCCTCGGCCTCATTAATCTTTCTTGTGAGCTTCAGGTAGCAAGCCCTGGCTATCTTCTGGTTCCCTCTGGCGTAGCCGACGCCGTCCTTGGTGGGGAACTTGAGGCATAGATGTCTCATGGAGATGATGGCCTCAAGGTCCTCCAAGGCCGGTCGTCCCCAGATCATGTTGTGGGCGCTGTCCAGGTTGACAACCACGAACTCCATGTCAATCTTCGCCTGACAGGTACCGTCACCGACCACAACGGGAAGCACTATCGTGCCCTCGGCGTCGATAGAGTCCCCGGTGAAGCCGGATAACGGAGTCCGTATCGGCCGGAGCTCGGACTTCTTCAGTTTCAATTGTCTGAAGGTGTCGACATACATCACATTGACGGAGCTGCCTGTGTCGATGTAGTTGCGGTGGATGATGTTGTTGCCTATCTCGCATTTGACGACGAGGGCGTCCCTGTGGGGCAAGGGGCCGAAGGGGAGGTCCTTGTCGGTGAAGGTGATGGCCTCCACGTTCCGTCGCTTCGGCTGAGGGGGGGCGTGGGACACCTCACCAACGTATAGGGACTGAGCCCATTTTTTCCGTTGGGTAGCCGAGTCCCCCCCTGTGTTCCCGCCGACGATGATGTGAATGTGATGCTTCTTCTGGCGGGGCTCTTCCTCGTCCTCATCTTCACTAAGGGCGCCGATCTCCCTCTTTTTCCCGGAGGATCCTTCCCCCCTTTTGCCAGGGTTAACCCAAGTGTTACTCTTGGGGGCACCCTTGACAAATTGGGAAAGTTCCCCCTGTCGGACGAGGCCGTCGATGTGCCTCTTCAAGGTGGTGCAATCCTCAGTCTTGTGGGATGTCTGGCGGTGGTACTTGCAGTATGTCCCTCCTTTGTGGACCGCAAATATCTCCTCCTCCGACCTGGGGTCATTCACGATGAGGCCCTGCGCCTCGGCGTGGTCAAGGACGACGCTCACCGGGTGGGTGAGGGGGATGCGTTGTGCCTCCAACTTTGGGCGCCATGAACGATCCTCTCTTCGCTGTCCGCCTGGCTCCTGGTGTGCCTTCTTCGGCTGGTTCTGTCCCTTGTTGGCCGGCGGGTGGTGGGGGTTGGACGAGGAGTCCTTCTTTTGTTGCATCTCCCCACCCTTCTTATGGTTCAGGAGCTCGTCGGCATCAGCGTGCCTATCTCCGCGTCGGAGCGCCGCGAGGTATGACCGCGGAGGCTCCGTGAACAGGCTCCGAGCAAAGTGGCTCGGCCGGAGTGCTCCGTGGAGGAAGGCCAGGAGGGTGCGTTCATCGGCTCCTTCGCATTCGTCCGCCTCCCTCGTCCAGCGATCGAGGAAGGCTCGGAGCGTCTCCTCTGATTGTTGCTTGATGGTCAGGAGATGAGCGAAATGCTTCTTCGCGCGCTTCCTCCCGGCAAAGTGGGTGAGGAAGCGTTGAGCAAGGTCCTGCCATGAGTCGATGCTCCCCTCCGGAAGGTTGTTGAACCAGTCGTACGCCGGTCCCTCCAGGGTGGATAGGAACCAGCGACACATGTATTCCTCCGAAGCGTTGGTCATCATCATATTGTTCTGATAACGGGTGAAGTGCTCCTGGGGATCAGTGCGGCCGTCAAATGGCTTGATCGGATTCCCCTTATACTTCTCTGGGATGGGGGCGGAGAGCACCCTCGCAGAGAAGGGGGTCCGGGTCCGTATTTGGATGACGGGCTCATCGCGCCGGTCAGCCAACTCCCTTTCCAGAGCACTGACCTTGCTCAGGAGCGCGTCGTAGTTGGGATGCTGGGATGTCTGGGCCGATGCGCGCCCTGCGGCCTCTCGGGCCTCCATATCTGCGAGGCGCTTCTCCAGGCGGGCGATGATCTCGTCCCTCGGGTCCGTGTTGGCCGCAGCGCCACCCAGCGGGGTCTGGATCCGGGCCGCGTGGGCCAGGTTGATCTGATGACGCGCATCATCATTATTCAGTTTTCCCTTTCCTTTGTCTGGTCGGGGCCGATCCGTTGTCCGGGAAACGGACCCGAAGCTTTCCTTTGGCGACCCCGGCTCGCGGCCACCCAACCGACCCGCCACCCCTCCCGTAGGTACCCGACGGCTCGCGATGTCACCCAGCCTGTTGAAGGCTGAGATTTTACCGCGAGGTTGGGCCGGTGTATCCCGGGTAGGAGAGGCAGTGTGGGAATGGGTGTCCACGGCGAGGACGTCCTCGTTGTCACCGAAGAAGGTGACGCCTTGTGGCCGAGGCGGCGGTGGTGGCACCGTCGCGACTTCCCCAATCACGGGAGTGTTGTTCTCCCCTGTCTTTGCGACGAGGGCGCTGACGACGTTGGGGTCCTGGAGAATGCTTGCGACGATGGCCGATAGTGCGGCTGGGTTGATCTGGGGGGCAGCAGGGTGAGAAGCCTGCTGGCCCGAAGCGCGATCAGCATTGCGCCTGTCCTCGAGCCCGATGCGGGCGTCTGGGGCAGTCTTGTTGAGCTGGACGCGAAGGTCAGCCGTCGCGTGCTCGATCTCCTGAGCGTTCTCATCCTGGTTGATGAAGTCATTGGGGACGTTGTCAGCAACGTTTCCCTGCCCTTCCTGGTTCAGAGGGGCATTCCTACCAGTGTTCTTTGATCTAGTCCTTGTCATAGATAGTGGTAGTGTCTGGTAGCGACGAAGGGTACTCACTTGATCTGTTCTAGACTCTCAATGAAAGCACCAAATGATAGAGTATTAATTCTAGAGAGAAGTGAGAGCTAGAGAGAGAAAGTGAGTAATTATATTTCTCAATCTGGAAAAGAATCCCCCATAATTAGCCCCTTGGGGTCTATTTATAGGTAAAAATGTAGATTTGGGCCCCTAGCCTTGGGCTTAGGAGGCCCATTACAATAATCATGCCTTCTTTGGGCGAATAAGGCCACTAATGGGCTGAGTACAACACTTAGTACAAAAAATAGGAAAATACATTCTGCCCGGACGAAGTCCGGACGATGCGGTCCATGGACGATGCGGTCCATGGACGACGCGGTCCATGGACGACGCGGTCCATGGACGACGCGGTCCATGGACGATGCGGTCCATAGAAATCAGGCGATATCTTCTCTCTTGGACGCTACGTGCCTCTGGGCGATGCGGGTGTCCCGCTGGTGTCTTTTGGGCCGTTGAGTATGTGGGCCATGGGGTCCAGGCCCATATACTCTATCAATATATATAATACATGTGGGGGACCTATGTATAATAGGTGAGAGAAAATAAACATGCATGTCCCATGCGAATGACTATCTACATAGCAAAATGCATACATGTACAAATAAAAGGATAAAATGGTATGTAGAAAAATATGTCAACTTTAATACATTTTGCTTTATAAATAACCTAATTACTACTCCGTAATAAATAAATGGTGGCGTAACTTACATGCTTGACCAAATATATATGGAGTAACATATAAATGCCACAAATGGTGTAACTCATACGGAGTACTTATGGTGGTAAATGGTAATTCTATGAATGTTGTAATTTATATGCTAAAAAGTGAATAGTCCGTAATTTATATGCTAAGAAGTAAGAACTAATCGTTAATTTATATGCTAGGAAGCAAGAACTCCATAGAAGGTCAAACAGTAGTCGAACTGTTCGACTATCAAACACTAACATTAAAATTGTAGACAGTGGCACTTTTGCTTATTTATCACACAAAATTGTAGAAAATGTCTATTAAATAGTAGTCCATAATATATATACTCGGATTTTTTTCTCTACAAATTGTGAATACACGTTTCACAGATAAAAAAAAAAAGAGATAACTCTCAAATAGGCCCTCGTACTTTGGCAAAATCCTCAATTAAGCCCTCATACTTCCGAATCACCCAATTAAACCCGCGTACTCACCAAAAACAACCAATCAGGCTTTTTAGCCGGTGGCCACCCGGTTAGCCTGTTAGTGGCTGACATGGCCTCCAGCGTGTCCCTCCCCTTACCCGACACATTAAAATGACGTGGATTTTCCCATTCCCAAACAATAACCAAATCATCCATCCCCAAATCCACCCGTTAACTAGACCTAACGTTCATACCTGGGTTTTAGAAAAATAATGAACGACCGTTGTTGAAGGCCAGTGTTCTGAAGGCAAAGTACTGCGAAGGAGAAAGGAGAACAAGGTTCGTTGTTACTACGCTCGCTCAGACCTGCGAAGGGGAAAGGAGAACGCCTGAGTTGAAGGCCAGTGTTGCTTAGACCGTTGTTGAAGGCCAGTGTTCTGAAGCCCTGAAAGGTATATTCTTGTAGCTGTGGCATTGGCATTGTGTGTAATTACATGTATGAAGTGGTCGTTCATGTTTGTATGGCATTTTTATGAAAATTTTATATGTTCTTGGGGGTTATTGCAAGAATATAGGTAGAAGTATGGTTTAACATTACTTGTGCGAGTTTGGTACTTCATAATTTGCCATTACATCTTCATGGTAGTATGGTACAGTTGAATTAGTTTGCAGTGTAGTCATGTTGATGATACAACCATATACCTTTGGTTTGATGTCATTAAAGTATTGTCTTTATACTTACATGTTCCAATTGCCGAATTTGAATGAAGAAAGGTTGAGTAATGTTCTACACTATCATTTCATTACTTTAAATTAGGTGTGCTTACATATACACATTACTGTGAAGGTGAGCTTTAATGAACAATAGGGTGAAGAATACAACTTTTACAGTGCACTACAGTATGATGACAATATGTATGAATTGTTACTTATTGAGTAATGTTCTACACTTTCATCATAAAGAACTTTTAAGTTTTAAGTTAAGTAGGGGTGATTATAGTTAGACATGATTCTGAATATGTTAGTTATTGACTAATCTATTACCTCTTCTACTTAATATTTATGACATTACTTTCTAGTGAAATGCTACATCTTTATTATAATATTTGCAGAATGTTTGAGACAGTAGAGCTACTTGTACACCATGGTGGCAAATTCAACTGTGATTCAAAGAAGATGTATGTTGGAGGGGTTCTTGAGACTGTACCTGTAGATCCTGATGTATAAGCTATCCCCAGTTGAAGAAATTTTTAGAAGGTCAAAGCAATGCAGCCATCAGAGGTATATTCTTCAAGAAGCCAAATGCCAATATGGAGTCCTTGCATGAGTTGTTTGATGATCAGACTGCACTGAAGCTAATAGAATTAGCTAGAAGTTGTGGACAGTGTGAGATATTTGTAGACCATGCAGAAGATGAGCTACACACCCAAACAAATGTTGTGGAAGCTGAAAGTGAATTTCATGATGCAAATGCTGAAGAAGATGACATCAATGATGACACAAATGTTGGTAGTGATGCTCCAGGTGATGAAATTGATGTTGAGGAAGAACATTATAATGGTGGTTCCGAGGAAGACAATGAGGATGATGAAGAAGAGGGGCTACAAGATGTTGAAGTTATGTCCAATACTACCATACCAATGACGCATAATCATCCTGAAATGGAGAATATACCAAGTGTTGAGAAACGGGTTGAGAATGAGAGTGAAGATGATACTGGTGAATATGACTCATTTAACCCACCTAGCTTGCATTCAGAGGGAGAAGATGAAGCTCAGTCCAAGAGGCCAGGTTATGGGAATGGATCCTATAACCCTGAATCTGATCCTCCCCACTTTAAAGTGGGCATGTTGTTTGAGGATGGTAAGCAATTTAAAAATGTTATGATTAGATATGTTGTATATCACAAAAGAGATATAGTCTTTGTTAAGAATGAACCTCTGAGAGTCAGACTGAAATGTGTCATCAATTGCCCTTTTGCCTCTACTCTTTTGCCTCTACTGGTAGTTGGGAAGATCACTTCAAGTGCTTTCAACTTAAAGTTTGGAATTCTGAGCATCTGTGTAACTTGAAGTTCAAGCTTCAAATAGTAAGTCAGAATTGGATTGCTGAGACCTATGAGGAGAAGTTGATTGAGAATCCCTCCATGGGTGCTGCAGAGCTAAAAAAATGCTTAAAGGATGATAAAAAGTTGAATGTCTCCATCAGTATGGCAACAAGAGCTCTGAAAATAATGCAAGATAAAACTCAATCTGCTTTTAAGGACCAATTCAAGAAAGTTAGAAACTATGGAGAGGAAATACTGAAGGCGATTCTTGGTAGTACAGTTGTAATTAAGACTGATAGAGTAGTACCTGATGCACCAATGGTTTTCCAACGAATATACATGTGTTTAGGACCTGTGAAAAGGGGATTCTTGGAAGGGTGTAGGAAGGTGATAGGTTTGGATGGTTGCTTCCTGAAAGGGCAGTTGAAGGGAGAGATTTTAAGTGCTGTTGGAAGAGATGTCAATAATCAGATGTATCCAATTGTTTGGGCAGTTGTAGAGATAGAAAATACATCTTCATGGACTTGGTTTTTAGAGCTTTTGAGGGAAGATCTTGAGATAACTTATCCGGCTGAATGGACAATTATTAGTGACCAACAAAAAGTAAGTGTTCTGACATTGATATTAGTAAATGGTGATGATGAATTGCATTGCATTTTTTCTGATTGTGATTTCTTTATGCATTTAGGGTCTGATGAATGTGATTAGTAGAGTTTTTCCTAAGGCTGAGCACAGAAACTGTGCCCGGCATATACATGCCAACTGGGCCAAAAATTATAGGGGGATGGTGCTTAAGAAACTGTTCTGGCAGTGTGCCAAATCCACTTGTGCAGGCCAATTGGAGTCATCTTTGGAAGAGTTAGATAAGCTTGACCCACAAGCTGGTGCTGATTTGCGCAAACATCCATTTAAGCTGTGGTGCAAGGCTTACTTTAGGACTGAAGTGAAATGTGATACAGTTGTTAACAACTTATCTGAGGCATTTAACAGTACATTGGTGCAGCTTAGAGACAAGCCACTTATACCAATGCTTGAGGGAATGAGAGTGGCAATGATGAAAAGAATAGCAAAGAAAATGAAGTATGTGAGGAAGTGGCCTGGTAAGTATGTTCTGACCTTTTATTGATCTGAATGGAGCTGAAAATATACTTGAATACAAGTGCTAAATGAACTCTATATTAGCTGTGTAAGTGTTAATGTGTTAGTGAGTAATATTTAAAGTATGACTTAAATAGTAATTCTTTCATGTTTGTTATTTAGGTGCATTTGGTCCAATCATCATGAAGAAATTGAACAAAAGTATAATAGCTAACCAGGGATGGCATGTTGATTTTAATGGTGATGATGGGTATGAGATAAAAAGGGTAGGTTCCAATTCAAGGCCAGCCTGAACACAAGATCTTGTGCATGCAGAAGATGGGATCTTTGCGGTATTCCCTGTGCACATGCCATATGTGCAATACTTGATAAAGGGATGAACCTGAAAGCTATGTACACTCTTGCTACAATAAAGACCTCTATGAAAAAACATATTCTTACACGCTGCCATCAATTAATGGTGAGTTACTGTGGCCAAGAACTCAACATGAAGAAATTCATCCTCCCATTCCCAAAAAAAATGAGTGGCCGGCCAAAGAAGAAAAGATTGAGAGAAGAAACTGAAGCCCCTCCACCATCAGGGACTCAACTAAGAAAAGGAAGAATCATGAAATGTTCAAACTGTCAAGGAGAAGGTCATAATAGGAAATCTTGTAAAATATCTTCTGATAGGGCAACAAAACCAAATGAAGGGCATACAATGACTGGTGAAACTGGAATAGGTGAAAGGGGTAGAGCTAAGAGGGGTGGAAGAGGGGGTGTTCACAGGAGGAGAGGAGAGACTGACACGGAGCAGGGGGTAGTCTTGAAAGTGGGACACTTGAGGGGGGTAGTGTACAAAGTGGAAGTGCTGAGAGGGGGGGGAGTTCAGAAGGGGAAAGGGCAGAGGGGGAGAGGGGAGAGGGGAGGAGGTAAGAGGGGTAGAGGAGAAAGGGGTTTTGGGGTTTTTTTATATGAAAGTACAGGGATGTCAATTTTGGAAGTGAGTAAATTACTTGTGTACTTTTTGTATTTAGTTATTTATGTTTTTCTAATATAGATTGAAGATGTTATTTTAATGCGTGTTTGCAGCCAGGACAAAGAGGAGAAACATTGCTTACAGGATCCTATAGTGGAGGTGGAGAAGAGGAAGCTGAATGACTTGGAATAGGGTGTTGGAAGTTTCAGTTGTTACTTTTTGTTTTTGGATAAACATTTCCAATTATGTAATGATGGTGGTCATGGTTTAGTATTACTGTAGTTATTCAAAACCCTATCCTATCATGTAATGGTGGTGTTGACTGCGAAAACTTATCGTATCTGTATTCTGACATTACAATCTTTATGCTTCCGTGAATGGTTTAGATATGTTTATGGTGTTATGAAAGTACAATGTATATGCTTCCTTGACATTACAATCTGTATTCATGTAATGCTTTATTGAGCGTATGAACTACTGCTTAATGTATATTCAGCTACATGGATATGAAGTGTTGGTTTACTGGGCTTATGAACTACTAAGTAATGGTGTTAGATATGCTTAATGTATATTGATCAACATGGATATGAAATACTGGTTCTTTGGATGTATGAAGTACTTAGTTAGGGGTCCTAGGGTTAAATGAGGTCCTGGGGATAGTTTTCATGAACAACATAGCACCTAATTTATACCATATGATCTGGGGCTTACATTTGCTCTTATGTCTGGTTGGGGGTAGGCAAACCAAACAAATTCAGTTCATAGGGATCAGTACTAAAATACTAAATGGAGTACTGGAATGGTTGTGCACAAGAAACTCTGTCTTAATCCCCTCAGTACTTGTTCATAAACTAATTTCAGTCAATGTGTTGTATAAGCTATTATCATATACTATACAAACTAAAATGTGTTAAAAAAAACAATCATAAGTAAGTTTCAATGAAGAATATTATTCCATTGCAAATGGATTACATGAAGCAACATTGTGCCATTCAAGTACTAGCAAACTAAAGCATTACATAAATGCAGAAACTGACAGACATTACACATGACCTTCCCATTACACAATCCTAGCAGTACAAACACAGTTGACCAAAGCCATTACATCAAAAAGAAACTTCAAAGCCATTCAAAGTGCTAACATACCAAGCCATTACATCCTCAAATACAAACTACCAACTAAACCTACAATTACAATCATAGCAAAACCATACAACTTCCTACTCTTTTTGTTCACCAAAGCCTCATTGTCAACCACGGCTTGGACACAATCCACAGCAGTGTGTACATGAAAAATCTTTTCAGCAATTCCCTCGAGCAATTTTTTGAAATCATCTGCAATTTCGATCTTAGCTTCAGCCGTGATAAATTCTTTCTTCTCTTCAGCCCTGACAATGTCTTTCATTCCTACGTCTTCCTTCCATAAGAAAAAACCGCAATTCCCAACCTGTTGACAATAAGATGTTCACGCTATTTTTGATAAGTCAAGAACAACGCATGAAAATATGAAGAAACTGAGAAGGCGAGACACTATATTCAAAAGCACAGAGCCACATCATACACTAACCTTCCATTTTTGACACCCAAAAAAGCTTATCCCACTCTCGCCCAACGCATAGTGGAGCTTTCAATCCACACCAACAATGAACCGCATGCTCGTAGTCAAACGTACGACTTCGTTCTTTTACAAATGTTGATGATGAAGAAGACGACATGCTTGCGAAGGCTCGTCAAAGGGCACACACTCGCAGAGATGGAGATTGGAGAAGGAGAAAGATTTGTCTGGGAATTAACCTAGGTCTGAAGGGATGATTTGGTTATTATTTGGGGATGGGAAAATTCACGTCATTTTAGGGTAAGGGGAGAGACACGCTGGAGGCCATGTTAGCCACTAACAGGCCAACCGGGTGACCACCGGCTAAAAAGCCTGATTGGTTGTTTTTGGTGAGTACGCGGGTTTAATTAGGTAATTCGGAAGTACGAGGACTTAATTGAGGATTTCGCCAAATTACGAGGGCCTGTTTGAGAGTTTTCTCTAAAAAAAAATAGCCCCTACAAGCAACGCGTATGGGGCTTTTATGGAAATGGAGTGTATAAGACACAATTTCATGGAAACGTATAACACAAGCCTACAAAAAGTAGTTTTCTTTCCCTTTTATTTCAGTCATTTACATCAGATTCATGCCAAACAACCAAATGAAAATGTTCCGTGCAATAATCGGATTAGTAAAAATAACAAATAATGGACATATGATATTATGTCATTATGAACAAGTGCACAAATATAAATGCATCTACTTTCTGGACATAAATAAATTAAATAAAGAGAAGATGATTCAAGAGTTGGAAGGGATCTAGTTATTTGGAGATTTAACAACCTATCTATCACCACTCCTTTATTACTTTTATTTTCCCTTCACACAAATAATCGAGGAATAAATTTTTCAAAGAATGTTACATTAGATTTGAAGTGGTGTTGCAATATTGATCATCGCCCCCAGTAAGGCATCGAACCATGTCTAAGGGTTCAGAGAAAATTCACCGGCCTCACTATAGGATTTATCCAGCTGCTCAACCTTATTAAATCTGAACCCTCTGATTCTCACTTCTTCTGGCACTGATGTATCCTTATAATCAACCGTCTCAATCACCCATCCTTTGTTATCAAAGGACCCTCCAGCTTTAACCTATCAATAAGCAGGCCCACCACCATAAAAACAAAACCAATCACAACAACCAAAAGAAAGAGTAGGATTTGGGACTGTGTTACCTTTGCATTGTCATGAGCGTCGATGATTAGAGCTCCGTCTAATGATATGTCTTCAAGGATGATGTTTTTACCTTTTATTACCAGAGTAGATCTTTGTGAAATGGAGTTGTTTCCACTCACTTTGCTTTTAATGTTGGAGAAAGTGAGTGCCCATTTAGGCTTCCATACAACACGTGGCCACACTTCCACCCGCTGTCCGTTAAATACCTGATGGACTGGATCATCTACTTTCACACCAGCCTGCAATGGAAATATTAAATGGTGTCGAAACACTTCGTTTGAATCATGGTTGGAAGGAAACCAACGTAATTCATATATATACTCTCTCACAGTCCCTTTTATATGTTGTAATTTCTTTGTTCGTCCGTCTCAATATTATTACCTACGTCCTTAAATTAACATGCAAGTTTGACTTGCACAGTTTTTATGAAAACGTAAAATGCGTGCTGAAATTAATTTAGATTAGAGAAATAATGTCATCCACATAATTTTTCCCTCAAAAGAAATGAGGGATATTTTTTAGACGGATGAAAAGGAAAGTGTAGGATGCTTTAGGGATGAAGGAAATATTATATTTCCATTTAAAGAAAAGATTATATGGTTGATATTGTTTCTCTATTTTCTAATTAAATCTCATCAGCATTGCTTCCATTTTTTTTAGTATCACAAAGTCAAACCAAGTGATAAAAAATGTGGAGGTAATATTTATGTGGATTAATGATGTTCACCCGTCCCATTTGATATTATTAAATTTTTAGAAGGAAGAAATAAGAAATGAAGAATTAAAACATGCTAGCGAATGATGACCTTACTATCTTTAGGGATAAGTAGTCATGCAATGGTTATCTTGGGTACCATCAGGTACGAGTGCAGCTGGACTCGCATGTTGCGATTCAGCTTTTGATGGCGGAAGGTGATTGCGCACACCAGCACTCTTCTGAGGTCGCACAGTTTCGTGAGCTGATAGCTCGAAATTGGACAGTCGAGGTTGAGCACATTTACCGGAGGGAAACCGGGTCATAGACTTTTTAGTTGGCCTAGGCCTTAGATTACCTATTGATGTTCATTCTATTCCTTATGTTGATCATAGTTTATTCTTACACATTCTGTGTGACTTACTTGGGGTTTCCCAGCCTCTTTTGATCGTTAATCAAAGGTAGGAGCTAATGCTCCTATGGCTTCACAAAAAAAAGGTCTCAATGGGTTCTTAAACTGATGTTCGCAATTCCATTTATATATTACGTAGTACTACGTACTATATTAGTCTAAGCAACAATAATAAAAACCGCACACATATGGCTCAATTAATAATTTTAAGTACCTTTCTCAAAATGAGGCTATGTGCACGATATATGGCCATTTCTCCAGAAGTAGCACTATGGAATGGGTTGCCTTCTGGTACCTTCACAGTCACAGAAAATTATCAACAGATAAAATATGAGTGATAGAGAATAAACATCAATCTCTGTTATGAATAGAGAATAAACAAATTCGCTGCTATGATGCTATTGAAGGAATGAACTCATTATTTATGGCCATACCTTGGCAGCATCTTCAGGGTTGTTTTTAACAGGCGCATAAGCAAGCCATACATCCATCACCTATGTGTTCAATTCAAATAATATTACATTTAAATGCTCCATACAAATCCAAAAAGATGCACATTCAAACACAAGAAGAAGCATGGCAATTGACAAAATCCCACCAACTTTTAATTGATTAAATCAAGTCTGTATCGGGTTCCATAACTTCATTGGCAGAACACCAACGAGAAACTCAAGGTCTTTTTAGTTTTATACGGAGTATTATTATAAAATGAAAAGCACATTAGCTCTGTAAATTGAACTTTGCATGTGATAATGTAAACAAAACACACTCTGAACTTCTGAAGTCTAAACACAATCAAATGTATGTAATTAATATCAAATTAAGTAGAAACGTTCACTTACAGTAAATCCAACTCTAGCAGAAGGTGGCAATGTTTTAGGATAATCTTGCATCATACATTCAAGGCGAGTTGAGGACTTAAATGCAGTTTTGGTGGCATCTTTGTACCTAATGCAAAGCAAAACATATTTAGTCAGAATATTCAGGGGTGTTGAAAAATCCGTAGCCAAAGACAATCATAGAGGTACACAAAGTAAAGTAGCAATACACTTTAAAGTAACAACTAACACAATACAATCAAGTAAACTCAAAAGATGTGCTACTTGCTTCATGATGTTATCAAAATATTCTTGAAAATGAGAATTTACTTCGGATTAACAAACTCCTTTATGGCTCCTCCAGTTTTAGTGAGCTCCTCGAGGTAAGGTCCAAGCTCGATTATCAACTGGTCAGTACAAAAACATAAGTAATGAGTCTGAGTTGAGGCAAAAAACGAAATAACACTAACAGTTAGTACTATGCAAACCTGTGATCTTTTAATAATATATCACATCACTCAAGTAACAGGAAGCAAAGAACAGCCTCAATTTAGGGGTTACGTGGTAGATAAAGTATTTATACCAGTATCTTACCTTAATGAGGCAAAAAAAAAAACTAACAGGTATAAAGTTACAAACCTGATTTATGTTCCCAGGAAAAGGTGAATATCCCGTTTCACAATTGACATCGCCATCTGGATATCCACTTGCTCTAAGCAATGGATCAAGCTGGTTATATTCCACATTGATCACCATTGCTCTCCCTAAAACATAATATTACAAATTTACAATTGTTGCAAGTATGATAAATACTAGGTGTAATATTAAGAACAAGTTACTTCCAGCGGTCTAAAAGTTAGACAATGGGGGGACTGGAGAGAGCACATGGAGACTGGTGATACAGCACTGAAGTGCAATTAAAAAAACTTGTGCAGTCATACCATGCAACAAAAGGAAACCATCCAAAAGCGGTGGAAACCATTCAGTGATGATTTTTTTACATTAATCACCTTATAGTAACTTTGGTTAATCTTTGACAAAAGTATATACATGAACTTCAAGGCCGAAGCATATCTGAAGAACAGCAATAAATTGGACTAGTGCAGTACTAATGGTACTATTTAACAAAGGAATAATTGTCTCAAGTGTCAATTAGGAAAATGTCTGCACAATTGTACAAATCAATGCAGGACTCATGAGCAATAGGCCTGATTTTTTCTTCCATCAGTATTTGCAATGACAAAAATAAATGTTGTATTTACACATGGCATCATCTCAATTACTAGGTGTATCTTGTGCTCATATACAATATTACCATCTTTGTGGGTAAGTCTGGTGATACCCCCTATAGCCTCCTTTGCTTTGCGAGGAACGGCTAGAGAGTTGACTTGGTACTGTTTTTTGGCGCTTACACCAAGTGATGCCGGAATAGCCTGTAATGATGCACTTGGTCTCAAGGTGTATTGTTTAGCATAACCGTACAATTAAACAAAGTAACTTCCACAAACCTTGAAAAGAAGGCCATTGGTGTCTTGGAAAAACAGAACCCATCTCAAGCCAACATCATGCCTAATGAAAGAAAAAACAATTTTCCAAAAAAATGTTAGATATTACAGATAACATATAAAACAGCCAAAATGATATACAAGGAAATTTATATGTATACTTCCGCTTTTCAAGTCTGGCAGACTACATAACAGAGTAAAGACTTTTGAATATAGAGTCCAGGTCATTTGACCACCGAGAAGTAATTATTTATAATTAACAAGTGAAAAACATATGAACTTATCTTAAATACATCAATAATCATGCAGACATATGTGAATTCCATTCTGTTGTAGTTGATAAAAGAGAAAGTACATGTGCATATATACCATAATTTAAGTAGCCCGCTCGTAAACAGAAGTGAATGAACATCACCATGCCCATGAGGTTTTGTCTGAGGCAGAGTAAAGGAGAAGCATCAGATCAGAAAACGGGAAAATAAACAAAAGTGCATTAATCCATCAATATAATACAATGTAAATACAATGCAATTACCTGGATTTCGTACTTATTGTGAGGATCCAAGGCAAGGTGTGCATCGTTATCCTCTAAGCAAGCAACTTTTTCCTGGAATAAATTGGAGCAGCACATAGCTAGTAAATTATAAAGCCCACTATTCAAGCACCTACTATATTGTTTATCAGGAACTCACTTGCTTTAGAAGTTTCACTTGTGTTGGTTTCATTCCAAAATATGCATTTGACTCTAACAGTTGTAGAGTCCGTGAATGTGTGTCATCCGAAGTCATTATAACTAGTGGGATATCGATTGGGCTTTCGCCTAGAATTATAATATCAAGATATGAGTAGAAAACAAGAGAGTTATGTTTATTAGAAATTCTACATTCAAAGGAATGGGAGACATTTACATCTTCAGAGAACAATAGGTTCCCTTAATTATCATCTTCTAAATTCCAGCCAAGTAAACATTATTTGTAATATAGGTCACCAAATTCCAAATATATTCATCCCCATCAAAAAAAGAAACTAAAGAACATCTATTTTATATTCTTTGGAGTTCAGACTTTGGACATCAAACAAAAAGTGGTGAGAAGAGGGAAGCTCAAGGACATATATATTGAATAATGAGTTAATATGATAATACTGTTTTTAATATATTTTTAACACTTTCATGTTATTATGTTATTATTAGTACTAGTACTTCCCTATGAGTATAGGTATTCTATTCTAGTTAATATTCCTAAATCTCAGCATTGTAATTGTTTTAAGGTTACTCTAATCCTGGTCCACCAAGACTCTTGAAACTACCATAAATAGAGGGGTTCTATTCATTGATAAGATCAGTAATCAACAGTGATTTCTGTTGTGCACTCAGTGGTACAGATGGACACTTCCTTGTCTAGGGCGGGAACCAAAGTAATTTTTTCATTACATATTTTTCGACCTTGCTTCTTTTCATCCCCCAATAACACCCGTAAGTTTGTACTACACACTTTCACTATATTGACTTTGCTAGTTAAATCATGCAATGCTGACAAATACTCCATATAAAGTATACTCTGTGGGCAAACTAAAAGGCATTAAATATTAACAATATTAATATTAATATTAATAATGTTAAAAATTATTATAATAATGTAAATAATGTTAATACTAATAATAATAACAATTATAAACCTTGTGATGATTCACAGCTAGCTTCTTGCAGAGCCAAAATAGATTCAATGTAGTGCTCTAAGAAACAGGTCCCAGTGGTAGTTTCTTGAGGAAGCGCCACCTGGAAAAGGTATCATTTGTTACTAAATTGCATGAAATATTCATCACATGGGACAATATTACTTTAACTGGTGTTAAGATATGCATCAGATACTTTAAAAAGAGAGAATAGACCAAAAAAGGGTAAACATAAAACATCAAGTCATGCAAAATTAAAAGGCAGACAGTTTTACACTTTCACCTTTATTCCATTGTATCCAAGTCGCTCTCCAAGTCCTCCAGCAACAAGAACAAAGGCAGATCTCCTTGCTTCTCTAACACCAACCTCCTCAAATTGAACAAAGCTATCATCACCATAAGTCAGATTTTCTCCAGATGGAATCTGCAAGAAGTATAATCCACATTTGTTTGGATCCAGACATAGTTAGTTCTACAGCTAATGCATGACAAAATTGTGTCACACAGACAAAGAAAATTACACCATAGATTGATCATCAGCAAGTATGAAAAGGAACAAAGGATAAACTTCAAATTACACAAACCAAACATACCCAGTATGTCCAACTCAGATATGGTCTAGGAAACCTCTACCCCTGGGTGAAGAGATCATGTTTCTGATAAATTTCAAATTACATGGTTTTGTGAAACACAACCCATGGTAATACCGTAGTGTATTCTAAATGAATATTGTTATACCCCCAAAGTTTACAATTACCTATGAATTAAGAACTAAGGATGTTTTTACTTGGACTGTAATTTGTCTGGAGACAGACCAGACTTGGATAGTTATAAAAATACAAAGATATCAAACCAGACTAGACCAAACCAGACCAGCAGATTACAGTCCAAGTAAAAACAACCTAAACTCGCACCAATTTCCATAACATTTTGTTCCTTTTTCTTCTTTTTTCATCAGCATCGTAGTGGCTTTTGTTATTTTGAACTGTAACTCATAACTAGTGATCATGTGCACACTGCACAAAATGGTTAAAATAATACTTCTAAGTTCTAACTCATGATGCAGGATCAGGTTGATGGAATTCACACTCTGTCTAAACTGTATTCACTTCCATCCTAGAAATCCAGGTCTTCGATCTCTATTTCACACTCTTTATTGTCATTTGCCCTTATATAAAAGGCCACAAATGCATGGTACCGTCATGAAAATACAATATAGTTACACACTTACACCAGCAGAAAGTGACAAATCCTACTACTTTTCCACATAACTCTTCAAGAAATGGTATTCAATACAGCTAGAGCATAGTAGCTAAAACTAAAGCCTTTCAACTACAGAACAACAAAATTAAGAGGGGCAGGAGCAAAATACTGCCAAATCTATTCACCAAGCACATAACAAAAATGTGTCCTTTTATTCATTCAAACACTACTGTAAAATCGCGAGACCAAAACATTGAAATAACATCTATCTGTTGTTACACCATTCTTTTTAAAAATTTACTTTGTTAACACCAATTCATAAACAAACTCTAGAATATTAGGCAATACGTCATCCAATTAACTTCCCATTTTCAGATGGTGATTTATAATATGAAAAAACTAGAAGTCCGATTAATGAGAGTAGTTTGAGTCTATGTGTCAAACAAAAAAAGGTGATGCTTACAGATGGTGTAAACCCATCATACGGATTCTTCCCAGCTTTTGAATCTGCCAACAGTTCCCTGGCACTTTTAATGTATGCTGCCAGTCCCCCAGGGTAACTCGTATTCAGTTTGGCAACCTGAAATAAATACCCAGTATGCATAAATTTTGAATTTTGGCATCCAATACACTGTATTAAAGTTTCAAAAAATATGGGTTCACATCGAAGAACAAAATTACCACACCTGATGAAAGAATGCGAGCTTCTTGTCGTCATCAACCCCTGGCATGGGCCAATGCTGAAAGAGATGGCTCTGACCCGCCTCCAACAACATCTTAGCCAATTCCACCTAAACACAGAAAATTCGGTTTAAAATTCCGCACAGGGATATCAATATCAGATCGATAACCAAATACAATACTGAAAAAGAGTGTACATGTTGAGGAGGCAGAATAGATAGGTTGCTCAGGAGATTGGGAGCAGATGACGCCCAGTTGTCGCCGGTAATGGAGAGCTTCGAGATGTCGGCGGCCGAAGATGCCATGGTTGAAAGCGTTCACCAATTTCTTCTCCGAAATAAATCAGAAACTCGCGATGGGAAATGGTATGTACAAATATTGAGCTGGAAGTGGGAAGAATGCTTCGGCAACCGATAAAACTAAATTATGGGCCCACGCGGTGGCAGAGAGCCCTTGTAGTACACTGTAGACACTAGACAGGATAGGATGGGCGTGGCTACAGCCGGATTCCACTTGTCAGATTAGAACAAAACAAACCTTTCGTCATGGTCCAAATTTTATCTAATTTGATCTGGTCTAATATGGTCTGATCTAATTTGATATGGTCTGCTATGGTTTAGTCTTTGATATGATCTGATCAGTCCGAGTAAAAACATCTTAATTCTTGATTTCTTGTACTTGTTCTTCCGCATTTTAAAATTTGTTGCACTTTCCTTTTTTAGATTACTAGCTTTCAAGCCCGTGCGATGCACGGGCAGTATATAATTTAGTTAATTTGAAATTTAATTTCTATCAGATCACATATAATGTGATTTAAAAGAAAAATAAACTTAGTCTAATATGGAGTCTGTTTGATAATACTAAAGTAAATAGAATTAACTTATTTTGCTAAAATTGATTGAATTCTGGTTAAATAGGTGGAATCTTCTAAATCATGAAAAATATATGTGAAATATATTCCATTTGTGAAACAAAGAAAAAAAATATATGGAAAAAAAAAGTTAAATGGTCTTCTACATAAGCATCTCAAGTGAACATAATTGTTATGAACCCAATAATAATAAAAAATTCTATATTTCTTAATTGTTAGATCTTACAGTTTACTCATTAATAAGAACGTTTTTAATTGAATTAAAATTTCGGGTTTGATTTGGTGTGAATTAATATGGTCTATTAGATATCTGTTTTTTATGTGACTTATTATTGTTATACTTCCTCCATCCCTAAAAGAATTGCCAAGTTTGATTGACACGTAGAATAATAAAGTAAAAATTATGTGGTAGAGGTTTGTGCAGAGGAGAGAGAATAACAGGAATCACAAATTAATTGATTAAAAGGGAAAGTGACAAAGTTTTTGGGACAACTAAAAAAAGAAAGTTGGCAAAGTTATAAGGGAAGGAGAGAGTAATTATTAATGTTTGATCTGATCTGATTTAATCTGGAACTGAAATCAATCCAATTAAAAACATTCTATTAAAATAAAAGTAGGAAGAACCTATAAAGATTTTCTAATGTGGATTAGGAATCTATTTCAAAAGTGAAGGCATATTTGAAATTTAGGTGTAAAATAAAAAAAACAACCAAAAACATTTACTTATTTGGCTAAGCTAAACATATTTACTTGTGAGAATATATATACTTTATGTTGGTTATAATTTTTAATTTCATTTTTAATTATTTACTTATTTGAAGCTTACTAATTTATTAATAGGTGTCAAATTAATAAGTAAACTAATTTACATATTTGTTTCTATTTAAATCGGTGTAGTAAACTAATATAAATTAGTTTCCCTATCAATAGACGTTATTAGAATTTTACTTTGATAACCAAAAATTATTTTACTTATTTGAAGCTTACCAAATTAGGTAAGGTGGATTTATAAGGATTTTTGTTTCCATATCAATATGTAATCAAAAATAAAATCTAATAAAAACAAAAGGTATAAAAATAAGTAAACAATTGTTATATATAATGACATGGCAGGATTATGTAGCGCTTTGTATGCTCTTAAAAAGTTCCTCTTATATATATATATATATTGATTTAAAAGTTTGCTAAATTTTTCCTTTAAAATCTTTGTACTCAATTAGTCTTACTTTTTCTATTTCTTATCTTCTCTTTTATACTTTTTCTATACTATTCATTATCCCTACTATTTCACCCTTGAATGTTGTGATCAATCCCATTGTATAGAACTTTCAAATACGGATGGAATATGTAATTATGTATTGGAGATTTGGAGTATGATTTTTTTCCCCGAAGTAATGACAATTAATTAATTAAGAGGCCGTTTGGCAACACAGTTTTTCGGCTTATTAGCCTTATCAGCAAACTTAAACACATAATTTTTGCTTTCACCAAACACAGTTTGAGATACTTTTCTGGCTGTATTGGCTAAAGTTACTGTATATGATCATTTTAGCTATTTTTACATATAATTTTTCTTTATTTTAATAATAAAATATATTTTAATTTTTTTTTTTCTTAAATTAGCAGAATCAGCCAATGCAGCCACTTCAGCCAGAACTTCATAAATTTTAGCAGAATCAGCCAAATCAGCAGATTTTTGTGCTGCCAAATGAAATAAGGGTAAAAGTATTTATCAGTGTCTGATTTTAATGGTAACAGAAATGTATTAAGCATATGTTAAATTTCAAATTACCTATTTTCCAACGATCAAATTTTTTTTTACCTATTCTCCATATTGCATGAATTGATATTTAGTTACTTCAGCTCATACATTATTTTAATTAGTTATTTATAAATTCCATTTTCAAACATTAATTTTAATTTAATGTTATTAATAATAATATGGAGTGTACATTAATCTACTTATTTTATATTCAAGGGTAAATTGAACTACTGTCACATCAGCATACTGACACCTGAGGTCACAATTATAACCGGCCTTCTCAACTGTGAGTCAGTGGTAACACAGATTAAAATGTTTCCTACTCCGTTATAATTTTCTCACTTATTGTAAAGTGAGTAAACTATTCACCAATATCATGAAGTGACTAGCGTTTACTCGCGCAAGGCGCGATAGTGTTTGTCCAATATTTAAATAATGTTTTTTCGTAAAGAACTATTACATGTGAAATTATTGTGAGATTTTGTCAATAGTTAATCGAACATCTTATACTCAGTATATTCAAAAATTGTCCGATCAATTATATTCTATGTGGAAAATATGTCATACAACTTTAAAGTACATGATTATGTGATTTGGCTGTATTTTTTTTTGTTTTAACTTTTAACATACTCTTCTTTGGTCAAGTTTGACTTGCACATAAAATAATAAGGTAACAACTTTGTGATTGAGATTTGTGCACTGAAAACATAAATTACTCTAGACACATATTTGTTTTTTACACGAAAATGAGTTTGACATAACACGTGGTTTTTGATCTTACACAACGAATTGTGTAATAATAAAATAAGTAAGATATGAATTACTTTTCTGAATGAGTTGACCGAATTTAACGTAGAGGACCTTTTTAGTTAGCTTTTAATTTTTTTCTTTATTTCATTAATGGAGTATAATTTAAATATAATTTTTACATAATTCAGCAGAATCAGTCAATCTAATCACTTCATCCAGAACTTCAGAAATTTCAATAGAATCAGCCGATTCATCCCATTTCAATGATACCACAATTCCAAGTCACTTTTATCAGAATTTCAGTGTCACTTGAGTAAAAGACGATGATAAAATTAAATAACGATAGGGAAATGAAACATTATGAAAAAACATCAATTTAATGAGAGTTACGTTATTAAGTGTGACACTACTTATAAATGAAGAGTTTTTGCCATTTTTAGTCCTCCGACTATTATGTCATTGACACTTTTGGTACTCGACTTTGATGTTTTCCACTTTTAGTCCTTGACTATTGTGTGAAAGACACTTTTGGTACCCATGTTCGAAATTTTTCATATTTAGTCCTCCGACTTTTATAAAAGTGACACTTTTGGTACTTCAACTATTGTAATAATGACATTTTAAGTCCTCCATTTCTTGTGTCAAAATCATAGTTGAAGGACTAAAAGTGTCAATTCGATAATACTCAGGGATTAAATATGAGAAACTTTGAAGTTGAGGACTAAAAATGTCTCTAGCACAATAGTCAAGGACTAAAATTGGAAAAATTAAAAGTGAGTACCAAAAGTGTCAAAGGCACAATAGTCGGGGGACCAAAAATGGCAAAAACTCTATAAATGAATTATTATAGTGACCTACTACTGCGAAATTCTATATGCAGTATATTACATTTGAACTTAATGTATGCATTCACGTAGGATATATTATATTGAAAACTCAAGGTAGTCATAAAGGGAGTGATAATGCACTAACGTTAATTAATGGAACATGACTTGGTAAAGTTAATTTTTTTAACGGAGTAAGGTTATGTTAGTCTTTAAAACAAGTTAGTACTACATTTTAATAAGAAGGTACAAACTTGAGTGCATAAAAAGTATTGACACAAATCAAGGATATTAACCTATATTTACAATTATAATGTTTTTAGATTAGATGATAGGGCTGGGACCGGTTCGGTTCCTATATAAAATTAGTGAAATTGTTACAAAAAAATTAACTAATCAAATCAGTTCGGTACCTATCTAAAAATTCAAGAACCATTATGGAATCGAACCAATAGTAAATGGTTCGGTTCTTACTTTTATCGGTTCCTAAACATAAATTTTTTGCATAAAAAAATTAATACATGCAACTTACTTTCTACAACGCAAAAACGTCAAAAATTCAAAGCACAAACAATAAGTACTTTTTGATGCTCTTATCACTTCAAGTATCAAATCCAAACTTAATTAATTCAACATTTAATAGAAAGAAAGATTTTTTTTTTAAATTTTGTTTGTAGATAAAATATGGAAATCGTTGTCAATAAAAGTTGGATCATCATTGTAGAATAAGACGTCTAGTTCAAGTTCTTGAAAATGTTAAAAAACATATTTAATACGCAAGTGCAAATATAAACATCATTACATTTCAAATTCTAGGAGCATTATTTATACTAAATCTCACATATACAATATCTTGAATATTATAAAAAAAAAATCGAACCAACACGAATTTATTAGTGTTACTTTTATAATTATGAAATTTTCGTTATGGAACAAAATGTGATTTGTAACTAAACGAGGTTAATGTATTCATTCTCATCTATTTCCCTAAATTAAATTTGAATTGTTGTGTGACCAAATATCATCGATTATATTATTATTATTATTATTATTATTATTATTATTATTTCTATTATTATATATAGTTATTGTTAATGTTGTTATTTTATTATTATTATTACTATTATTATTATCATTATAATTATTACTAGGTATACTTTCAATTTTCTATTTTTTTATTAACAGTTCCTTAACGGTTCCGTAGACATATTTTTTGTAAGAAACAGGAACTGAACCCTTAACAAAGAATAGGAACCGAACTGTTAACAATTTATAACTCATGTGTAGTAGGAACCGAACTGAACCGGTTTTTAACGGTTCGGTTCCAACCGTTCTCCGGTTCTTGATTTCAAAGTCCCACCCCTATGAAGTGACAATAATGAGACAAATATATTTTTCTCACCCCATTTTCTAGATATTGAGTGCCTATAGTTAAATATCATACGAGAACTAAACAAGTTTCAATACGTACACATTATATTAGGAAATGTGAACTAAAAAGTAGTCAAAAAAATCATTGAAAAAACGTCGACTTTTTTTTTTATCATCAAAACATGTCTCTATTCATATCAAAAGATTCATCACGACCATTACATCAAGCAAAGGGAAAATAAAACAGACACCAACTGAAACTCCAACAACTACGACTGTAACCCTTTGGTGAGACTTTGAGACGGTCACCCCTGAGAGAGCAACACGAATCGCTAACCATGTAGTGGTCTTGACACAGCCAAAACTATTCCCATAGATCCAACCATACCCAATGACATAAAGAGAGGCAAAAAACTCAAACAAACTGTCTAACCCAACAACAAAAATGGACGCAAGAAAACAAATAACAAACAGATAAAAACTACAAGAAAAACGTTCACGAACTCTAGCACCTCGTGCATCCCATGGTGGTGGTTCAGGAGGAGGTCGTACCACTGGTACCATGTTAATTGATCCTCCATGACCTTTGGCTGCCAAAGACCATGCATCAATCCTCTGTCCCTGCATAACCAAACTCATCCCTGCTCCGTGCGACCAGAGTAAGCGGACAGGCGGCGCCGATCTTCTCCAACGACGACAGCAACGCCGCATCCTCGAACCTTGACCACAACGTCGATCTCCTCGAGCCATGACAACAAATCTGTCCTCCTCCACCGATCTCCGCCCTCCGCGTCTGACCTGGACTCCAGTCGAGCACCAGCGACCAAGGGATAACAAAGCCGATCTTCGATAAAGTCGAAATCGGAAAAAGGCTCCAGCAGCCGACATAGTCAAAGCCCTAGAGAGAAAAACTCGTGATCGTTCTACCTTAGCCAAAAGCAGACCACTGCTCCGCGGCCAGATATGTGAACAAGAACAGCCGAACTTCAATCAATATGATCGAATTCGAAAAAAAAAAGCCTAGAGACGGCTGCCCTAGTATAAATAGCATTCAAAAAACGTCGACTTTTTAAAAATTGTATAAATAAGTATAAGTGTATAATGCGGAATGCATTAACGAAAAATCGGACAAAAAAATATGTTTTCAAAAACAATATAGAGTAAGAAGAAATCAAATTATATTAATGCTCAAATAGCGAATCTCATTACTTCATCAAAAAATAATTCATAAATGCGCAAGCCTATGACAAAAAAAAATACGTCCAAGACATATAATAGTTCAGCAAAACACAATGTGAAGAAATAACACATAATGACAATATAATGATACCAAGTTAACATCATCATATTCATCAATAACACCTTAAGTTAAAAAGTATTTACCGTAAACAGGAGTAAAACAATTAAGAAGTTCCAAATTAGGAGTTCATATTGATTTATTCTCCCAATAGGAGTTAACTGCTTGCCCGTACGATTTATTTTCCAATTTTACCCTCTTTTAAATTCTTTCCGCGTAAGGCGTCAGCCTTATCCTCCACACACACTCTCTCCTCTGTCTTCACTCATTCCTTTTTTTCCTCCTGTCACACGCATGTTCTCTTTGAATACATTGTAAGAGCACCACCTAGCCTTCTCTTTCTTCTAACTACGAATTAATCCTTCTTCTCTTTCATTTTTGTTCTTCTACTGCTACGAATTAATCTTTCTCACCAACTCGGATCAAGAGCGTCGAGCATCGGAGGTTAGTTTGTTTCATCTTCTTCTCCATTCTTTTCTTCTGCCTTTTTTCCTCCCCTTTTTGCAGCATGAAGTTGCTGCCTCTTTACCCCTTTTGACTGATTTTTACTTCAATTTTTTTCTCTCTTTCAAGATTTGTTTTAACCAAATCGTTTTCTTTCTCTCTTCTCTGTTCTACTTTAAATTTTTCATCAAGATTTTATTCTTTTGAAATTTTATCTTGTACAATATATATTATAATTTTTGACATTTTATAAACATTTCAGATTCCCCTTCTTGAGTTCTTTTGTAATTTCGGCACATAATGCCATTTTTCTAGGTTAGGCTCTGTCATTTTTTTAAACGCTCTGCTATCGTTATGTTACAACCTTTTATTTTCTCTTTTACAATAAGATAATAATTTTACATTCATGTCAATCAATTTTTTTTAGTTGTTCAGACTAATTTTATGATTTAAATTCCAAATTGGCATAAATTTCCATGGTTTTCTGTATAAATGTCTTGTTGACAATTAGTGTCATTTTTATGTTCCGTTGTCCGATCCGTAGCCGCTCTCAAACAAGTCTCAATCTTGCCACAACCATTTTCTCTGGTGCCAGATCTGCAATGATAGATGACCATATTTATATAAAAAATATTGAAATATAATTTAATGTCATATCAAAATTGTTATGTCATTTTGTAACAAAATAAATGGCAATAACGGATATAAGACATGGCATTAGTTGCCTAACATATCTATTTAGTGCCAACTTCATAAATGCAAAATGACATTATTTGCCAAATGTATTTTTTTGCAACATATTTGCCAAACATATTTAAAAAAATGATATTTGTAAAAAAAAATTGTTATTTTTTTGTCAGAATAGTTTTGTCATCTTAATACATGTAATATCATATTATGACATTGCTTTCAAATAAATTTTCAAAAATAAACATTAGTTATAGAATTTTCAAATCCAAATTCACTAAATTGAAAATTTTGAAATAAAAAATCAAAATAAACAAATACAAATCAGATCGAATTTTTTTCATTCCCTGGAGTACGTATCTTAATACTAAAAAGTCGAATCTAATTTTTTAGATAATCAAGTTTTGGAGTTTCAGATATTTGACTCCCAAAATTTCAAATCTAAATCTAAAGCTTTTCATTTTGAATCTGAAAAGTAAAACGAAAAATTACATAACCCAACTGAAGAAGAAAAGGAGGAGGATGAGAAGGTGGATGAGGAGGATGAAGAGAAGAAGATAGATACTTACCGGAGAGGACCAACGACGTCGACGGAGTCATAGCAAACGTCGGAGTGAAGTCGCTGCCCGTGGAGTAGAAGATTGATTCTTTGTGTGTCCGATTGGTGGTGCAGAAGAGTAGAAGGATGAGGAATGGGGAAATTGCGGCGGCATCTAGTGGTGGCGTTCGGCGGCGGCAATGGGTGACGGGCAACAATGACTGGTGCAAGTCCTGCCCCCTGGGTTGTGCCGGCGGGCGGCGGCAACTTCTACAGGATGGAGTGGCCGAGAGAGCATGAGGGAAAATGATACTGTGAAATGCATTTAATTTATTATTCTACTTTATATTTTTACTAAATAGATTGGAGTATTCATTAAGGGCATTCTAGTCCCTTACTATTAATTTCCGTGGAGCGAACTTCAAATGAGATAGGAGTCCTACTTTGGAATATTTAATATGTTTTACTCCTATACTAAGAATTCTGATAAGCGTTTTATTAACGTATTTTATATATTCATCTTAAAACGCTTTTATATTTAAAAAGAATAAATCTTCACACATATGCCTCGTTTTGCTAGAAGTTCTTTAAATCAACAAATGGATCAAATGCAAGGATGGTAGAATACACACGAAGAAACCGACGGAAAAAGGTCAACCAAACGCATCCCGAGGAACAAATAAAGACCACAAAAAGGCCCAAGACAGACGAAAATCGCCCGGTTTGTGCCAACGGCGGCCGGCCTTTGGTCCCCAAGCTTATTTTCGCATCCAAAGCTGAAAAATCTGATCCGGAGCAAGAAAGGACGAAAGCCGCCCGGCTTTCGTGAACACCGGCCGACTTTTGGTCGCCGAAGGAATTGTTCAGAATTTAATTACAAAAGCCGCCCGGCTTTTGTAAATGGCGGCCGGTTTTCGACCCCTGGAGCGGAGGAGCAGCATTTTAAACGCGCAAAAGCCGCCCGGCTTTTGCGAAAGTCGCCCGCCTTTCGTCTGGAATTGATTAAAACAAGCAACGGTCATCACAATCATTCGAGAGAAGCTCCAAATCCAATTAAGGAGCTTGCTTCCTTGTCTAAAAATGGCCATTGAAGACCCAATATTTAAGCATATGGAAGCCCTCTCAAGTGATTATTCCATATTCCATACACTTTACTTCCATTTTAGCACTCCAAGATCAACCCCTTGGTCTTGGGAGAAGTTCTACACTTGGGGATCCCATTATCCACCATAGCTTTGGAGTTGTGGTATTATCTTCTTATGTATTTCATTGTATTTCATCAATTCAATACTTGTAATTTCATTATGAGTTGCTCTAGCTAATTTTCCATAGCCAAGGTTAGGGATGAAACTTTACGCACTCTAGGTGTTTGATGTATGTTCTCAACCAAATTATTATGATCTCTCCTTTATATTTTAATGTGTATGACTACGGTGTACAACGTATGATTATATCGTTGGGTTTATTTGAGCAATTAACGTTGAGTTATAAACCGTGCACTTAAAGGCTAGACATATTCTAATTGTGGATAGAAATATACCTCAATTGAATATGGTGGTTGTAATAATGTCCTAATCTTCAATGGGGTTAATTTTAGATGAATGTGAACCGTGACGGGATTCACACGTAGAATTAATCACAATCTCGCTGCCGTAACAGGAGTTAGAATACTTTAGCGACATTCCACTCATAAGAATTGGTGAAAGAATATACATTAATCGCTAGGAGTCGTTTAGGAGTAATCCCGAACCCTTGGTTGCTTTTATTATCACTTGAAAACCCAAAAATCTTTACTCTTTTACCAAGTCTTTTACAAATTATATTCTCAATTTTTGAATCATATAAACAACGTTTCCTCGTGTTCGACTCGGTATTTTTACCGGATTTTATTACTACATCGGCACTTGTACACTTGCAAGTTTAAGCCGATCAAGTTTTTGGCGCCGTTGCCGGGGAAACGGTCTTGTTTATTTGATTCAACAAAAATTCCTGAATTTTCCCTTTACGTTTCACTTGGTTTTGTTTTGAATTTTGTTGTGTAGACAAGCTCTTAGTGCATGCTATTGAGAAGTCAAGGCTCTACAAACCTTGAACCTATCAATCTTGAGATTGAGAGAGCTTGTAGAAGGAATCGGAAGGAGAAGGAAGCAAGAGTACCAACAATGCTTCCCACACTCAATGAACGGAAGAGGCCCGTTATCGCCACCACTCCTTCTTGCATCGTTCTTAGCGAGGCGGCACGGGACTATGAGTTGCGGAATAGCTACTTCAATGCTATGCCGCACTTCTATGGACAACCGGGAGAGAATCCATTAAATTTCATTACCGAATTTTATGGGTTCATTCAAGGTGTGCCTAGGAATGGGCTAAGTGAAGGTGATCTAAGGCTCAAGTGCTTCCCTTACACCTTGAAGGGAGCGGCTAGAGGGTGGTTTCTAGAGCAAACACCGGCATCCTATGCTACTTGGGATGAAATATACAATGTTTTCATCTCCAAGTACTACACTCCCACAATGACGCAAGAGCTACGACAACGAATCTTCAACTTCAAACAACAAGTTGGAGAACTTTTTCAAGATGCATGGAGGCGTTTCAAGTCTTTGTTGAAGGAATGCCCTCATCACTGCATCCCTCTTGACCTTCAAATAGACACTTTTTACAATGGCTTGAACCCATCTTGTCAAGCTATTGTAGACAACCGAGCGGAGGGGTACATTGGAAACAAAACGGAGACGGAAGCTTTGAGGATTCTTGAATCTATTGCTTCAAATCCTCAACTTCAAGGAGGAGACATCAAGGTGGCGGGGGTGAATGAGATTTCTATAACGCATGAACTAGACAAAAGGTTTGAAGAGTTTCAAACCAAAATGCAACAAAATCTACAAGCATCAATTCACACGGCTTTACAAGCCGTTATTGGAGGGGCTCAACAAGTGGCAAATGTGGAGAGTGTCTCCAATGTGGAAGGTAACTCATCTCAACATCTTGAGGATGTTAGTTACATGAACTCTTATGGGCAACGAGGAAACCAAGGAGGAAATAACTTCTCCAACAATCAACAAAGGTATAATCAAGGAAACAATTATAGACCGCAAGGTAATCCTGCAAGCCATCAACCCGGAGTTCCTACATTTGGCCAATCCAAAGAACCTACCATGGAGGAGATGATGAAGCTTCTCACAAAGAATGTAGCCGCTATGCAAGCCCAAAGTGAGGAGAACCATTGTAGAGTGGAGTCATCTATCAAGAATCTTCACACACAATTTACAAAACTTGATTCACGTTTCGAGGATCAAAATAGGAGGCTCAATCAACGCATGGACAGTCTTGAGCAATATACCAAGTCCTCTATTCACAACTTAGAGGTCCAAATTGGCCAACTTGCACAAGAGAGAACCACTAGAGAACATGGAAGATTTCCCACAACAACGGAAGTCAACCCAAGAGAAACGGCTATGGCTATCACTTTGAGAAGTGGTAAGGAAACGAAGGGGCCGGTTACTCAAGATGCACCAATGGAGAAGCAAGGAGAGGAAGGGCTAGAGGAGCATGTCTCATCACCACCACCCATGGCAACATATGTTCCCCCTATCCCTTACCCTCAAAAGTTGAAGAAGAAAGATGACAAAAAGCAATTCAAGAAGTTCCTAGACATCTTCGCCAAGTTGAGCATCAACATCCCTTTCATCGAGGCTATAGCGGAGATACCCTCATATGCAAAATTCCTGAAAAATATCCTCAACAACAAGAAGAAGTTGGCTGATTTTGCAACCATACCGCTCACGGAGGAATGTAGTGCCATTCTCCAAAATAAGCTACCGCCAAAGATGAAGGATCCCGGGAGTTTCACCATTCCTTGTTCTATTGGGAGTCTAAGAGAAGTAAGATCCCTTTGTGATCTTGGAGCTAGCATCAACCTAATGCCACTCTCTCTATTCAAGAAGCTAAGTGTGGGGGAGCCTACACCTACAACAATAGCTCTTCAATTGGCGGATAGAACAATCCGTTATCCTATCGGAGTGGTGGAAGATGTTCTTGTAAAGGTTGGCAAATTCTATCTCCCCATTGACTTTCTTATTCTAGAAATGGATGAAATGGAGATTCCGGTTATTCTTGGAAGGTCCTTTTTAGCCACGGCGGGTGCTCTTATTGATGTTAAGAACGGAATAGTAAAAGTCCGTATTGGAGAAGAAGAACAAGAGTTTCACGTTTGGGAATCATTGAAGAATCCACCTATCAACTCCACATGTTTTAGTGTCAACTCCACATTTGATACTACACCGCAAAGTACTCCGAAGCATGAATCACATAAAGACCCTCCTATCTACAAGGAGAAATTTGAGACACGGCATGACAAGAAGAAAGGTGAAATAGAACTTCAAGTTGGGCATAAAGTTCTTCTTTATGACTCACAGTCCCGATTATTGCCCGAAAACTTGGAACCTCATTGGTCGGAACCATTCACTATCATCGAGGTTCAACCATTTGGAGAGATGGTGATCCAACAAGGGGAAAATAACCCTTTTGCCGTCAATAGCCATCATTTGAAGCTGCACAAAGAGTACTATACAACTTCCTATCCATTCAAGAAATGATCACGAAGAACGTCCGGCCAATGACGTTAAAGAAGGCGCTTGTTGGGAGGCAACCCAATTTCATATCCTTTTTATTTACATGTTTGTCTTTCATTATGCTTTTATACTCTTATTACTTGTGGACGATGCAATTCAAGTGTAGGGGGAGAAGCAAAGCAAAGAAATGTGAAGTTTCAAGGCAAATTTTGAACAAAGTGGGCGGAATTAGCAAAGGCATCGAAACCCGCCCGGCTTTCGCGAAAGCCGCCCGGCATTTGGTCGCCGTAGGTTAAATCCATTTATTTAAATCGAAAACCGCCCGGTTTTCCCGAAACCCGCCCGACTTTCAGGTCTGCTTCCCAGGTATTTTTCTCGCACACGAAACCCGCCCGGTTTTCGGGATTGTCGCCCAGCTTTTGGGCGCCGAAGGTAATTCCAGATTATTTAAATCGAAAGTCGCCCGACGTTCGCGTAAGCCGCCCGTCTTACGGGTTCTGGGAACAATCTGTTTAACCGAAAGCCGCCCGGCTTTAGCATATGTCGCCCGGCTTTCGGGGACGAATGTTTTATTACCTGTTCTGTTTAAACACAAACACACGCACACAACGCCCAAAAGACGCCTGGCGAACGAGAGAGCTCGAACGACAACCCCCATTCTTCACGTCTCTTCTCCTCTTTCAAGCTCAAAACAGGTATTTCTCCATCTCCTTCACTTCTTAAACTCAATTTCATAGCTTTTTCTTCATTTAATCGATAGAATTGGTTGTTCTTCCCAAATTTCGAATTTTAGGGTTTATGCAAATTGATAGCTTTTAGGCCTAATTCATTGCATGATATCTTGTTCTTGTTGCCTATATTGCTTGTATGAACCATTTCAACCTCTTTTCAAGTAGTTATTTTCAACAATTTGACATTTTTGCTATTTGGTCAAAATTGGGGGCTTAGGGTTCGAAATTCTTGTTCAAATTTAGGGATTTTCAATTTGAATTCTTGTGATTAATTGTTGTTGAGTAAAGTTGTGATTATGTTGTCATGTTAAATTGTGATTAAAGTCAATTTTTAGGGAAAACTTTGTCAAATTTTTAAGAAAATTGACTAGAATTGTTTGAGTTTGTAGGTTCAAATGGCTCCAAAGGGGAAGTCCGTTAGCACCGAGGCTGGCCCGAGCAATCCCAAGCGGGCAAGGAACAACAAGGCACCCGCGGCCTCCTCCACCATCTTGCCTTCTAGCCGGTTTGTCAACACCAAGTGCTATGAACGGTACTTGGAATCTAGGGACAACGATTTCGTTGTTGAGAAGACGGTGTCACAACCTATTGACCACGAGTACCGGCTCACCGAGGCCTTCGCTAATATCGATTGGGAGCCGGTGCTACATCTTGACGGCACCTTCTACCCGGAGCTCGTCAAGGAATTTTTCGCAAATATTGAGGGAAATGGCCCCCAAAAGATGATTGAGAGTCGGGTCAAAGGGGTAAAAATCACTATCACAAATGACCTATTGAGATCTCAGTTTCACATCACCAACCACGGCATTCCTTTCGCCCCTTCCCAAGCCGGAGCAATGAATAGCGACGTTAGCTACAACCCCTTGGATGCGATGCAATATTTCGGCTTGCAAGGACACGAGCTTATGACCAAGAACCTTGGTCAATCACACATCCGGGCCCGGCTTTTGATGTACCTCTACTCATTCAACGTCATGCCGAGAGCAAGTGGGTACAACAAAATTCGAAACGCCGACCTCTACTTCGCGTATAGGATGCTTGCCGGGCTTGGACGTTGTGAGGGGATTCCTCTATCAAGCATCATCATCAAACAATTGTGGAGCGCGGCTTTGAGCAACAACCAAGATAAGGCCTTCATTTTCCCTATTTTACTATCTAACATTTTTGAGCATTTTGGTGTTAGCTTTAGAGGGGAAGAAGAACGGGAGACACACGCCGTGCTTGATGATAGTGTCATGATACACCTTCGCTATTTCCAACCGCCGCACGGAGGACCATGGAGGTGCGTGGAGAGATTCCATAGAGTCGTGCCCGAAGAAAATGAGGATGAGATGATGGAAGGTGGAGAGCCTGAGGGAGGCCATGAGGAGCACCATGAGGAGGAGGCTCACGTACCTCAAGCCGGAACTCATTACGACATGGACTATTTGACCGAACAATTCGGTCAAATTCATACGGAGCTTGCGGTTCATCGACGGGATTTGCGGGACCAAAGGCGGGCTATTGAAGGCATGGGGAGTCATCTTTGGAACATGAACTACTATTGCCAAGAGTTAGGGCGGCACTTCAGCATTCCACCACCGCCACCTTATGACCCGCACCTTTATTTCCCTCCCCAAGGAGATGGAAATGAAGGAGATGAGTAAGTTATGAAAAGGGAAGTGTACTAAAAATACTAAACTTGAACCACCTTTTCTTTGTTTTTCTTTAAACTCCTTGTGCTACTTCTGTGCCTATTATGTGTTGTTTGATTGCTTATTTTCTTGTTTTGCATTTAATTACTCTTGTGTTTCACATTGGGACAATGTGGAATAAGTGTGGGGGGGTGACTTTATACTTGAAAAAAAAAATGTGCAAGGTTTTTATTTGGAAAAAATTGTTCATTTTTGGTCCATATTTTTTGAAAAATATTTTAGCAAAACCCTTGTCCTTCAAACCCTTTTTCAAAAGAAACTTTTCTTAAGGTTTTGCCTTAATATTTTCATAAAAAGTTTTGAAATTTGCTTGAGGAGAAGCAAAGCTCAAGTGTGGGGGTATTTGATAAGCGTTTTATTAACGTATTTTATATATTCATCTTAAAACGCTTTTATATTTAAAAAGAATAAATCTTCACACATATGCCTCGTTTTGCTAGAAGTTCTTTAAATCAACAAATGGATCAAATGCAAGGATGGTAGAATACACACGAAGAAACCGACGGAAAAAGGTCAACCAAACGCATCCCGAGGAACAAATAAAGACCACAAAAAGGCCCAAGACAGATGAAAACCGCCCGGTTTGTGCCAACGGCGGCCGGCCTTTGGTCCCCAAGCTTATTTTCGCATCCAAAGCTGAAAAATCTGATCCGGAGCAAGAAAGGACGAAAGCCGCCCGGCTTTCGTGAACACCGGCCGACTTTTGGTCGCCGAAGGAATTGTTCAGAATTTAATTACAAAAGCCGCCCGGCTTTTGTAAATGGCGGCCGGTTTTCGACCCCTGGAGCGGAGGAGCAGCATTTTAAACGCGCAAAAGCCGCCCGGCTTTTGCGAAAGTCGCCCGCCTTTCGTCTGGAATTGATTAAAACAAGCAACGGTCATCACAATCATTCGAGAGAAGCTCCAAATCCAATTAAGGAGCTTGCTTCCTTGTCTAAAAATGGCCATTGAAGACCCAATATTTAAGCATATGGAAGCCCTCTCAAGTGATTATTCCATATTCCATACACTTTACTTCCATTTTAGCACTCCAAGATCAACCCCTTGGTCTTGGGAGAAGTTCTACACTTGGGGATCCCATTATCCACCATAGCTTTGGAGTTGTGGTATTATCTTCTTATGTATTTCATTGTATTTCATCAATTCAATACTTGTAATTTCATTATGAGTTGCTCTAGCTAATTTTCCATAGCCAAGGTTAGGGATGAAACTTTACGCACTCTAGGTGTTTGATGTATGTTCTCAACCAAATTATTATGATCTCTCCTTTATATTTTAATGTGTATGACTACGGTGTACAACGTATGATTATATCGTTGGGTTTATTTGAGCAATTAACGTTGAGTTATAAACCGTGCACTTAAAGGCTAGACATATTCTAATTGTGGATAGAAATATACCTCAATTGAATATGGTGGTTGTAATAATGTCCTAATCTTCAATGGGGTTAATTTTAGATGAATGTGAACCGTGACGGGATTCACACGTAGAATTAATCACAATCTCGCTGCCGTAACAGGAGTTAGAATACTTTAGCGACATTCCACTCATAAGAATTGGTGAAAGAATATACATTAATCGCTAGGAGTCGTTTAGGAGTAATCCCGAACCCTTGGTTGCTTTTATTATCACTTGAAAACCCAAAAAACTTTACTCTTTTACCAAGTCTTTTACAAATTATATTCTCAATTTTTGAATCATATAAACAACGTTTCCTCGTGTTCGACTCGGTATTTTTACCGGATTTTATTACTACATCGGCACTTGTACACTTGCAAGTTTAAGCCGATCAAATTCTCTCTAAGTTAAACTCACATCTTCATAAAAAAAGGATGATGTGCGAGTTGTGTGGCTCCCATGTGTATTATTGCTAGCTAGTGTGTATAAGTTTATACTTGTTAAATGTTGCACACTGGAAAAGTTTGGATAAACAAATGCTATATTAACACACGGGCTACTCCTCCTATTAGGTTGACCTTTTAGGATGGAACCCCGAGTCTTAACATGATATCAGAGCCAAATCGATCCATGGTGTGGGCCCCTTATGAAAAATCGATTATTAAAAAATGACAATTAGGGCCGGATGAAAAAAACGGACCGATGGAAAAAATGAATGATGACACGATCCAGACGAAGTGTCTGGTCGTGAGGAGGGGTGTTAAATGTCCCACACCAGAAAAGTTTGGATGAACAATATGCTATAATAACACATGGGCTACTCCTCCTGTCAGGTTGACCTTTTAGGGTAGAACCTCGAGTCTTAACAATACTATAAAACATTAGATTTATGAAAACCTTAATTTGAGATGCCAGTTTGAAAAAATATCATAAACCCAGTAGGGTATTCTAAATTTCACTCTTAGGATGCTTGTTTTGGTTGTCATGCATTTAATTTTAATATTTGATAATTGTTTATTTTGTATTGTAACATTATAAAAACACAGGGTTTCGGAAAGGTGGTTTTCTCTTTTGCATTTAAACTATTGTTGATCTTATATGCATTTATTCAATTAATCACTTCATGTTTCTACTTTTTCGTAAAGTACGAGTATATTACGTTTTATTCCGCTTTTCTTGTAAAGTACGGGGAGAAAACATTTTTTACCCTTTTAAACGGGCCAACCTTATTTTTCGTTTTAAACATGATTTTTCTTAAAAAAGTTTAAAATGACAAAAAAAGCTAACTAGGATTGAGTGATAAATATGATGTGACTAGTCATGGTGGCAGATATTTTAATTGCAAAGTCACCAAACGGGTTGGCGGCTTTATAAGTCGCTACTAAATTTGGCAATTTTCATTAACCACGGTTCAATCCAGGAATACTTAAGTAAATATTTTTATCTTGGTCTCATTTTCATAAATAATTATGTAGCCTCATTTGATTCAGGAAATATAAACTCTCACGACCAAGGTGTGCTATCTAGAGCAATCCTTCTCTCATCTAGAAATGACTTACAACCTAAAAACAATTCCATCACACACGACAAATCGTGTATTTCATTCCAACTCTTTTGGGGACCTATCAAGATGCTTCCTTGTTACGTAGTATGTTTTATAATAATTTAATCATACACACAACACCTTGAAATTAATAAATTTAAGAAATTTGATCACATAATCATCATAATTTCCAAAATTTAATGTGACCAAAGGAGTAGAAACTAACAAAGTTAAATAAATTGATTAAATGCATATCAAATATTAAGAGATCATTAAATAACACTGAAACTAATTAAATCGACTAAATCTATTGGAATTAGTAAAATTCATTATAGAACTACTCAATTGACTAAACATGATAAGTTATGAATAAATTATCTATCAATTTGTCACAAATTACACACACATAGAGAGAGAGAGTAGTGATCTTGTCAGGCTGGGCTGACAGGACTTGCCGTTCGACCGAGGACTTTAGGGCCCTTCGCGGTGAAATTTTTTGATGATTTTTTAGCACGTTTATCATCAAGTCTAGTTTATGCTCACCAAATTTGAGCTTAAAATTCAATCGGATGGTAGTCAAATAAATTGTTGAAAAAACTGTGATGTTTATATAGACAATGGTCGAGGTGATTGGTATAGACAATGGCTGTATTTATGTATTATGGACTAGATTTGATTCAAAAGCGCATATGGGGGCATGAGCTTGGGGCGTTGTGTGTCTAAGAGTAGGTAGGTCGTAGATTTTAGCACATATACTCCATCGGATACCTAAGCGCAAAGTTTTTATTTTGGAAAACACGAAAAAAATGATTTCTCCAACTTAAGAAAAAAATCATAAAACATGTATCTGCTTTTTAATTTTGGAGATTCAGCAGGTAAACACGTGTTCTAATTTTCCATAATCCAGTTATCCAATTTTCTAGAAAAATAGAAAATATTCTAATTGGTAAAAAGACCCTTACTTTCTTCAATAGTGCTTGGTGTACACCCTAGGTTACACCATATTTATTTGACCTTCGTACAGACAAAAAATACAAATACAACACTTCGATAAAATTTGTTTGTGTAAACAAAATTTGGTTTGCAGATTGATTAACGTACCTTTTTGCAGATTTGTCAGGTTGGTTGCACGGAAATTAATGGAGAGAATGACGAGGGTAGCTTTTTGAAAAACCATTCCAAAAAGTGTAAAAAATTTGTACATGGCAATAAGTTGTGGGACCTTCAACAAAAAATTCCTTAATTTTTAAAACCATTATAACTTTTGCATTTGTTTTTCATTTTTACAAAAAAATACCGAAATTCATAACTTTTTGTAATCTTTCATATTGCACCAATATCACACATATAAAGTTTTTTTAAAAAGTTCGAAATGCGGGAGATTTATGTCCGAAAAAATTTCTTAAACAGATCCAAGTAAAAAAAATCAGATCACATGGTTGTTTTTGCACTTACACCCAGAACAATTTTTGTAAATTAAATCCTTACGATTATTATTATAATCAAATTTTTTCAAATACTTTTTACGAATAATTATGATTTAAAAACTCAAACATTCTCAATGTAAATTAAATAAATTTGGAGTTTAGTTTTTTTTATTACTTCAAACCTATATTTGAAAAAATAATTGGAATATGTAAAAACATTAATTGCGTGATCTTAATTTTAACACTTCAATTTCAATTTTATCACTCGAATCTACATAAGAAAATTTCGGATCCTAAGAGTTTTAGATTATTTTTAAATTTTATATGTACAATATTGATGTCATATGAATGATTATAAAAAGTCATAAACTTTAATATGTTTTTTTGTAAACAATGCAAAACAAATGAAAAAGTTAATAAGCTTAAAAATTTTAATTTAGAGTGAGGCAAATCATTTTCTAAAACTTACACTTTTTTTTAATGTAATGTAAGAAACATACACATATTCGTCAAACACCCAAATTAATGTCGATGTACAAAGACAAAAAAAGTGTAACTACAAACACTTTTTTTAGACAACTAACATCAGATTATCTATTCTATTTATATATAAGAAAAGAGATAGCTCATTAAAAGACAATTATACCCTTCATTAATCCTATGTGTCCATTTCTCCACGATTTGCTCATTTGCTATAAAAATGACACGTGGCCACTTTTTACTTCAAAACAAAACTAACGAACCAAGTAAAAGAAGAGGCGGAGAGATGAGGTTGGTGGGGCCCAAGTTGTAAAAAATTCCAATTTTTTTAAAGTGTTATAACTTTTTCATTTTTACTCCAATGTTTACAAAAATCATACCAAAATTCATATTTTTTTGTGATCTTTCATATGAGATTAATATTGAATATATAAAAATATAATTTATTAATGGTCTCTATAATTATGCTTAAAATTATTTATAAAAATATACTTCCTACGTTCCACAAAACTGATCTTTATATCTTTAACATATGATCTTTATCTTTATTTTTTTTATCGATATTATAAGAAACAAAGTTTTCCTTTAAAATCAATTCAGACAGAATTTAATCAATTTTGGTAGATTTAGACAATTTCACTTTAAAAACACCATCTGTTTATATATAAGAAAGTAATAGACTTAAATATAAAATTCTTCTACACTAATTAAATATGAAAATGTTAATTTATGCATTGGATTAAATATAATAAAAATTGGAGCAGCCAGCCATATAAAAACAACCCATTTTCTTTAAAGTGTTATAACTTTTACATTTTTGCTCTATTTTTTGCAAAACATATATCGAAATTCATATTTTTTATGATTTTTAATATGAGACCAATATTGCATATAAAATTTTAAAAACAAAATCCAAAGGTTTATTAAGTAACCTATTTATAATTATTTTTAAAATTATATCAAAGTGACTATCTGAGTGTACTTATAACCAATATAATCATTTTTATATTCAAAAATATCTATTGCAAAGGTTATTCCTTATAGTTAGTTTGATATAAATCTAAAACATAATTATAATCATTAAAAGTTAATAGGTCACATTTTATCTGCTATACTTATTTGGGTCATAGTTATATATTATTTCTTTACTTAATTCGAGATGATTGATATCGTTGTTGAAAAATAGGAAGTTGTTTGATAAACCTTCAAAAAATGCAATATTACTGTCATATGAAACGTCACAAGAATTATGAATTTTAATATATTTTGCAAGGTTTTTTTTTCTGAATGTGTTTTAAGGATTATTAATCCCTTTAATTTTGGTCCTTGATAAATATAGTCATGTAGTCTATTTATATATATAAGAAAAGAAATAGCTCATCTAAAGACAATTATATCCTTAATAAATCCTATGTGTCATTCTCCCCACAAATTACTCCTCTACTCTACAAAAGCCATGTGTCGAATTCAAGGATAATAATGAAGTAACCGAACACACAAATATAACAAAGGAAGGTCACCTTCTATTTTTATTTAAAAAAAACGTCGCATTAATTTTTGGGCACAATATATATATATATATATATATATATATATATATATATATATATATATATATATATATATATATATACAACACCATTTCTTTTAATTAGGAAAAATTGATAGTAATAATCCCAACTATTGGCGGTCCGCTCATAATAATCCCAACTATTGATTATTACAGAATAATCCCAACTTTAGGGACCTTCCGCCAATAATGGTCCCTATAAATAAATTCTTGTAGTTTCTAAAGTGGATGAGATGAGATATAACAAGTAATCCCTATAAATAATCTCAACTTTTAATTTTTACGCTAAATTTCTATTTAAAATTCTCTTTTTATAGAGGTAATATATGGTCATGGACCATTATTGGCGGATAGTCTATATAGTTGGGATTATACAAAAATAATCAATAGTTGGGATTATTTTCAGCGGACCGTCAATAGTTGGGATTATTATTTTCAATTTTTCCTTTCTTTTAAATGGTTATAACTTTTTCACCATTTATTTAATTTTTTTATAAAAAATATATCAGAATTCATAATTTTTCACGATCTTTCATATGACACCAATATTGATATATATAATTTTAAAAAAAATCTGAAGATTTATTAAACAACTTCTCATTTTCCAACCTTAATACTGATTATTCCGTATTATATAAAGAAATACTTTCTAATATAAAAAGTATATCAAAATTCATAATATTTTAGAATCTTTCATATGACACTAATGTTGGATATATGAAGGTTTATTACTATCTTCCCATTTTCCAACCTCAATACACATTATTCCTTATTAAATCAGCAGATTCATTTTATTCAACCAAAACGTCATCAATTACGCTATTAAGCAATTTTCCGTTTTACCAAACAAATTCTAAATAACAATCTAAATGGAAACGATGTATATTCTAAAGGAAAAATCTCTCAAGTATATATTTGTGATAAAAATATATAATGTAACTAACTGGGCTATGAGTACGCTTTTATAATCACTTTAATATAAGATAAGAAATAATTATAATTGTCAAAAGTTAATAAGTCACAATTTCATCCGCCACTATCCTTATTTTGGTCGTATTTATGAATTATTTCTGTATTTAATACAAAATAATGTGTGTCGAGGTTGAAAAATAGATAGTGTTTAATAAAACTTCAATATAAAAATTAAATTTTGAATCTACAATATTGGTGTTATATGAAAGATAAGAAAAATTTATGAATTTTAATACTCCGGAGTATTTTTTTGGTATATGTGCTGGATTGTATAATAATCGGAAGGGAAAATAATTAAAATACCCCAAACTTTCAAGGGGTGTGAGGTAAGCACCCCAAACTTGCATATGTAATTTAAATACCCCAAATTTTATATAAAAAGTTATTTTAGCACCATGCTCATGTATTATTTCTTGGGAAAATGGAAACTAATAATTCAACCTTTTAGCGGTCTTCTTACAATAGTACCACCTTTTCGTTATTCATGAATAATCCAACCTTTGCACCTCATCTTCATTCATTGGTCCATGACCGGTTGATGACCTGCTATTTCAAGTTATTTTCTTATCTTTGCAGACCATTATGCCATAAATCTCACCTTTCACAAAGATAATATTTTGCAAAGATAAGAAAATAACTTGGAAAAACCGTAAACCAAACCGCACATCGAACTACTTGTAATACAGACTTGCTCGCCTTCGTGACTGTGGGACTCAAGATATCGGAAAAGTTAAGTGTGTGAAGGATTTCGATCAAAGGGTACTAATGGAGGACGGAGAGATAAAAGAGAGGTGGTCATACTTTGATACTCTATTCAACGGGGACAAAATGCAAGATATCGGTGATTTGACCATACCAAATTGTATCGTAAATCGTGATTTTGTGAGAAGGAATCAAACAATGGAAGTTAGAGAGGCTCGAGGAAGATGGGGCGGAAGAAAGCAGTGGGTCCAGATGGCATACTGATCGAGGCTTGGAGAAATTTGGGAGAGAGAGGTATCGAGTGGTTAACAAGTTTCTCCAACATGATTTGGAGAAACAATAAGATGCCAACGAGTTGAAGGAAGAGTACTCTTATCCCCTTATTCAAGAATAATGGTGATGTACAAAAATGTGTCAACTATCGAGGGATTAAGCTTATGAGTCACACCATGAAACTTTGGGAGCGAGTGATTGAGCAAAGACTTCGAAGAACTATGAAGATTTCAGAGAATCAATTCGGTTTGGTTTGGTTTAAAACCGAAAAAACCGTAAACCAAACCGAAATTTTCCGTTTTACCAAACAAATTCTAAATAACAATCTAAATGGAAACAATGTATATTCTAAATAACATTCTAAAGGAAAAATCTCTCAAGTATATATTTGTGATAAAAATATATAATGTAACTAACTGGGCTATGAGTACGCTTTTATAATCACTTTAATATAAGATAAGAAATAATTATAATTGTCAAAAGTTAATAAGTCACAATTTTATCTGCCACTATCCTTATTTTGGTCGTATTTATGAATTATTTCTGTATTTAATACAAAATAATGTGTGTCGAGGTTGAAAAATAGATAGTGTTTAATAAACCTTCAATATAAAAATTAAATTTTGAATCTACAATATTGGTGTTATATGAAAGATAAGAAAAATTTATGAATTTTAATACTCCGGAGTATTTTTTTGGTATATGTGCTGGATTGTATAATAATCGGAAGGGAAAATAATTAAAATACCCCAAACTTTCAAGGGGTGTGAGGTAAGCACCCCAAACTTGCATATGTAATTTAAATACCCCAAATTTTATATAAAAAGTTATTTTAGCACCATACTCATGTATTATTTCTTGGGAAAATGGAAACTAATAATTCAACCTTTTAGCGGTCTTCTTACAATAGTACCACCTTTTCGTTATTCATGAATAATCCAACCTTTGCACCTCATCTTCATTCATTGGTCCATGACCGGTTGATGACCTGCTATTTCAAGTTATTTTCTTATCTTTGCAGACCATTATGCCATAAATCTCACCTTTCACAAAGATAATATTTTGCAAAGATAAGAAAATAACTTGGAATAGAAGGTGCATGAAATAACTTTAGATGGTCATTTTAGCTATACTTTTCAGTCTAAAACTTTCAGACACCAACATCTCATTCTCCAACCTTTATTTACTTCTGGGACCGGTGAATGAAGATGAGGTGCAAAGGTTGGATTATTCATGAATAACGAAAAGGTGGGACTATTGTAAGAAGACCGCTAAAAGGTTGGATTATTAGTTTCCATTTTTCCTGATTTCTTTCAAAAATGCTACTTTTTGGTGTTAATTTCATAATTACAAATATTTTACCATTCATGAAGATACAATTAACATTCTAAACTAACATTATGAAATAAATAGTATTAACCCTTCCAATCCATATAATTGCAACATTTTCAATTTGCTATTTTAAATTATGCAATTAACACCATAAATTTATATTTTTGAAATAAATCATACATGATCACGGTGTTAAAATAACTTTTTGTAAAAAGTTCGGGGTATTTAAATCACTTATGAAAGTTTGGGGTGTTTATCTCACACCCCTTCAAAGTTTGGGGTATTTTAATTATGTTTCCCTAATCGGAATGATTAGGGTTGAAGTTAATTTTTTGCTGAATGTCTGAAGTTACTTTAGATGGTCATTTTAACTACTTTTCATATACTTTTATTTTATTTTATAATGAGAATATATTTTAAAATACAAATTTTCCATAATTCAGCAGATTCGGCCAATTCAGTCACAACTTCATCATTTGCGATAGATTCAGGCAATTTGAGTTTACCAAATGGACTCTAAAAAACATTCTAAATGAAGAAGATGTCCAATGTGTAGTAAACACCATTTTCTTCTAAGTGTTGTAATGTTTTCATTGTTTCTCTATTTTTTTTATAAAATGGTAGTGTAAATACTAATATTGTCATTGTAAAATGGTTTATAAATGTCACATGGTGTATTAAAGTTACTCAACGAAAGTCATACCACACATCTATTCTTCTATTTATATACTCCGTAAACAACTTTTATTTTTTCTTTGACCTGAAAACTTTGTCATTTCTTTTTTAAAGTAATAAATTTGTTGTTCAACCTATTTTGATCTCCTCTACACAAACAACAATTACACATTTTTAAAAACCCCTTTTCAAGCCGGCTAACAATTGAGGGGAAAAATTTCCTCTCTCATATGTATTCTTTTAGGTATAAGATACGACGGCTAACAATTGAGCGGGAGAGTTCTCTCTCTCATATGTAGTAGTTTTAGGTATAAGAAGATTATAAGATAATCTTACTAACAATTGAGCAGAGGAATTGAGCGGAATAATTTTCTCTCATGTGTAGTGCTTCTAGGTATTAGAAGATAATAAGATAATCTTACTAACAATTGAGCAGAGGAATTGGCAAAGGAATTGAGCGGAATAATGTTCTCTCTCATGTGTAGTGCTTTTAGTTATTAGAAGATAAATAAGATTGCTAACAATTGAGGGAGATAATTTTCCCTGTAGTATATAGTGCTTTTAGGTATAAAATAAACCGACTGCCAAATTAGCGGGTGAATTTTCTCTCTCATATGTAGTGATTTTAAGTATAAGAAACTAGATAAGCTTACTCTTAATTGAGCGGGGAAATTTTCTCTATCTTATGTAGTGCTTTTAGATATTAGAAGATAAATTTGCTAACAATTGAACAGGGGAATCGAACGGGATAATTTTATCTCTCATATGTAGTACTTTTGGATATGATTACATGATTAGAAGATAAGCTTGCTAACAATTGAGCAAGATAATTTTCTCTCTCACATGTAGTGTTTTTAGGTATATGATATAAGGAGATAAGAAAATAAACTTTCTTACAATTGAGCGGAAGTTATAACAGAGACTATAATAGGTTAGAAAGTTTTGCCAAAATAAAACAATTGAGCGTAAGAACTTTTTCTCTCTTTTAAGTATAAATAATCCGGCAAACAATTGAGCAGGGAAAATTTTATTCTCTCATATATATTGCTTTTAGGTAAAAGATAAACTGCCTAGCTAATAATTGAACGGGAGAATTTGCTCTCTCATATGTAGTGATTTTAGTTATGAGGAGATAATAAAATAATTTTCTAACAATTGAGCGGAGGAACTTTCTCTGTCATATGTAGCTTTTTTTTAAGTGTATGATAATTCGGCTAACAACTGAGCATGCTAATTCTTTCTCTCATATATAGTGCTTTTAGGTATAAGATAATCCGGCTAACAATTGAGCGATATAATTTTCTCTCATATGTAATCCTTTTAAGTACTCATTAAATAAGTCGGCTAACAATTGAGTAGGAAAATTTTCTCTCTCTAATATATTAGCACTAATTGTATTCACTTAAACTTTATGTCATTTACGTATTGTACTCACTATTTTAGAATAGTGTTTGATTTTAAAATTATTTTAATAATGAAAATTAATGGATAACAAATTCTAATGAGTGGTGTCAATTAATTTTTTCTAATATACTCTTTATTGAATATTTATGGTATGACTTATACTTTATGATATTAGCTTATTGTAATTACTCTTATTTCTCGAAAATATAGACTCCCAAAAAGTTATTTTTATTTTAATACTTAATTAGATCGTGGGTAAAAATATATGCATCAACTCCTTTCTCCCGTGCGTATGCACGGGTACTATACTAGTTACACAAATAAAAAAGTTACACATAGTGACACAGGCAACTAATGTATGTGTATGTGGACATTGATTTGCGTGTAAATCACATTGATTAGCGTACTTTTTCTGCAGTAATGTCAGGGTGGTTGCATGAGAACCAATGTCTATGTACATAGACATTAATTGTTAGTTGTGAGGTTGTTTTTACTTGGACTGTAATTCGTCCCAGACCAGACCAGACCAGACCAGACCAGACCAGACCAAAACAGACCAGACCAAAACAGACCAGACCAGACCAGACTAAAACAGACCAGACCAGACCAGACCAGACCAGACCAGACCAGACCAGACCAGACCAGACCAGACCAGACCAGACAATATTTTATTATTATTATTATTATTATTATTATTATTATTATTATTATTATTATTATTATTATTATTATTATTATTATTATTATTATTATTATTATTATTATTATTATTATTATTATTATTATTATTATTATTATTATTATTATTATTATTATTATTATTATTATTATTATTATTATTATTATTATTATTATTATTATTATTATTATTATTATTATTATTATTATTATTATTATTATTATTATTATTATTATTATTATTATTATTATTATTATTATTATTATTATTATTATTATTATTATTATTATTATTATTATTATTATTATTACTATTATTATTATTATTATTATTATTATTTTTATTATTATTATTATTATTATTAGTAGTAGTAGTAGTAGTATTAGGATGTTTTTACTTGGACTGTAATTTGCTGGTCTGGTCTAGTCTGGTCTGGTCTGGTTTGTTTTGGTCTGGTTTGGTCTGATTTGGTTTTGAGCCGGATGAACCGGTTCGGTTCCGGTTTTGAACCGGATAAACCGATTCGGTTCCGGGTAAAAACTGGAATACATCCGGTCCGATTTGGTACGGTCCGGTCCAGTTTTGAACCGGTGCGCACCCCTAATAACAATAACAATAACAATAACAATAACAATAACAATAACAATAACAATAACAATAACAATAACAATAACAATAACAATAACAATAAAAAAATGTATGAATAATGGGTAAACTATAAATCTTTTTAGAACAAAAAAAAGTACTATAAAATAATAAATATCATCATGCATGCGTTGCTCTGGGTTTCTGAACGTCTTCCCAAATTTGTTTCGCAATTTCCACGCGAACATTGTTCATAGCTTCTTTTCGCCCATTGTTGAACATATTTGAATCAACCATGCCTTCTCCATTCCCTTCATGTTCATAAATTGGGATTCCCATTTTGCACATGCTGATAAAATTATGAAGTGTAAAAGTAGAGAAAATAATTGCTTGTTGATGCTCTTCTTTCATTTTGGGCATATTGTGAAGTATCTTCCACCTTTTCTTCAGATGCGAAAATGCTCTTTCAATGGTAGTTCTCAGGGATGAGTGGCGATAATTAAAATGTTCCATTACTCCTCTTGGTTTACCACCGCCACGAAATTCTGGCACGTGTTTCCTCATTCCCGCATCATCAAATGGAGCTAAATATCCAAGTGTGTTTGGATATCCTGAATCTACTAAGTAATATTTACCTACATTTTAAATTGACTTTGTTAAAATGATACTATTTTATATTTACATAAACACATTATAATAAATTTATTTGTATTTTATACCTGGTGGGGGATGAGGAAAATGATATTTTGATTGCATTAAGGAATCAACCCACACTCTTACGTCATGAGCGCTTCCTTCCCAGCCAATATTGACAAACGTGAATAGTTTATCAAATGAACAACATGCTAAGACATTCCAGGTTTTGCTTCCTCTGCGTCCTCGAAACGGCACCCCCTTTGCATCTGATATAACTGCTTCTATGTGAGTACCATCTAATGCTCCAACTGAATCCTAATACAATAAATAAAAAGCATAAATAAAGTCTAACACATATACAAAAATAAATTATTTTTCATTGACTTTTAAGAAACGATGAATAATTCATAAATATACCTTGAAATACGGCCAATATAAGGAACTGTTGAAAACTATGGTGTGGACGTCCAACAAATTGTGATGTGGTCGAATTATGTCAAAAGATAACTCAACCAAGGCATGCAATACTAGATTAAAATATTTGCATATGGTTCTCAAAGAATGCTTAAAAACATCAGCTGCATCTGTGTAAGAAGCTCCCTTGGCCAATATATAGAGACCAATTCCAATTTGCTCTGCCACATGAATGAATCTGCTGTCTTTCAATAAATTTCTTTCAACCATAATATTCACAAGGTGGATGAACATTTCTCTCGTCAACCTTAATTGCTCTTTACACAATCCAGGATGACCATTCAACATTCTATGTATATATTCACCTCCTGTTTCTCCACCCACTCTCATTGGTATCCTAGTCTTCTTTTGTTCATCATCTTCTAGTAATGATCTGAGCTCTTCTAATGCAATAATTAGACATGACCGTCTAACTTCAACATTCATTCTACACAAGTAAAATAATGAATTCCAATTCACATTAAAACAAATGGTAAACACATGTCATATCAACGATAACACGAGATGTTTGTAAAAGATAATGTATTCCAATCATATTTAGTATTCCCTTTTGCTTTTTCTTCAGCACAAATCTTCAAAAATGTAGAGCCCGTTTGGAGAACTCTGTTTTCGGCTTATCAGGCTTATCAGCCAGCTTTTTCACCAAACATGTAACTTTTACTTCCGCGCACTGATTTGTGTAATAAGCCGAAAAAGTAAGGTTGGAGTTACTTTTCTGGCTGTATTGGCTGAAGTTACTGTAGAGGACCATTTTAGCTATTTTTACATATAATTTTTTATTTAATTTATTAATTAAATATAATTTTAAAATATTTTTTTCTTAAATCAGCAGAATCAGCCAAAACAGCCACTCCAGCCAGAATATCATAAATTTCAGCAGAATCAGCCAAAACAGCCGATTTTGATGCTACCAAACGGGCTCGTAGTTGTAGTGGTGTCATTCCAAGGTGTCCTCTTTGACATTGTCTATAATTGATAGTAAAATAATACATAATTATAACTAAATTGTATATAACTTCGAATTGAAACCCACAATCAATAATTAATGGTAAATTAATTAGAAAATTATTATTTTCATAAATTTATATATTGACTGATAAATAATAACGAAAGGTAATGAACTTAAAACAAATAATTAATTAATATTGACAATATTAATTTGTGTAAAAGGAAATAGTATTAAATAATAACACTTTTTCTAAAAATCATAGTTTTCAATAATAAATAATGAACTAACGCATGAGATCTAATTCAAACCGGCGCTCATGCGAGACCTTTTCCTTCTACTTGAACATCCGTATCCTTTAATTTAATTCTAGACATGTATATGACTGTATATTGATATATATAATTATATATTATATATAACTATAAAACTTAAATAAAAATACTAAAACACTTAAGCCAGACGATGTGACGAGAAGAGAGCAGAATCACCTGCTAAGTCGTCTGCTTCCTGGAGTTGCTGGGGTTCGTCTGCGGCAACTCTTCTACGGCCAATTGCAATAATTTATATATACGAGTATACTGGGCCAATTGCCTAATTTTATCTTTTGTCCTGTTTTTATTTGGATTAGTCTAGTGTACACTGATATGATCTGGTCTAGTTTGAGTTGTTCTGTATTTTTATAATCTGGTCTGATCTGCTTCGGTCTGGGATTGAAATAAATCCAAGTAAAACGATACCAATTTTCGATAATTTGGAAGGAATATTATTATTTTTAATTATAAATGAATAAAATATATTTATTTATGGATTATAATATATATCAAAAATAAAATCTTTATGCAAAAAAAATTAAAAAAAAAAAAATCAGACCAGACCAGACCAGACCAGACCAGACCAAAACAGACCAGACCAGACCAGACCAGACCAAAACAGACCAGACCAGACCAGACCAGACCAGACCAAACCAGACCAGACCAGACCAGACCAGACCAGACCAGACCAGCAAATTACAGTCCAAGTAAAAACATCCTGAGTGTACACAAAAAGTGTCTATGCATATATAATCTAACCCTGACTTTTTGTAACTTTTTTTGTCTGCGCACAGACACTGAAAGAAAATCGGTGTCTTTATACGTACATTTTTTGTCTATGCCGAAATTTTGTAGAATGTCACTAGTTTTCAATTTCATTTTTTATTAAAGACAATATGTATCATTATTTAGCATGATACTGCAAATATTTATATACCATATAGACAAAAATTCCAACATCTCTATTTTTTCTGTGACTTTCCGGTGAATTTCCTGTTATTCTCAAATAATAATTTTTCAGTGAAAATGATGATGGAAGATGATGGTGAATAAAAGGTATTCCCTCCGTCCCGCAAAGATTATCCCAGACATTATTCACTTGGTCAACACAAATCACTCTTAATCTCTTACTTTATAAATTAATTTTTTATCAAATTTGATTCTTGTTTTTGCAATTTTATAAAGTTTTTAATGTAGTTTCTGAATATATATATTTTTTTCTAAAAATAATTTGAGTGCGAACAGAGATCTGCTTGTTTTATCGTTAGTCAAACATGACGATGAATGAGAAAGAAAAAGGGAAAAAAGAAATAGTCTATTGGTATGATAGAAGAGGAGAGAGAAGGGAAAGTAAAAAATAGGAGTGATTTATATAGGGTGTACCGCTCGCCTGGGTGTAACCTACCTGTAGCCATTATTGTACTTTTTTACTTTCTTAAGCAAAGCCCATGTACAGAAGCAGCGCAAGCCAGTCGGATGTAATCACTGATTATCAGAACGACAAATACGTTGAAATCTTTTCTTCTTCGTCACTGCCCTCACTCTTCAATTCCCCGGAAACACATTACACTCTCTCAGACACATAAATTGCTACCCGCCGACCTCCTTTTCTCCGGCGACTTTCAGGTGACGCATTCCGCCGACTTAAGCTCTACTTCTTTCCCTCTGCCGACATAGGTGCTCGTTTTTTTGCAACTCACAATTAGCTAGATTATTTGTTTTTAAAGCTGGTGGTAGGAATTGAGGAACTCTCTCTAAATGCATGTGACAATATAATTTGTGAATCAATCACCTGTGAGGAAAACATAGGGTTTATGTCCTGAGAATTGCCTATATATATATATATATTCTGCAAGACAATGACTGCGCGTGTAAGGAACCTGTATGGGAGGTCACATTTTGAAGATACAGATTATCTGTCCTACTTAGAAATCAAATACAGCAGCCCTGAAAGAGGAAGAAGCCCTGAAAGGAGTGACAGTCGTCCTGTTGACGATGACAATGATGATTTTGACCCTCAGTATGTCATGTTTTTAAATAACACTAAACAGAAAGGAATCAATTCATACCTGACCACACTTGAAGAGAACGGATTAGTCACATTTATTGACTATGAGAAGGAAGGGAGTTCTAGCGATGAGTGGGATGAAAATGGTAATCTGTCAAGCAAAGTGAAGAACAGGAAGCATGATTCAGAAGGTTCCAAGTTTGAGGAGGAGATCACGATCGACGGAGATTACGGAGATCATAAGCGTTATTTAGAAAAAGGAAACAATTCATATGTGTCTACACTTGAGGAGAACGGATTACTCACGTTTATTGACTATGAGAAGGAAGGGAGTTCTAGCGATGAGTCGGATGAAAATAATAATCTCTCAAGCAAAGTGAAGAACAGGAAGCATGATTCAGAAGGTTTCAAGTTTGAGGAGGAGATCACGATCGACGGAGATTACAAGCGTTATTTAAATATCAGATATGGCAGTCATCAAGAAGGCGATGCTGAAAGGGGATATAATTCAGACCATAATAAACATGATGCAAATGGCAATACAGATTATGACCCTGACTATGTCCTGTTTTTAAAAAGCACTAAAGAAAAAGGAAACAATTCATACGTGACCACACTTGAAGAGAACGGATTACTCACGTTTATTGACTATGAGAAGGAAGGGAGTTCTAGCGATGAGTGGGACGAAAATAATAGTCTCTCAAGCACAGTGAAGAACAGGGAGTATGATTCAGAAGGTTCCAAGTTTGAGGAGGTCATGATCGACGGAGATTACAAGCGTTATTTAGAAATCAGATATGGCAGTCATCAAGAAGGTGATGCTGAAAGGGGATATAATCCAGACCATAATAAAGATGACGCAAATGGCAATAAAGATTATGACCCTGACTATGTGATGTTTTTGAATAGTATTAAATGTGATGGGGTGTCTTATGCGACTGCATTTGAAGCTAATGGAGTGCGCACGTTCATAAACTATGAAAAAGAAGGGAACTGCAGCGCTGATCGAAATGACGATCTCACGTGTGCACTGAAGAAGGGGAGGAAAGGAGATAAAGTAGAAGGAAACTATTGGAAGAATGTGAAGGGGAAAATGTCAAATGGTGTGAAGAAGGGTGGCCTGGGAAGTTCTGATGTTCCAAACACCAAGGAGGATGAAATGGTCCAACCATTTACTCCCCTTCCTAAGGGAGAAAGAGCTATTCATAAGAACCAACAGAGGCGTATTACCCGGAGCAACTCAATCAAAATACAGAAAACTTCACAAACCATACCTGAAGAAAATTATGTAGATAAAGATTATGCTCTTCTCCTGCAAGCTATGAAACTGCACTGTGAAGGGAATGCATCGAAGACTGTGTCTCCAAATAAACATGCTGTTGAAAATGATTATGATGATTCTGGGGATGATGAGGTTGTTGAAATAGATTATTCCAAGTTCTCTAATGCAGGAAGATCTCATCCATTTTCCCCTCAAGTGCATTACTGTGAGGTTGTATATTTCTCCAATGGCAGATTTCTATTGTGTTCGTTTTCAGTTAATGGAAACTTTTTAAAATTTAGTGCCTTTTGTAATAATTTTCAGGCAGGAAACGCATTTGAGCCTGTGTACAAAGACGAGGACTCTGAATTTAGACAGAAGGTCATCACTTTCCTCAAGAGACCCTTTGACCAAACGGAATATGAAAAGCTTTTGCATGACGTCAAAGTCCAAAAACCAGTGGAAAGAAATTTGGAGTTACGGCATGGGAGAGATAAGTATTGCCCGTTAGATAGGAATGGAAAATCTTATCTTGACTATTTTGAAGGTAATTTTTTATGTTGTGCAAACATTTGTCCAGGGTTAAGTAATCGTCTTGATTGTATCTACCATATGGTTTGGGGGTGTCACTTTACTTCTCGGATGAAATAAACTTGACGGATTTTGTCATTTAATCATTGTCGTTAAGATCGTGAGTCAACTTGTAACTTGTAAGATCATTTGATCTAACGCGTAGAATGTACTCCATCTATCCAGGTTGTGCTTATAATAGGAAAGTAAGGTCAGATCTTTGAAATGTAGGTCCGAAGGGGAAAAAGAAAAGTTAAGCATGAAGCGTTGGCATCACAACGAAGTTTATGAAAAAGGAAAAAGAGAAAGAAGCAATCCATATAAACTTACATACGAAACAAAATAAAAGGAATGTTATTTTAGAAATAAGAAAAAATAAAAAAGAAATAGCAACTCATCAAGCACCACCAAGGTTTGTGTCGGAACTGCAAATTAACATTTCAGCATTCAACTCCAACCACTTCAATTAGTTCTATTGAAAAGTACTCCGTACTTTTCTTTGCCAATCTTCATACCTTTGTTTTTATTTGATTGTTTAAGTCATTTACTCTATATCCATGATGGTGTGTTATTTAAGAATGAACTAATAATTATTATTTTGAATGAATTATAAGAATTTTAAAATTAATTTATCATTATTATTATTATATGGAGGTGTTTATTATAAATTTTACATAATACCTTTTACTCTAGGATCTTACGATCCATGAGTTATGATATTTTAAGTCCCTTTCTATCCGTTCTCTGGTCTCGAGTTTAACATCATTGGATGTAATGTTGAGGTTTTTGTTTTTTGAAATTGCTTTTTATCTTATTGATACTCGTTCTCTCCTCTTTTTCTACTACTCCGTAGTTTATATATGTACCCTTCTAATACATCTTATGTCCTCGTTATTCTCTTATACTAAAATCTTTTGAGGAAGTTAATACCTTCTTCATTAAAAATACATAATAAATGGACCTTGATGTGAAAATAGTGAACTACTTTTTTGGAAGATTTTAGATGTCTTCCTTGCTTGATGCATGTTATCTTTTCCTCCCGTCCATTTTTTTTCCTGATACCTTTTCCTGATAATGCAGATTTCAACAACAAATTTGAACAAGCAAGCTCTAACAAATATAAAACGTTGAACATCTTGCGCGGGTTTTTCTTTTGGCTACAGGTGAGTAGTTTTTCTTGTGGAACTCTGGTAATAGAATGCACAGAATGAATCATTAAGAAAGTATGAAGTTAGCTTTTGCTTTTGTATGAGTCATCTCATATAAAAGTTTAGCATAAATCCAACACTTGAACTCCCCATTTGGGACTGCGCGTGTGTTGAGGAAAAAGCCTATTGTTTCTGTCCTCATTCCGTCCCGAACACATCATGGGTTATCCAAACGCTGATTTCAAACATTTGGAAATCATAATCACTTTTGGAGCCCGTTTGGAAGTATCAAAATCGGCTGTTTTGGCCGACTCTGTTGAAATGTATGAAGTTGTGGCTGAAGTGGTTGCATTGACTGATTCTGCTGATTTAAGAAAAAATTATTTTTAAAATATATTTTATCAATAAAATAAAGAAAAAATTATATGTAAAATAGCTAAAATGGTCATCTACAGTAACTTCAGCCAATACAACCAGAAAAGTAACTCCGACCTTACTTTTTCTGCTTATTACACAATTCAGTGCGCGAAAGCAAAAATTATATGTTTTGTAAAAAAGTTGACTGATAAGTCTGATAAGCCGAAAAACAGTGTTGCCAAACGGCCTCTTGATTTCAAACATTTGGAAATCATAATCACTTTTGACAAACTTGTGTTTTGGAAAGAGGTTAAATATTTCCTTTGAAAACCTCAATGCCAAACAATTATAACCTTTAAAATACATTCTCACTGCAATTTTCAACAAACTTTTTCAATTGCAACCTGAATACCGAATTAGGCAGAAGAATTGGCAACTAATGCTTAAAAGTCGGTTCATTTTTTGCAGAATATTACTCAGGAAGGAGCATTCAAGCCTTGGAACGATCCCACATGTCTTGCCGTTATTCCTGGATTTGGCTAGATGTTTCACCCTTAACGTATAAATTTTTGCTTTAGTTGCGAGGAAAATGTCGAGTGGGGAGAATGCTTTTTGCATTAATAGTGGCCTTGAAACTGCAAAAGGCTATTCCTTGTTTTCCTTGTTATCCCACGCTCCTGTAGTCTTGTGTATCTGAAAAAAAGCAATAAAACTAATATGGCCCAAATCGGTGTTGATAAGCATTTGCAGCTATTTCATCCATCGTGTTTGGCTTTTTGTTAAGGAATTTTATCAATTCGGTCGGACAAATATGGACCAACACTTGGTATCAACAAATTTAAGTAATAATAATATAAATATATTGCTACGTAATAAGTATTATTATATAAAATATAAATTAACTATTTGAATCTTTGGCCTTAGTATTTAACTGACAAAGGTGACCATGTTGAAGTTTTCTATTAAATGCTTTGGGAGTGTTTGCAATTGTTTTTGTTTTTAAAAAAATTACCTTTGTGATTTTGGAAAAGGTGCTTCATAGTTCACAGTAAAAGTTGAAACGTAAAAGTTGGTAGTGTTTGGTAAATAGATGTTTTTTGTACGGAGTATAATAGAAAAATTAAAAAATAGATTTCAGCTTTTAGGTTAAAAGTATTTAATGTAAGTACAAGTTGTCACTTGAAAACATTTTTTTCAACTTTTTTAAGACAAAAACTCTAAATCACTTAATTTTAATTTTTTGCAAACATACCCTTAGAAACTTTTTAATTAGCTTAATATGTACAAATGATCCAATCATTCATTCTATATTGATTTGATATACATTATTAACATTGATTTCATATACATTATTCACCTGACAAAAAATATAAGTATTTTCGAAACTTATGGATCCAATGCGAAATAACAATAAACCATTTGATTCCCAACACATTCAATAATTTATCTCTAAAACTTCGAAGTGGTGTTTATTATTTCACGTTATATATTTCCACTTTTAAAAATATAGATTATTAGTCTAATTTATCCACAACTATTATCAAATTCACAAATCTATCTTACTCTTTTACTTTTTTAAAAAAGACTCAAATTTCAACTTTTCTCACATTTACATTTTCAAATGATTAATTATAAAATATTAATATACAAATACTTATTTCTATTTCATTTTATTCATTTCTTTCTAACTTTTAGTTGGAAAATTCGCATTACTTAATTTTTTATATATAAAACCATATTTGTACTATATAATAAATTGCATTATAGTGCATAAAATATGAAAGACAACTAGAAAGGTAAAAAATAGTTCAAAGTTTCCTTGGTAAGAGATGATTTTATTAAGCAATAAATATTAGTGATTGAATTACTTTAGCAACTTCTATAAAAACACAAATATATGGAGTATTTAATTCACTGACAAGTTAGAATATCATTTTATATTAATTTTTTTTTTTGAAAATTTTAAGTTCCAGATTATACAAGATTTATATTTTAAGATTTGATTAAAGTTCTTGTTATTTCGTGGGATAAATACAATAAAATAATTAATAAAAATTAAATAGTTTAATTCAAGTATATAAAAGTATTGAGATTGAGTTAAATTTGTAATTTTGAAAAATCACAAAATTAATAAAAGATGAAGTTTGAGTCCTTTCTTAATCAAAGTTATGAATATTAGATTTGTGAATATCACGATAATTACGAATATAATACGCAAATAATACTTTAAAGAAATAATTGCATAAATATGACCAAAATAAACATGTATATTTGAATAGATGTTGTGACATTTGAATGTTTCAATTTGTACACCTAAACACGGGTATAAATATATTTTTTAGTGGTGTCAATTAGCCTAGCTCCGCCAATGGGTATAAGTTTCATTCAACTATTTAACTCAAGGTTTAACGCACTAAACTCTGTGATATAGAAATTCAACACAGAACCCCTTTATGAAGAAATTTAACAATTTGGAAATCATTTTTTAATATTATAATTTAATATGCATAATCATAAAACGGGTTATGATTTGTTAAAATCTTTAGGTTATACAAAAATGCTAATCATTTTACTTTTTTTATAATTAATTCGTTCGTAGAAGAGGTTCTGCGCATGAATAATTATAGCACAATGAAGTTTGACGCATATTTTAAATGTGAAGAGATACATAGATACCCCAACACATTTGAACTCCCTTGGTCAATACAAGTAAAAATAAGATTGGACTCGCTAAGAATAACCAATAATATTATTTTGTCTTGATTCAAATGACAAGTTGATAAAAAAGCTCAACCAAACCTTGACCTAATCCTAAAACCTAGACCTAAATTTTATCATTTTTGTTTGAAAATTTTAAGTTCTAGATTATACAAGATTTATATTTTAAGATTTGATTAAAGTTCTTACTATTTCATGGGATAAATACAATAAAATAATTAATAAAAATTAAATAGTTTAATTCAAGTATATAAAAGTATGGAGATTGAGTTAAATTTGTAATTTTGAAAAATCACAAAATTAATAAAAGATGAAGTTTGAGCACTTTCTTAATCAAAGTTATGAATATTAGATTTGTGAATATCACGATAATTACATAAATGTACACGTAAACACGTATATTTGAACAGATGTGGTGACATTTGAATGTTTCAATTTGTACACGTAAACACGGGTATAAATATATGTTTTAGTGGTGTCAATTAGCCTAGCTCCGCCAATGGTTATAAGTATCATTCAACTATTTAACTCAAGGTTTAACGTACTAAACTCTTGGTGATATAGAAATTCAACGTAGAACCCCCTTTATGAAGAAATTTAACAATTTCGAAATCATTTTTTAATATTATGATTTAATATGCATAATCATAAAACGGGTTATGATTTGTTAAAATCTTTAGGTTATACAAAAATGCTAATCATTTTACTTTTTTTTTTATAATTAATTCATTCATAGAAGGGGTTCTGCGCATGAATAATTACAGCACAAAGAAGTTTGACGCATATTTTAAATTTTTAAATTGGAAGAGATACATAGATACCCTCAACACATTTGAATTTTGAACTCCCTCGGTCAATACAAGTAAAAATAAGATTGGACTCGCTAAGAATGACCAATAATATTGTTTTGTCTTGATTCAAATGACAAGTTGATAAAAAAGCTCAACCAAACCTTGACCTAATCCTAAAACCTAGACCTAAATACTAACTAAACCTACCTACAATTCTACAAACAAAACAATTGTTCTGAAAACTAAACCTAAAATACAAATAAACTAAAGCCTTCACTTGCAACAATGAGACTCTTCTGAAACATAACTTGTGCTCAACTCACTCGGGCTGTCAATAGATGAATCTCTCGTTCTGTTCCTCCCCTGATTGAGTAACCGAATGGGCTTGATAAGCTCATCAAAATCAGCTATTTGAGAAAAAGGTGAGCAGACACCGCCCTCCCTCTCACATGTTTCCTCATTAACCTGATCAATAATCAGCATATCTTCACCTTCCTTAACACTGTCAACAACACCTAAGCTAATATACTCAACGGACCTCCCTTGTTTGAAAAAAGAATCTCCTTCATCACCCTCCACAGAAGACTTGCCTGATAAGGCTTGTACACACTCGGTGAGATCAATATGTGGAGAACCAAAATAACGACCCCGGTCGTTCTTCTTTTCATTGGAAGAAGCTCCTCTCCATTTTCTTCTCTTACTTTTGATTTTCGGGTGGTGAAGTTTGCACTTGGAACCTTGAGGGCAATCTCCAGTTGCTTCAAAACTAGGGCACACATAACTGTGTTTCCTCTGGCACTGCAAAGTTTAGACATACAATCCATTTCACGGGTTATAGTATTAGTGAGGTTGTGTGTTTCTGTGAAAGGACACACACACACACAATGTGTGCACATAAAGATAAATAGGGAGGTCATAGGCAGTGGAAGAGGAAGAGAGGATGGAGAGAGCAGAGTGATTTGCAGGTGGCAGTCCTTGTAAACAACTTCATCTACCACATTGGAGAAAGAGTTGAAACAAAAGAAATCGAACAGTTATCATAGAACTAAGATAACGGAAGCAATCAAGTGTCTCAAAACCAACATATAAAAATGAGACCAGGTGACTGCTTAATTCTTGTGTACAGCTGAACTTGAAGTGTATTAACTACCAGCAAGATGATACACACAGGAATATACGATAGTCCACCACTGCACCACACCCATAATCCCCCCCCCCTCCCTCTTTTTGCATGCTTAAAGAAAAGAAAATCATTTGGTTGATGTTTATTTGAAAAAGAAGGGAACAACACCAACAATTCTTTACTTAATGAAAAGAGGAAATTTTGTAAGAACCCAAAATGGAAAGCATGAAGAAAACCATGGGATGGAGGGAGTAATGGATGTATACAGCCCAATTTTTAATCTACGAATCATTATCATCTTAATATGAAAACGCTAGCTTTAGGATTAGTTAAACAAATAAAATCCCTTCAATAACTCTATTTTCTCCCAAACCGCCCTGATGAAATACATTGTTAACCATTTTTAGGGGGAATTTGACTTTGCACCCCACATTTTGGATGATATTGGACTTTGCACCCCATTTTTAAAAAACTTTGATTTTGCACCCCATTAAGAAATTTTCCTTCACAAATATCATATGATAGGGTGCAAAGTCAAAGTTGTTTTTAAAATGGGGTGCAAAATCCAATATCACCCAAAAAGTGGGGTGAAAAATCAAATTCTCCCATTTGTACTATGATATTTTGGCAAAATTTCATCCCCTTTTCCACCTATATTCTTCACTCTGTCCATCATCAAGACCTAAACTGATAAAATGACCATGTTATACAATATGTAGAAGTCAATATGTAGCTGGAAACAGAAATTAAACAAAAATACCTCATCTCCGTCAGAACAGTAACCCCTGAGAAAACCTTCACAGACAGATGAATTGGGATTCACATTTACGTGTCTATAAGGACAATTCTCATTAGAGCATAATCCTGTCAAAATTACTTGTTAGTAAATATTACGACCTTATTGATTTAATATAATTCCAAGTTGTAATGATGCAATACATACCTTGCTGAAAATAAGAGCAGTCTTGCATTCTCTCAGGAATGACCTATGTATGGAGCACCCGTCAAAAAAATATTCAACAATATCTATATACTACCTCCGTCCCATTTTATGTGTCTTATTTGGTTTTGGCACAATTTTTAATGAAGTGGTTGAAAAGGTAAAAGTTGTGGTTGAGATTTGAGTATAGTAAAGTGAAATGTTGTGAACCACATGTTTCTTTCCAAAAAGGGAAAGGTGACACTTATTTTGGGACAACCCAAAAAGGAAAGTAAGACAGGTAAAATGGGACGGAGGGAGTATAATATTTCTATATATAGTGTGTATATGTGAATTTATAATATTTTTATTCATATTACTACCTCCGTCCCACTAACATTGGAACACGAGGAGGTGACACAGTTATTGAGAAAAGTGGTTTTATGTGGTTGGTACTAAATTGATAAAGTAAGAATAAAGTAAAAATGATTTAAAACCACACAAACTTTACCAAATTTGGTATGACACAATTTTAGTGGGACAGACTGAAAAGGAAAGATGGGACAATCGTAGCGGGATGGAGGGAGTATGTATGTATGTATACATGTGAACATTTAAAAAAAAAAAATGAAGGCAGTACAGCAAAAACCCAAAAAAATTAAATCAGCTACCGGATGTTCATACTGGTCTGAACACTAGATTACCTTATGGGTTAACTTGCAATCAGGATTGGAGCATGAACCACTCAAAAACTTGGTGCACACTGCGATTTTAGAGGGGTCATGGATGTAAGGACATTTTCTATTATCCTTGTTACATTTACCAAACCTGGTGAAAAATTGGCAATATGTGCTCTTCTTAGCCAGCCGCAACCTAGCAGTGTGCAAGCTCCAACGAACTTTCTGATTTGCCAAGATGCGGACTCTTCTTTTTGGATTTCTGACTAACTTATTACCACTTCCAAGACGTACATATCTACAAAACAGTCCAATGAAAAGGAACAACCCAAATATAAAGCAGAAATAAACACAGCAGCAGCAGCAGCATGATATGCGCCAACCTTTTTTACTCGAATAAATACCATTCAAAAGAATGCTGATAAGTAAATGAAAAGTGAATATAATTCGTTTGTACATCTTTTTTTAGATTTGAGTGATGCAACCAATTAATCATAGAAAAGCAGACATGCCTTGATTAAGGAAGACAAGTTATGCACGTATTTTACAGTAAAAAGTTTAAAGAGTGGATTTTTAAGTATACTTACTCATCATTGCCAATCAGCAATCTCCTTGGAATATATGATGTCTTTGCATTACTCTCTGGTCGAACAATACTCTCTTCTGGTTCTTCATCTGTAAACAGAGCGGGGGGTCTATATTTATACAAATTCTCTACAGCAATGTACTCCAACCCATAAAAGAGGAACAACGATGAATTTAAAATCAACATAAGTTTTACATGTGCACTGCAGTACAGTGTTTCCAATGCTTCAATGGTGTGAGGCAGAAAGGGGTTTACACAATTCAGTTCCTTATCGAGAACCCCATCCCTACTCCCGTGTTGAATTCATTACTTCTATTCTGAAATCTTTTCTACTGTTTTTATCTTACACAGTACCAAACCACTTTAACTCATACCTTTTCTCACTATTTTCAATCTATTTATCGAGAACCAAACAGCCTTATACATTTTTATCTATTTCTCACGTTATCTTCCTTGCTTTTCTCACTTGCATACTTTCCCTCATTATTTCTTCTATCCCTACCAAATACAGCCTAAAGTACACGTCATATATGACGTCTAATAGCACATTAGCACCTAGCCAGAGAAATAAGAGAAAACACAATTTAATAGGACTCTTTCATGCTGTGAAATAAAATATATAATGAAATGGGGAAGTGCCAGTGAGTGGGGGAGGGGGGAGAGAACATATTCAGTAAATCAGGATCAGACCACTTGATATCCTTTGAAGTGTTTTCCCTGACGGATCCATTTTGTAACGTTCTGAACCAATACGGAAGATCCGCTCTCCTGTGAATTGTGCAGATACGGTTACATAAACATTCAGCAAATAACATCCAGATAGTGCACATTAACATAAATGGGAAGAGAAAAAGTATTAGCATGCAAAGAAGTTTACAGAACAAAAATTTAAATACCCAGAAAAACAAGTTGCAAGCAATATGATATAAAGGTACTTTTGCTATAACAAGTAACTATATACGCAGTTACGCACAGAATTTAGCATGCCCATAACTGTTTCATCTTAAATCTAACAGTTGAGATTCAGTCCCTGTGAATGGGTACTTTTCTGGGTATATATAAACACGCACATGTCATTATGTCAGAACAAGAATTGAGGGCATCATTACCTGGAAGAAGTGTAACGTTATAAGACTTACGGGAAACACTATGTCTGCTCTTCGAATTAGCAGTGGCAATAATGTTTTGTCCCCTTTTCCTCTTCTCTGCAGCAGCAACAGCTGATGTAGCTTCCTGTGGATAATTTGAGAAGAAACTATAACATGAGTTCTAAACAACTAGAAGTAGACAACAGCTTCTTTGGCCTCTTTAATACCCATTTAAAAATGCCTTAGATAATGCTGCTAGCCAACCTGATCAGCTTTTTTTGAGTTCCTCTCAATAGATTTTGACCACTTCAAGCTTTTGCCACCAACACTTAAAACTTTGGACCTTCGCAGAGAATGTCCATTAGCCGATCTAGTGTAAACGGTATGTCTCTTTCTTGAGAGCAGCAGCTTGCGACTAAAATAGAAAACATATACTAATTTCAATACTCTACCAGGGTGGAAAATGGAACAAAAGCAAAACATGAAAAATTGACATCCTTCCAACCTGATTGTAGACATAGTACCAACATTCTGAACAGAGGTTAAACCATGAGTGAAACTCCTCAAATTTGTATACCTTTTCCACGAACACCAGTAGGGCTGGACTTTATGATTAATAGTTATAGGTTTACCATCTCCCTTTGATGATTTTGAACCACTTAATGTCCATACTAATGAGAACTTGGAACTTTTATATGCATCTGGTGAACCTGCACAGAGGATTCTGCCTCAATGAGTTCTTATGCAGTAAGAAACAAGTTACCTAAGGGGCCAAATTATAATTTAGAAAAGAAAATCTGTTTACACATAAAATGAAAACAGTGTTTTATTAAGGAACATCTTCAAGGATAGTACTCAAGGAGTTCTGAATTAACATCTTCAAGGAGTTCTGAACTCCCTTTCATAATATAAACATGACTTGACTAATATTAACTGTACTTGACTATCCCAAATAATGCTCAATTTCATAATATGAACATGACTAACTTTTTAGTTTTCCTAATCCACCCATTCTCTTAACTTTGTAAATCACTTGACACAGTAACTCTGCTTCAGAGACAATTTTGAGAAGTAAAAATTACATTTTAGTTGTTTTTATTGAAAACTGTTCAAGAGAAAATGGTTCTATAATATGGTTTTTTTTTTGTGTGTGTGTGGGTGGGGGGGGGGGGGGGGGGTTGCAAACACATCCTTACCAGAACGCTTCTTGAGGACAGCCTTCTCAGCCCCCTGCCTATCTGGGTTTATGCTATCACCAATCGCAGCAACTTTCGGGTTGCCATGGTTTTCAGTAATTGTTCGAACCAGCTGATTATTTCTCATTTTATAATAGCCATCAGAAGATGATGTTGGGGTTGCATCTGGAGCTGCAACAAGCTGGTGTGATCTTTGCTCAGAATAAAATGTCACTTCTCTCGACTTCCCTTCACCTGATGTGTTCTCACTCTCTAATTTGTTGATTGGATCGGATTGACACTGAAATATTTTGATAGCATCTTCAGAATGTCTATGCACACTTGTTACACCTGTCACTAATTCTATACCAAGACTGCAACTCCCAGACTTATCCGCTCCCGGCAAAGATGCTGGGTTGCCTAAGATGTTACCAGTTGAATGTAACAATTCGCAGTTGAGACTCTGAGGAAAAGCATTATTGGGCTCGAAGGGTTTCAAGCAACTTGATTGATCAGAAATTTCTACCACATTATCACTTTTGAGCTTCTTAGCATCCTTTACATTTGAAGAGCTCAATCTATAAACAGAAGAACTAGAAGCATGGAATCCAGGTGCCACATTGCCAACATATGAAGAATTTCTTACAAGAGTATTACCCTTGCGGATGTAAGAATTACGGATGCCTGTAACCTCATTCTGTCTTTGGTTCTGTGGGCGAATAGAGGTCACTTGAGGAGCAAAGCATGGAGCGGATGAGGAATTACTAGTTCGATGCCAAGTCCGTGACGTTGCAGCATGTTTGGATATTTCAGGTTTCTTTGACGTCATAAAGCTTACAGCTGAACTACTACAGGAACCCCTGACGACCACAGAGCTCATCTTGCTCTTTTTAAAATTTGATTTACTTGGCACATATTTCAAAGTTTGCAGTGGTTCACAAGCATCTGGCACGGAAGATGGCCTTCTAGATATTATTGGTAGGTTGCCACTGACTGGGCACAAAGGTGGTCTTTGACAGATAAAGGTATTCGTTGATAGGTTTTCATTAACTGCATCACTATCAGCTTTAGATTTATCTGCAGAGATTTTGACAGATAAAGGTATTGTATCACCCGTGGAAACCGAAGCTTCACTCGGATTTTGGTTTACTTGAGAGACAACTCCATTTGATATTTGACAAGATATTTCCACACTGATGTTTGAGGCAGGTAAACCATCATGGCATTCACTATCTCCTTTAGTTGGTACCATATCATCCAATGATGTAAGCCCACATATCCTACTCGCCCTATCCAGTGTACCATTTTGATCACTGCTCCTTGAAACAGCTGCAGTAGCTTCTGTTTCACTAGCTAGCTTATGGGATGGGATAGAAGGAACATGCTCTAGGTCTGACAAAACCTCTGAAGGGCCAACCTGGGTAGACTCAGACTGAAATGATCCTCTGGTAGTACTCTTCTCATTTGAATTGTCCATTGGCCTTGCACAAGGTGGCAGAGCAGCACAACAATTTTCTACTGCTTGAGACAATGTGTGTGTTATAGCATTGCCATCATTGGAAAGCCCTTGTGCTGACATATTAGCTTCATCGATCACTTCAAGAGACTCATAAAGAATAGAGTGACCCAATGTAGGGGAGGAGATCTTCCTTTTCTTCAAATTCCGAGGAGATTTTACAATTGAACTAGTTTCAAGATCCCCTCGAACTGAAAGATCATTCTCTGGACACTCTTGAAGTGACTGGCCTCCATCTAAAGAGCAATCTCCATTTCCAGGAGCCTTAACATTGCTTTCATTAAAGGCATGATTCATACCCAAACTCAAAGACCTACAAGGGTCCTCACTTGTCCTCAGACAGGAGGATTTCGACAGCATCTCACTTACTTTCCTCTTTATTTTCATCTCAGGTGAATATTCCTTGCCCAGACAAGGGTCGTGATGATCCTCAACACAAAGCAATGGAACAAGATAGGCATCATGATGGGGACCGCTTACTCTATCAATAATATTAGGGAAACAACTTCCAGGAAGAGCTTTATCGTCCGTACAAGGACAATCATTATCAGAAATCACCCTGCTACTGGAGCTCGGATTGGAGCTACTCGCACTTGAGAACCCTTCCTCCTTATTTGGTGAACCCACATTACTAACATCTCTGACCAACAAATCACTGTCCGGAGGCCTGTTGGATATTGCATCTGTGTGAGGAACAGTCAAAGTATTATCAAAGAGTTGCTCAGAACCTGCATACAAAGATCCCCCCTCAGCAACAATGTTTTCAGTCCTTTCAGCACATGCATCTTCAGTTGAAGAGCGTATGCAACTGCCATCCTTGTGAATAATAGGTTCATCAGAGCATGAGGAGTGTGCATGAACAATATTTCCCATTGAAAGCATATGCCCATTCGAATCTAGAACAAGATTTGTTTTAAGCATTGAAGCATGATTCTGAAAATGCTGCCCTTTAGTTTCATTGTCAATAATTGAACTAGTGAGTCTCTTCTGTGGTTCAATTATGCATGTCTCAGAATCAAGCAGATGACAGCTTTCAAGCAATTTGCTCTCAGGAAAAGTATGCTCTTTAATTTCAGGGTCCACCGGGCTCTCAGAAACAGAGATCACAGACAAACAGTTCCTTTTTCTCTTTGACTTAAATAGGCTACAAGAGTCATTTTTAGAAGCATCTGAACCAGAGACAACATGTTCTAGAGGTTCATAGATCTTGTCAATGGCTAGTTCTTCAGTCAAATGATGTGCTGAAAAAGACTCTCGCACTTCTTTCATACCATCAGACACAATTCTCTCATCTGCACATAAGGAATCCCCATTCAATTCAGAGACTGACAACTTATCTACAGATATGTCCGCACCAATAACCAGATTAGGACTATCCCTTTTATCCAGAAAACTATTTTTCTTCTTGACAGAGGCCATAACTTTCTTCTTGTATCGATTTTTTCGTAAAGGTGTTTTATCATTTTGAACACCATATGTGACCTGATCATGTACCTGTTCCTTAGAAGGAGTACATGTATTGCTGGCAGTTTCCTTCTCACTGCCAGAAGGCCCAGAACTTAATGGACAATCTAACCCATTTGCTGAATTTTCAAACTTTCCCAAATTTTCACTCAGCTTTGACTGTGCAGTGTCAGGCATCTTGAGTCTCCTAATCTTCCGAGCTCTAGGAGTACCATTTTTTCCTGTATCAACTACTGGGCTTGAGGGAGCCACAATAGCCTTCGCCACAAGTGCATTAGATTTAAATGAAACATCAAGTTCCACTGGACTGTTCTCCCTCTCCTCCTCTCTTTTCCCAGACCGTGCAATGCCTTCTCTCAAATTTCCCCTTGAGCCAGCTACACTTGAATTATCAGCATACCCATTAGAGAAATGGCAGTCTTGATTTCTAGTCCTATGGTTAACCTTTCCTAATGGAGTTGTATGGGGTGCACTCCTTTTCTGTGCGTTCTTCTTCCTAGGTGACCTATGCAACTCTTCTATACCATCTCTTACCCTATTGCTAAGCCTTTTGTGGTCAAAAGCATAACCATTATCTGAGGATAACCTTCTTCTGGACGAGGAGTCCATAACATCAGTAACATCTTCATAGCCCCACCTGAGGTCTTCTCTGTCGTCCCTAATATCAAGTCTATGTTGGATTGGTCTCTCCGTATTGAATCTGAACACATCAACATTATCAAGCTCTGTATCTTGACGGTCCCAAATCCTTTCTTGGTCGCCTCTGAACCCATTCTTCGGAATAAAAAACTCATCCCTCACGAACCCATAATCATCATTCTGAGCATTGAGGGGCAGCAAAAAAGGGGGTTGGTGGTGACGAGGGGGTTGATGAAGTGGCAGCCTAGGGCCAACATCGGCCCAAGGATCTGGGGTTCGCATGGGGTGTGGTGTCGGTGAGGAATCGCGATTCAGAATATAATCCAAGAATTGGGGGTTTTCAGGATGGGGAATAGAATGGAATGGAAGGGTGTAGGGAGGGAGGGGGTGATGGTAATGGTGAGATGGAGGCAGCGGCGGGTGGAGGTTGGGGTGAGGCGGCGGGGGGTGGTGAAAGCAATTAGGGGAATCGGGAAAGCTGGGAGGGCGGTGAACGTACCTTTGGTGGTGGTTGTGGAAAGGCTCCATTCCGTAAGTCAACTTTATCGGCAGATCTGAAGAGTTGTGTGGAGAAGACGATGAAACAAACAAACGCAGGCGGTATTAAACGACGAACTCTGGCGCGCCGGTGGAATCCTCTTTCATACGGAGAATATGGGGCTATCTGTTCGGGAAGAATACAAAACGGCTGAATGTTAAAAATTGCAGCTATCTATCGTGGTTTTGACTGCGTCATTATTATTGCCCTAATATTGAATTGCGGTTACTGGCAACGTTCACATTGATTTTCTATGATTCTGTTTCTTTTTTGTTTCCAAAAAATAGCGTTCACTTTTCGACAAAGTTTTTTTACAACTAAAACGAAGTTTTTGTGTCTTCCCATTTTTAGTAATCTATTACTAGTACTCCCTCCGTCCCATATTTATTTTCGGTTTTGACCGGGCACGTATATTAAGAAAGTGGGAAATGTGTGGTGGAGAGTTGTGCAGAGGAGAGAGAAATGTGTAAGAATGGTTGTGAACCACAAATTCTTTGCCAAAAAGGGAAAGAGGAGATAAATTTGGGACGGACCGAAAAGGAAAGAATGAAGATAATTTCGGGACGGAGGGAGTATATATTATCTAAAGAGACAGTTTTTGGGTGAATAGTCTTCCCTCCCATTTATGTCAACATCATGCTTTTTATCTTTATAACATCAACACAATTGCTAAATCAATTTTTGTTAAAAATTTCCAAAGCCGAGAGTATACAACTGCAGTCGGTTGGTGGTATCTCATTGGTTGAACTTGGTGGCCAGCTTTTTATACCTGTGAATAGTTGCTGTTTGAGGGATGGTGGAATAGTAATTTGATTTAATATTTATGGGCCCCACAACCAGAATTGTTGAGAATTAATTAGGGCAAAATACTCTTATTGGTTGAACTTGGTTGGCAGATTTTGTTCGTACATTACAATATCAAATCTTTTATTTTCCTTGATTTTTATTGGTTGAATTGGGTGGTGGAATAGTTCCTTCATTAAATGTTTGTGGGCTCAACAAGGCATAGAAATAGAAGGGGGTCCAAGCACAATCCTTATCCACAACATCACAAAAAAAAACTCTTTGTGCTTAGTGTGATTCTTTGGCAAAAATGGTAGGAATGTGGTCTATGATTAGGCAAATCGATCAAACAAAAACAACATGGGCCATAAAGGCCCGAGCTACAAGGGTTTACCGAGAACCTGCGCATGATGGTTTTCCCCCTTCTATGGAAGTCATATTCCATGATGAAGAGGTGTTGTGAATACCTTTCATTTTATAGAAGATCTTATCCCGCTATTTTAATCATTATTTTTTTTGCAGGGTTCTAAGATTCACGGTCACATCCCAGATCAATTTATCGCAAATTTTTTTGGATTGTTTAGGGAGGGCCGTGTTTATGCTATAAAAAATTTTATGGTGGAAGAAAATTTCATGTTTTTTAAAACCACTACAAGCGCTTATAGGCTGCGCTTCTTCAAAAAGAGTGAGGCGTTTGAAATCAAGGTTCCGTTTCCCTTGAGGACATTTTCGTTGGTGTCCTTTGCTGCGTTGCAGGCGCAGGACTCTATCGACGACCGGGCAGCGATTGGTCGGTTTGTTTTTAAATACATTATTGTGTGTTCCTAATAGATGTCGTGTTATGTTCGCAGTCAATTGTGTTATGTGTCATATTGCAGATATCATTGGACAAGTCGTCCATGATAAGGATCCCAAGACAATTCGTAAAAATGATCGCCCTAAAAAATTGGTTGAGCTAATTCTTGGAGATACAGAGTTAGTAACTTTGAAAATAATATTTTTTCACACTTTCACCACTAAAATTTCTCTAATACTTCTACTGCTGCTTAAAAAGGGGCAATGTCATAGCATGCACTCTTTGGGGTCCTATGGTTGATATGTTGTTGTCGTTCAAACTAACTACGGGCGAACCCATTGTCATGTTGCTTCAATGCTGCCGGGCTAAAAAATACCAAGGTATTTGTTTCCTTCATATTTACATGCTGTTTTGCAAGTGAATATAGTTGCTAATGTTTTTCATTTAAATAAAAATCAGGGCAAGTGCATGTATCCAACATGTTTAATACAACCAAGGTTATTCTTAACGGTGTGGAAGATGAGTTCAATGATTTTAAATCAAAAATGGCTTCCAGATGTGGGGAGGGTTTGAGCTTTACCATTGCATCTGATACGTCAAATGATGTTGACATTAGCACTGGTCAGATTCAGTTGGTAACTATTGAGCAACTCACTAAAATGGAAGAGGTTAGATCCTCCGGCCTAAAGCTTTAGCATTTTCTAGGGTTTTGATACAGGCCTTAACTAACTTCTTATATGGTTTAATAAGGATGGAAAGCACTGGATATATGGAGAGATTGCTGGCATTGATAACCACAAAGATTGGTCTTATGTTTCGTGCATTGGTTGTAATCGTAAAGTGACTCCAAATGGTGACGGTTTTCAATGCCTCTCTTGCAATTCCTCCGACGCTGTTTTGAGGTGTTGTGTTATAAAGAATTCTTTTCATTGCTTAATCATTTCGAATCTAACTAATACTATTGGTGTAGGTACAAGGTCAACATTAGAGTGGTTGATACAACTTCGCACGCGTCCTTTCTGCTCTGGGACAGAGAGGTGTCGTGCTTGATTGGGCGATTTGCTGCGTCGCTGAAAGAACAAGTAAATAAGGTCCTATTTTTATTTTATTCACACTTTTTGGAATAGTTTTTATTACCTCTCTGGACACAGTAATAAACTTCTAATTTTTGGTGTAGAGGAATTTTGGACCCCATTATTTCCCTTCCGAAATCAACGCCTTGATGGACATCAAGGCCCTATTCCGCGTACAGTATAAACGTGACAGCAGAAATTTTAAGGGTAATCAGACCTACAGCGTTCTCAGAATGAATACCGACCCTAGAGTTATCTCACTCTATGTGACCGAGACCACATCAACAGAGGTTCCATGTCTAAACTTCACTCTAGCGTATTCAGTATTTGTGTCCTTTATCCTAAATGAATTCTGTGTACTAAAGTGTTTATTTGCTTAACCAACAGGAGGATGAATTTTCCTTGTTGAAGAGGGAGTTTTCTGGTGGAGAAAGGGTAAACGCACTGTTCTTTTTTATATGTTGGCATCAATTTTAAGGCGCTGTAAAGTGATAACCTACGTCAACACAGGTTGTGTCTTCGGAGCATGTGAATTCGAACAGTCCCTTGCTGGACAAGGAGCAGAGAAGTGCCCTAGAAGTTGATACCGAGAGGATCAAGAGGAATCTGTTTGGGGAATCATCGTCTACCGAGGCAGCTAAAAATGTGCCACCCAAAAAGATGAAGGGTATCAAGATCGAGGGGTCTAAAAACTAATGCTATCCTATGGACCTATAATTAGTTTGGGTTTGCATTGGATATTAATAAGTGTTTTGGGGAAGGGCCTTAAATAAAACGTGCGGGATGGAGAATGATATCAGGAATAGATATGCTGCAATACATGTGGTCAGCGTCTCCAATGTTTCCCTTTTTTGTATTTTGTTGGCTATTAACGCACTACTACCTAAAGTGTTATATTTATAATGCATATCTAAGGTGAAATATGTGTGTTCCATATTAATGCATGGACCTTATGTATTGTAAAATATAAATGTATGAAGTCTATGTTGGGGCTATGTATTCTACTCCAATATTAATGTATTGATGCTATCCAATGTAAAATATTTATGGGTTATCCTGGGTGCTCATGTCTTACAGTTTGGTGCACTGCTTTCCTATACATCATACTTAAACCCATGACACCTCTGGGACAGACAAAATACACAGTGAAAGTGTCCTAACTACACATTGATTGGCAACTTTTTTTGTCCAAAACGTTATGATGTTTCATAAAGGCCTTGGATATTAGTCAGAACAATTAACCAGGCCAAGTATATCATATGTGTGGCAAGAACGATACTAAAAAGACCCCATGGCAAAGGTTATCAAACCTATGCAAGGGCGACATGCAAATCATCGGTGAACAAATGTTTCTGTACAAAACTGATTGTAATATATGTTAAAGAAGGGTAATATTGGTTCAGAATTCAGCACTTAACTGTTTGATTAAAAAACATGGGGTATATGGGAGCATTTGTAGCAATCTAGAGTTGATGAAAAAATATTTCTATATAAAAGTGATTGTTATGTATATAAACATAGGTAACAATTTTCAAAATTTTGATTGGGGAAAGCCCTAATGATCTGCGCAAGAGTAGCCAAATTGTAATTGGTTTTTTTTTTGGTAAGGGCGGCCTGGATACTCTTTAAAGATTAAACTGTTTTAGATTTTCAGACATTTTTTTAAAACATACAGGGGGTATAAAATAGTATGTGCAGCAATCTAAACCACTTGACCGATTTTGCGTGTAAATTTTTTACAGGGCACTTAATTCAAGGCATTTGTCATAACAAACAACAAAGGGTTATAGATTAAAGGGAGAGTTGGGCAAAGATGAACGTACCTGGTGTCGGTCGGGAGGGCATCACGAGTGTAGCCTGTTTTAATTATTACAGCATATTACAACATATCTTATAAAATTTAAAGTACAACAAAGAGAACGGAAAAAAAAATGTCGGCTGCCATGTAGTATCATTGCCAAGGGTCAACCTGCAAATCGCAACAAGTGCAATAGTGTTAGGATGCTAAATTTGAGTTCAAAGTGTTGTACATACTGGAAAATCCTAAATTTCCAATTTGCTATTAATTTTTATGCAAGGGGTGTAATAAACTTTTTAACTCACAGTTCACCCCGTTTATGGTTCATTTAGTGATTGTTGAATAAAAATTCTACGGTTTATTTTGATAGGCTGTTATCTACCTAATTCTTTACCAACACCAGCCCACCCCCCTGAATTGCTGCCATGTCAAGGGCAGTTCGTTCTACTATGCAGATCTTCTAACAAATTGTTTTCAATTACACAATACAATAGGATGAACAATAGCAATGCTTTCACAATACGTCAGATTTAGACAGCTTACTTATATTGTCGAAAAAAATGTCAATACCTAACTGCGCTAAAACAGATCTCCAAGATATGTGACTGTTCGCACCCTCTAATATCAACCCTGTGAAGCGCGGTTAGAAACTGTCTCTTTCCAATTGTGGTGGTCCATGTTTAATTGTGTAGTTGCCAAAGGTCAACCTGCGAATCGAAGCAAGTGAAATGACGTTAGGATGCTAAATTTGACTTCAAACTGCTTTGGTATTGTTCTGCATGTTTTGGTTTGAAAAAATTGCTAAAATTTTCCATTTACTGTGATTTTTGATGCAATAGGTGCGATAAATTTTTTGAAGCACACTGTATCCTGATTAAGGTTTTATTTTACCAACACCAGCCCGCCCCCTGAATTGCTGCCATGTCCAGCCCGCCCCCTGAATTGCTGCCATGTCCAGGGCAGTTCGTTGTACTATGCAGCTCCTTCTAGCATATGCTTTTCAATGGCACAATGCACTTACCAAAACAATAGCACTGCTTTGGGAAAACCAGAAATTTTAGACAGAGTACATATATTGGAGGCTGTAGAGTTAATACCTAATTGGTCCAAAATGGTTAGAGGAATTTAATTGTACGCATGATTTTAATACCAACCTTGGGGGTCTGATTTAAACCATTTCATTGGGGTAAATTGCAAGTAAGGAATAAACAGCATACTTAAGAATTTGTGTTATGTCACTTAACAAAACTTAAAAAGTGAATTTTAAATGCACAGTATTTGTAATATGCGTAAGTAATAATAAATCTAGCATATGCGTTGGTATTGTGTCGATTGAGAAAAAATTAAAAATGCATTTAAAGTAAGAGAACTTGACAATATACTTTGACAACATACTGATACATTCTTAATTTTCAACAAGGGTTAATGATGAGAGGGCACACACCAAAAAAGGGATGTTCATTAAGGAAGACAACAGTAATTAGACATTTTGCTGCAGTCACTTTTAAAAAGTTCATGGTGAAGCGTTATTGTGTAATGGGTATTACCCTGTAGAAAATTAGAATTTTTTTAAATACCACACCAAAGTTAAGCCCTGATTGGCTGCAAAAAAAAATTTTAATTTCATGATGGGCAGATTTAACGAATAGTATTTCAAAGAGTAGTATTCTTAGTGTGGTGATAAGTTACCAAATTTTATTTCTTTGGGAAAAAAGTTTTGGTGGTTTGTCAATTTTTTTTATCTTTTCTTCAAAATTTAAACATTAATTTCATTTGTGATTATTTTTTTATTTTTATAAAATTCTTATTGATAAGAATTTGTTGGCAATGTGTTCCTAATTCATTCCAAGATGCACCAGCCCAAAAAATTAGGCTTTTGTAAAATTTCGAACCCAATTGCTCCGCCAAATTTCCCAGACATTTGCAACTAGGTTATTTTATAAAAACAGTGCAGGGGATGGGCATGCCATATGGATCTACCTCTGTCAGTTATCTTTGTGGTAGATAATTGGCCACATTTACCTTTTAGGGATTAATGATGACATAGCTGGGTTAAAAAACAATCCTATTGGTTGCTTTTACAAAGGAAACAGTGTTTTGGTGTGATATATGTAAGCTGACTGGAGGTAATGATTACCTTTTACTGTTTTTTCACCAAAAATTTGGTTTTTCAGATTCTCTATAGATTTCATTTCATACGATCTTCTAATCCCTGAAATGTGATAGCTTGAATGTTACTTATATGATATATATATATATATATATATATATATATATATATATATATATATATATATATATATATATATATATATATGTATGTATCTCGGTGGAAGAAAAGATCAATCTAAAACACAACAGCTTCTCTTTCTTGGGGTATAGCTTGCTGTAGCTTCCATCAACATTTTATGAACTAAACCTGAATTCTTTAGGTGAGTTACAAAAGTCAATGGTTCTTCAATTGCTACCCTCTTTAATAATAGTGTGTAGGTTTCATCTATTTGAAGCCTAATTCAATCTTTCGGTTTTTCAGTTTAGCTACAGAATTCTCAGTAGTCTCATTAGGTTGTGGGTTGAAGTTTTTTGGGCTGATCTTTATGTTTGTTTTGTTGGTCTTCCCTATACATGACCAGAGATGTCTCAATGGGGTTTAATTTAAACCTTTACAGTCTACTCATATGTAAAATACCCCTTCTGATTGACAAGGGTGAGACTCATTTAAAATGTCTCTAAAAATGGTCAAAGGTGAGAATCATTTCATCATACAAAATAAATTTGAGAATGGAGGTACAAGCAGTAAATTATTTGGGCTGAATCTGGCCAACTTTTCATATGGGGTTATTTTTAAGACAAAAAAATGTTAAGTTTGTTGATAATGTCAGCAGAAGTTCTACACTTATGTTTTAGATCAGGTTCTGTTTGTAAACATTGAGGTTTCTAAAGTTCCCTACATCACATTTTCTTTTCATATTTGCATAGAAGAAACAGGGAATGGCAACTCATGCAGGCTTTGTTGGATTCGGTGAAGGTGTGTCTGCCGGTTGTTTAATAAGACAATGTCAACGCTGTTTTTGCATGCTCCCCGAAACCGATATGCGTACGGTCAGGATTGTTCATCTTGGGTTTTGTTTTTGGTGTTATCAAAAATTTGAGTTGGATTTTCTCATTGATGGTGTCCCCGCCCCGGCACCTTGGCTATCTTCGCTGGCACCAATGTCCCCTACGTACGAGGATTCTGAGCTGTATAGGTCTTTTGAATCTGTTGTTTATTTTGGTGGGGGTGGTGATGGCAGTTGTCTTATAAGACAGTGTCAAAAATGTTTTTACATGTTCCCTGAAACTGATATTCATACTGTTAATGTTGGCGGTTGTGTTCATCTTGGGTTTTGTTTGGTGTGTTATCAAAAAAATGTGATAGATTAGGTCACTGAGGGAGGTCCCCCGACATCCACACTACCGTCGTTGGCACCTATGTCCCCTCTGTATGAAGATCCAGCACTTGGGTGGTCCTTTGAATCTGTTGGTGATGCCTCGGGAGACGACCCAGGGACCCCCACCGATGATCTGCCTTACCAGGTTGCCCCAAGGCGTTCCGCGCGCGCGGTCTGTTTGAACCGGCGTTACTTCAACGCGGATTTTGTTGTCGGGTTGGATTTCAGTTGGCTAGCTAAATGATGTTAACCAAATGTAAACTTTTCTTTGGGGGAATTTTGTTTTGCTATGTTCAGAGATGGATGGTTCTAAATGTGGCTAATGTACTACTATTATGTGTTTGGCCCCCAGCTGGTCAATAGAACTAATGCTTTGGATGTTATGTTGATGGCTTTTATCATATCAGAATATATATGTTACGGTTACATGTTTGTGTGGTTCATCCTTTTGTTATGAATAAGATTTCTTTAAACTGTTTATGTATATGCAGCTTTGTAATTTGACTTAAATTTCTTTCTTAACCTAGATTTTAGGTTGGCAAATTGTGTGTGCAGCGAGAGGTTACTAGTTTATTTCTGCGGTCGTTGTGAATGCCTAGGCTAACCAAGTCAGTGATAATCGGTCGAAAGCGACCGCATTCAGGTATCTATAAGTTTTGTGCAAGATTCAAATGTAATTCTATCACATTTATATGTTTGTTCTTCGGTATTTACTCTTACTGTGTTAAAGTGTTTTCTAACTGTCTGACAGTAACATAATTTACTAGGTTCAGTAATGTTTGTTCAAACAAATATTGATTTGTTTAATTGTAAGTGGAAAATGGTTTCTAAAAAATGTAAGGATCTACACACTAGAAGATAACAGATGAGAGACGATTACATATCGCGTCTGTACTCTTGGAGGAGAAGCTATTGTCGTTAGCATCCATATTTGGTTATATAATACTGTATGAAATGAACATGCATTTTAAAATTTATTGCAAGTAAGGGCAAACCAAATTTGTGACAAACCTGATTGTTGATGAAGTTGTTATATGTGGTTTTTATCAAACTCATAACTAATGAATTCAAATTATGAAATATGAATGAGGTAATCAACTAACCATTCAATATATACAAGTCACTCTGATGATCCATGTGGCTCTGTGATTGTTGTTGTCTTCTTCATCCATACTGTTGTGACCGATCCCAAAATCAGTTGTAGTTTTTTGTAAAAATGTAGTTCACAGAATTAAATAGTTAAATTAATGGGATTGGTTTGTGACCTTTTATGTGGTTGAGCTTCTATAAGCCATGGTGAACCGCCTTAGCTGTTTAAATTTTTCAGATATCTTTCACCTGCCACTTCAAAACAAATTGAGCGTGTGAGTTGGCGTATAATTAAAACATGTAGTTAATATTTGGAAACAAATTAATTCAAACATGAGTGGATGTGGTTACCGTGTGGTCATAGGACCAGGAAGATGCATCTTTCACTGGACATTCTAACATGTATCCACACTTCCTTGAACTGAGCCTTCTTCATCCTTTGTTGGTCAGGTCACAAGTCGTTTGTGTTTTCTATAGCAAAGTTGTAGTTTGATTGTATCAAATTGTTGATTTGGACGAGGGTCTGTAAATAATTGCAGTAAAAGGGATAGAGTAGTTTAGTAGATAAATATTGCAGACAGATGTTGTGGTTGAAAATTGAAACTGTGCTATGTGTGATGTTCATTTTTGAAAGATGTGTGTTGTTTATTTTAAAAAAAATATAGAGTGAGTGGTAGCAGTATAATTATGGTGTTTGGCTGTTCCAGACGATTAAATGTGGCGGGTGGTGGGTGGGCTTTTAAGTCTGCTGGGTGGTGGTGGGCTTTTAAGTCTGCTTGGTGGTGGGTGGGTTTTTAAGTCTGGTGGGTGGTGGGTGGGTTTTTAAGTCTGGTGGGTGGTGGGTGGGTTTTTAAGTCTGGTGGGTGGTGGGTGGGTTTTTAATGTTGTGAGTGACTTTTAAAATAATTATTATGCGGTAGATAAGTTCGTGTGGGTGGTTCGAGAATAGTGAGTGTGGTGGGGTTGGTGACCTGTTTCAGAATATTATATCCACTGGTGGGCCGTTAGCATTAAATGAGTTGTAGACTAATTTGTGGTTTCAAATTTAAATAACTGAGCGTGGGTGGGACAGGTTCTTTTATTAGTCTGGGAGTATACAGTAAATGTCTGTACCTTTTCTCTGTTCGAGATTCTTCTCCCCGATTGTTAACTTACTACGTAATAAATCGTACAGTTATAATATTTAACTCAAAGCATCTCGATTCTTCTCAAAATTTATGTAATATGTTAATTTCGTAAAAAATATATATATAAATTTATGTAATATGTTAATTTCGTGTTAGGGGGTAGATGTCAAAATATACATACAATTGAATTAACAAAAAATAATTTGTATTTTAATAGAAGTTAAAATTGTTCTTTCTAGGCTGCTGTTTTCATAAAATTTATTTTTCCTGACCTAATGCATAAAATTATTAAGCACCCACGAGTAAAAAAATTTAAAATATTTCGGTGAAAACAGTTTTGTTTTTGGAACATAGCCTATAGTAAATATATTTTGGATACATTTAATAGACTGTTTGTCGGATAATATTACTTCTTTTCAAAACTTTCTTTCTGAAGGAGATATTAGACGATTTTTAATAATTTAGAAACTCATAGATAGAGGACAGAAGGAAGATATTTTTGTTATTGCCCTTGCATTCTTTCAGATGTGTACAAGTTTCACCGTATTGGGTTTAAGGTAGTGGATTTAAAACATTTTCCTAGAAAAGGTTTTTTTTTTGTTGAAGTCGTGTTATTCGTTCAAGAAAAATGGTGATGATGTTGTAAAAATAAAAAAATTACAGATCTATGGCTTCACGGACTGTGTGGTTTGTGTTTTGTGTGCGTGTTGGGGAAGATTCGTGGAAGGTGGTGAATCAGTTGTGGGTGTAAGGGATCCGGTTATGGTTTGTGTTTGAGTATAGAACGAAAAACCTTACCCGTGAACGTCGCCTTTGAAAGTAGCAGATCCCTCGACCTTGGTTGTCGGCGCAGTCAGTCTTTGTGATGATCTTTAAGGCTCGCTCATCGTCTCTCCTAGGTTGCTTTCCTTGTCGTTGCTGCATGTGGGCTGGGGCATGTCTGTCTGTGAAGTCGTGGGTAGTGGTGTGAAACCTAGCCAAAAAAGTTGTACACTTCCGTGTCTTTTTTTGTCACCGAAGCTTGGTGGTCACCGGATCTGGCAATGGAGGCTGCGTTGGCTTTTTTCAACGATGAGATAGGAATCGTTTTTGAGAGATGAAGGGCAGGGTGTCGATGTGAGGGTTGGCTGGGATAGGAGTGGGTGTTGGTTTTTTATATTTTGGGTTAATGGGTTGGGTTATCAATTGGACCAGGTCGGTCCGCATGAGGGCTTATTTGTTTTTGTACTTTGGGTTACAAGCATAGTTATAACCGTGGGTTTGGGCTGAAATTTTGCATAAAAAAAAATTTGGTTGGTTTGTTGGGCTATGTTTGTGAATTCAAATAAAATTATCATTATAAATTTATGTTTTTCGGAGAGTTTTGGAAGCCGTTTGGTAGCCACAAATTCGGCAGGTTTGGCTATTTCGGCTGAAATTTATGAATTTTTTGCTGGAGTGGCTGCATTGGCTGATTTGATGGTTTATGAAAAGATTATGTTTAAAGTATTATTTTATTGGTACAATAAAGATTAATTTATTTGTAAAAATAATTTAAATAGTCATTTACAGTAACTGCATACAATGAAGCAAGTAAAGTCACTTCAAGCTCGCTTTTCCGCTTATCACACAATTCTACGCGCTTAAACAAAAATTGCGTGTATGGTGAAAAAGTTGGTTGATAAGCCTGATAAACCGAAAAAAAGTGGTTACAAACGGTCTCTTAATTCTTAAAAAATATTTTATAAAGGTTTTAAAATTCAAGTTATGCATATTTGTGATATGACTGCTTTTTGATACTCAGACTACGTTTTACATATGATGGTGTACATTTCATTTTTATTTATTTGGAAGTAGATTTTTTTTGTTTTTTGTATGACCAATGGATTATTTTTGTCATTATATTCTTTTTGAGGCCATTAATCAATTTCAGAATTAAAAAAAAAATTGTTAAAAATTAAAGTTATGTATTTGTGGAATTTGGGTATTATTTTACCATGGAAGCTACATTTTTGTGTTAACTATGTTGAGTTTTAATCACGTTTCATTCGCCTTATATTGTTTTTTATGCACTTTTTTTTGGAAATAATGATAATAGGCTATATTTATGAAGAACTTCTACAAATGAATATATTGGTTTAATAATTTTACTTTGGCGGGGTGTATTTTGCATTGTTTTGTTTGTAAATAAATCATGATATTAGTGGGTATTATGATGCCTGAGATGTTTTCCTATAGTTGAAGGTTCATTTTTTTTTTCAACTTTTGCCTAATTTACAAGATCGTATGATCGGTTTGATACGGTGAATTATTTGATGATTACTGTAATAGTTGTGAATTTTAATGAATATTAAATTTAATAGTTTGTTACCCGTGTTTGTGTTTTGGCAGATTCTTTAGATTTTCATGACGATGAATCAGTTCCGCTTCCTGTTATACAACCTCGCATTGTTGGAGTGTCTTCATCTCCAAATGTTGTTCATTATGACGGTGGGCCAGGTATCGTTGTTGATGTAGTGGTTAGTTTTGTTTTACAACCAATGTGTTGTGGAAATATGTATTATACAGAATTAACATAGAATTGACTTATATCTTGGAACAATGCAAGGTGATTGTGTTGATGCTCCCAATTCGCCCAGAATCGCAGCTTCTGTGGCTTCAACGTTTCTTGACACAGAGGATATGGCATCCATTGTTGACAGTGATGCAGATGATGAGTATGTTGACTATGAGACCTTTCGTGCATACAACCTTGATGGAGCAGTCGGTGTGTGTTGATCCATTATCGGTTACAATATCCATACACGCAAATATGCATAAATGGGTATATTTATTGTTTAATGTTGTTGTCGTTTTTTCGATTGTAGGGTACTGGGACATTGGCGATGCGCAACATGTGTGCGGATTTTGCAATGCCCTTTTTTGGTTTGAGGAACGTGTAATTTCTGCGTCTTCTAAAGAGATTCTAAAGTACTCTTTATGTTGCTGTAAAGGAAACGTTGTTTTGCCCGTTATGAAAGAACCGCCTTCATTCTTACATGGATTGATTCATGGTTCAGATGAACGTAGCAAACATTTCATTGAAAACGTGAGATCATACAACAGTATGTTTTCATTCACCTCAATGGGCGGTAAAGTTGAACAAAATGTGAACAAGGGAAAGTCTCCTCCTATTTTTAAACTTCAAGGACAAAATTATCATCTAATCGGGAGCCTGTTGCCTCCACCTGGATCAAAACCTAAGTTTGCCCAATTGTATATTTATGATACGGATAATGAAGTTCGAAATCGGATTTCATCCGTTGGGTAAGTAGAGTTTACACATATTTTTATATTTCCATTTTATAAAAGATTTTTATATATATATATATATATATATATATATATATATTACACTAAATAATTTTTTTCAGTGACGACAGCAGGAGAACTTAGTTGCATGAAGGCATAGTTGTTGGGTTGACTAATATGCTTAATGAAAATAACGTGTTGGGGAAATCTTTTCGTCTCGCCAAAGAGAGAATGGATGTGGATAATGTCCCGGATGTTAGGTTGAAGTTGATTGGAAAGCGTTATGGGGATGCGAGAACATATAATTTACCGTCTGTTTCTGAGGTTGCAGCTTTGGTCGTAGGAGATTTTGATGAATCAATGGGTGAGAGGGATATTTTGGTTGAGACACAGTCAGGAGCGTTGAAACGTATAAATGAACTGAATCCGGCGTATTTTGCACTTCAATATCCATTGTTGTTCCCTTATGGGGAGGACGGTTACCGTGAGGATACTCCATTGTCCAGGGGTGGTAATATTGTTGGAGATGGCAGAAAAAGAGTTAGTGTTAGGGAATTTCTTGCGTATCGAGTTCAAGAGCGGAATGACAATCACTCATCAATGTCGAGGATGAAAAGGCTTTTTCAACAATTCATTGTTGACGGTTATACCTTGGCCGAAGCTGCGCGGTTAAGGTTTGTTAGGACCCATCAAGCGGAACTTCGTTGTGATATGTATAAAGGTTTGAGTGATGCGTTTTTACGTGGAGAAAATGATGCACGCACGCAAGGTAAAAGAATTGTGTTGCCTCCTACATTTACTGGAGGAGCACGTTTTATGATACAAAATTATCAGGACGCGATGGCCATCTGCAGGTGGGCAGGTTATCCAGAATTATTCATTACCTTTACGTGCAATCCGAGATGGCCCGAGATAGATCGCTTCTTGCACGTGAGGAATTTGAAAGCGGAAGATCGTCCTGATATAGTAAGTCGTGTTTTCAAGGTCAAGCTCGACGGTTTGATTAGAGATCTCCGCAAGAATAAAGCCTTTGGAAACGTTCGAGGAGGTAGTGCTTCCGCTTCAATCCTTATTACATTAACATCATATCCATATAATTTTACCTCATTTGTTTGTTTTGCAGTTGTCTACACAATTGAGTTTCAAAAGCGTTGTTTGCCTCATGCGCATATATTGTTATGGTTAGCGAACGAGGATAAATTGCCCTCGCCTGTTGATATAGACAGAGTAATATCTGCAGAAATTCCGGATAAAGATGTTGACCCGTTGTATTATGCTGCTGTGAGGGACTTTATGATGCATGGCCCTTGTGGTAATCTAGCCAAGTCTGCGCCTTGCATGGTTGACGGTAAATGTACCAAGCATTTTCCTAAAAAATGGTGTGTTGAGACGACTGTGGATGAGGATGGTTACCCAATATATAAGAGGAGATATGATGACCGCAGAATAACAAAAAATAAGGTTGATTTGGACAATAGGTTTGTTGTTCCTCACAGCCGTTATTTATTGATGAAATATGGGGCCCATATGAACGTTGAGTGGTGTAATCAGTCAAGGTCAATCAAATATTTGTTTAAATACATAAACAAAGGTCGTGACCGGGTCACAGCAGGGTTTTACCAGACAGGTGAAGGTGATGTGGGACAAAGACCAGTTGATGAGATACAAATGTACTATGACTGCAGATACATTTCTTCCTGCGAAGCTGCTTGGCGCATATTTGGGTTTGAAATTCAATATAAGACTCCACATGTTGAACGCCTGAGCTTCCATTTACCGGAATAGCAAAGTGTTGTTTTTCACGATGATCAGCCATTAGAATCAGTGGTTCGGGCATGCTCTGTTAAGGAGAGTATGTTCACGGCATGTATGGAGGCCAATAAAAAGTACTCGGAAGCAAGACTTTTGACGTATGCAGAGTTTCCTCAAAAATTTGTTTGGAAAAAGAAGACAAGGGAATGGGCTCCCAGAAAACAAAACTTCGCTATTGGTAGGGTCTACCATGTCCATCCCGGTAATGGTGAATCTTATTACCTCCGATGTCTTTTGAATCACATTCGTGGCGCAACAAGTTATCAGGATTTGAGGACATTGAATGGTGTCACCTACGATTCTTTTCGTGACACATGTTATGCGTTGGGCTTGCTCGACGATGACAAAGAATTCATTGACGCTTTTTTTGAGGCAAGCCACTTCTCATCTGCCTATTGTTTGAGGATTCTATTTGTGATGTTGTTATGGACGGAGTCAATGGCTAGACCTGAGTACGTTTGGGAGAGATGTTGGTCTTTCATGGCTGATGACATTTAATATACGCGAAGGCGAATATTACAACATCCAGGTTGTGATTCTCATGCCTATTTATTATTTCAATGTGTTAAAACTTTGTATCCATTACTTTCATTTTTTTTTATAATATTGACCGTTTTTTAATATTCCAGATCTTATTCTATCTGACGACCAATTGGTCAACTTTGCTTTGGAACAAATAGAAAGGTTGTTACAAACCCGTGGAAAAAGTTTGCGTGATTACCCTCCGATGCCTACAGTGGTTCTCGATTCGCTTATATCATCTAATGACAGACTTATATTTGAGGAGTTGCGTTATGATCAAGTTGCAATGAAAGAGGAACATTCTACTTTGTTCAAATCTCTTACAGATGAGCAACTGCAAGTGTATGATACAATAATGCGGTCTGTCGATCAAGAGCTTGGTGGTATATATTTTGTTTATGGTTACGGAGGTTCGGGTAAGACATTTGTATGGAAGACCCTTTCTGCTGCTATTAGGTCCAAAGGGGAGATTGTTCTTAATGTTGCATCCAGTGGAATTACATCTCTTCTTTTGCCGGGAGGACGTACAGCTCACTCTAGATTTGCAATACCGATAAGTCTTAATGAAGACTCGACATGCCATATTAAACAGGGAAGTGCGTTAGCCAAGCTCATTGTACGATGTAAGTTGATTATATGGGATGAAGCTCCAATGTTACATAGATTTTGTTTTGAGGCATTGGATAGGAGTATGAGGGATATAATGACGTTCCATAAGCAAAATTGTGCTGCTCTTCCATATGAGGGGAAGACAATGGTATTTGGTGGGGATTTTCGGCAAGTGTTGCCAGTTATACCCCGAGGGAGTAGGCAGGATGTCGTTAATGCGACGATTAATTCATCATATCTTTGGTCAGAATGCACGGTCCTCCGCCTCACCAAAAATATGCGCTTGCAAAACTTAACAAATCCATCAGATTCTTACGATTTAAAGGTTTTTTTGGACTGGATTGCCAGCGTTGGTGATGGTCTTGTTGGTGATTTGAATGACGGAAATGTTCGTATTACTATACCCGAAGATCTATTGATAAAGACAGATGCCGATCCTATAGCTGCGATTGTGGAAAGCATATTTCCGGAATATGTTCAATCTGCAAGTGATATCAGTTGTCTGTGTGACCGTGCAATTTTGGTACCAACGTTGGCTGTTGTTGAGGCTGTTAATGACTATATGATGGCGCTTAATGTGGGCGAGGTATCAAGGACATATCTTAGGTCTGACACGGTTTCTAAGTTGGATTCCACAACCGATCTGATGGCAGAGTTGCACATGCCCGAGTTGTTAAATAGTATAAAATTGTCTGGTGTGCCAAATCACGAATTGACGTTAAAAGTAGGGACACCAGTGATGCTGTTGCGAAATATAGATCATTCAATGGGGTTGTGTAATGGGACACGTCTTATTCTGACGAGGCTTGGTGATCATGTTTTGGAGGGGAAGATTTTAACAGGTGTGAGTGCCGGACAAAAAGTCCTGATTCCAAGATTGTCCTTGACACCATCGGATACCACTTTGCCTTTCAAGTTTCAACGTCGCCAATTTCCAGTTATGACTTCATACGCTATGACGATAAATAAAAGTCAGGGGCAGTCTTTGTCCCGTGTAGGGTTGTTATTAAAAAAACCAGTATTTACCCACGGACAACTATATGTTGCAATTTCAAGGGTGACCAACAGATGTGGTTTGAAAATTCTAATTGTTGATGATGATGGAGGAACCACTAACAAGACTCAGAATGTGGTATTCAAAGAAATTTTCAACAACGTTTAGTCTTCCTTGAAATCAATATTTACAGTGTCATGGTTTTGACATATTTTTGTCCTTATTTTGAATGTTTGGGTCATGTTTTGTTCTCATGCTCACCATAATATTTAATATATGTGTTATGCATTGCGTTTTGTGTATCTTTATTGTTCGACATTGCTCAGCGTCGTAAATGTATGAATTGTATTGAACTGTTTACCTGCTATACAATTTCGAGAAAAAAATTCATGCCGTGCAGCGCACGGGTGAGATTTCTAGTCGTGATTAAAATGTCAAAGAGGACAATGGAGTTCCCTATTACTATTGGAGTGCAGGAAGGATCGGCTTTGTGCCCTTTCTTATTTGTCATAGTCATGGATGAACTTACAAAGTCAATTCAAGACGATATACCGTGGTGTATGATGTTTGACGACGATATTGTATTGACTGATGAGACTCAATCAGGGGTTAAAGCAAAGTTAGAAGTATGACGACAAATATTGGAGAACAAGAGAGATAGACTAAGTCGGAGGAAGATAGAGTAAGTTTGGTGGAGGTAGAAACAGTGGTAATAGCGGAATTACTCTAGATGGTAAGGAGATACCAGTCATCGATATGTTCCGTTACTTGGGCTCTGATAGCCGTTACATTTACTCGTGTTTAACATAAGTATTTATAAGTATTTGTTGAAGAATAGAAGAGAAATCAGATAAATATCTTCAGAATGAGAGCTAAAGCATAAAACATTGTGATGAACGGTTTTTGAGACCAAGAGGATGACGTTCTGCCCGTAATTTGAGTATAACTTATTGTAGAGAACTCAAAATCACTTGATTCGAGTTTCATGTGAATGTTAACTCAATAAGGTACAAATGTTATGAAGACGTAATGACCAAAATATGAAAGGAACAAGACTCAATCAAACAATAAAATCAAATGTTGCTGGTGGGATTTCAGGATGCATACCTCTCAGTGTTTTATTCATATCTTTTGATTGGATGAATAAAATCACGTCATTCAAGTTTTAGTGGATAAAAGACTTCATTATCTACAACTTTGGTGAAGGAATCATGTCCAAATTCAGAGCGGAACATCCCCAGAATCCCGGGACAAAAATCAACACTTTTTTATCCATAAAAAAGAAAGAGAGAGTACATTTTTTGGCGTAGCAACCGGCACCGGTCAGCCACAACTAGCGCCGGTCAGGTGGTATTTTTCGAGCATAATAGGGCCTGTTTTGAACCAGCGCCGGTCGGTACAAAACCGGCGCCGGTTGGGCCGATTTCTGCACAAAACAGTCTGACGTGCAAGCCATTTCTTGATGGGATAACTTCATCTTCCTCATTGTTGATCAAATATTGCTTCCATACCTTATTGTTGGTCTTGAATAGACTAAAAGATGACATTCGTTAGCCTATATAGAGCGCTCAATTCATCAAGCAAACACATTCCATTCCATAGATTAATTCCTAGTTTTTATAATTTGTTCTTGCTATTTTTCTTCAAGTTCTTGAGGAGAAAATTTCAACCTCCGAAATCATTGGTGTTGAGGAATTATTTCCTTTGTAATTTCATGTTCCATTACATATCTATATTATATTGTGATTAATATGAGCATTAGAGGCTAATTTCTTAGCTAAGGCTAGGGATGGACCTTTATGCACACTAGGGGTTTGATAAAAGTTCTAAACCAATAAATTGTGATTTATCTTTTATATTTTGATTGTTTATGACTATGATGTACAGCATAGAAGTATGTTAAATTTAGTTTATGCCTGCAATTAACGTTGAAGTCTAAACTATGAACATTAAAGGATAAACATATATAGTACCGAGGGTAGAAATATATTCGGTCTTATATGATACGGGTGTGATGTCTTGATATTCAACGAGATTTTCGGTAGATGAATGTAAGCCGTAACGGGACTTACACGTAACAAAAACCACGTTCTCGCTGCCTTAGCCGGAGTTGAGAATATATTAGCAATATCATATTCATAATTATTGGGAAAGAACTATTATTAAATAACTATTAAAGCATTTAGGTGAATCCCGATTGCCTTAGTAATTCTCATTTTTGTTTAAATCAACCTCAAAGAACAAAGTTCCTTAAAAACCATACCATTTATATTCTTTTGCATTCAATACTCGACTTTATAATATCAACCATTTCTCTGTGGATCTACCCGGTATTTACCGGTATTTTATTACTATATCGGAACTTGTATACTTGCAAGTTTAGCCCGATCAGGCTCCATAACTCAGAAGGACGGTGAGTTAGATGGAGATGTATCCCATAGAATCAGAACAGGGTGGATGAAGTGGAAGAGTGTGTCATGATTTCTATGCGATCGAGGTATGCCGACTAGACTGAAGGGTAAATTTTATAGGACAACAATTAGGCCGGCATTACTATATGGTACAGAGTGTTGGGCGGTGAAACAATTTCACATTCAAAATATGAGTGTGGCAGAGATGTGCATGCTGCGTTGGATGTGTGGGCATACTATAAAGGACCGCGTGAGGAATGAGACAATCAGACAAAGGGTGATAGTAGCACTTATTGAAGATAAGATGCGGGAGTCGCGCCTACGGTCATTTGGTCATGTGCATAGAAGACCGAGTGATGCACCTGTCAGACGAGTTGAGATGTGTGGAGAAGAGGCATGGAAGAGAGGGAGAGGAAGGCCCAAACAGACGTGGGTTAGGGGAGTCAGTAGAGATATGGTTCTTCTTAGATTGGATGAGGGTATGACTTTGGAGAGAGCAAAGTGGAGGGCGCGTATTCGTGTGGATGAGTGAACTTGTATCATCTTTTTTCCTTATTTTTTAAAATACTTTTATCCTTTTATAAAAATATTTTTTTCCTTTTTATTTTATCTTTTATATGCATAGTTATCTCTTTTATATTATCTTTTTTATAATAGCTTATCTTTTTTATCTTTATTTTCTTTCTTTTCCTTTTGGCGATATCATGTATCGATTCATGTTAGCCGACCCCAATATCGTTTGGGACTAAGGCTTGGATGTTGTTGTTGATTAAAATGTCAAAAATGTATACTTGTTGGTGGAGGAATTTGACAACTTATTCCACATTCAAGAGTTGATCATGGCAATTAATGACGCATTTATTAGGCTTAAATAGCTAGTAAGCTATTATAACGGTTTTATATATTTATTGCGGCTACTAATATAATTAAAGTAGGAGTTACACAAATGAGCTGACCGATGTTAATGACGACATAATGACAACTTTGAATATCGTCATAACGGTCGAAACCGTTAACAACGGACAAAAGGGCATTAATTACCTCTCTTATAAGTAGGATCAAGCTCAATTGTAATTGGAGGCCCTCAGGCCACTGATTCAAATTACACATCAATCTACATACTATTTTACTCACTTGACATCCTTCTTGTTGTTCTTGTCATATTTCTTAGCGTTCTTGTACGAAACTCAATCAATATATAATTTACATTCTAATTAGTTTTAGTTTATCAAAATTTTGCTAAAACAATTTGGCACCGTATGTGGGAAACATGCAAGAAAAACTATCATCCATGGAAGGTTATAACTCAATGTCAATGGCGGGACTCGAGATGAAATCAAAAGTTGGGAAGGAAGAAACGAAATCTATCATCTTGTCAACTGCTCATACGCCAAACGTCATCGCTAGTTTCATCTCGTTGAACTCGACGACACCTTACAGACTTCAAAATGCAGGGGCAACTTTCAATGGCTAGTGACAATGGTGTTCAAAAATCAAATTGGGAGAACCGAGGAAGTGTGCACAAACGATGTGATGATTTCGTCAAAATGTACTATTGGAGCTTGATAGGCACTAATTCGTAGTGCATAAATGTATGTTTTTATGTTTGATTTGTACGGATTGTTTACCATTTTATTTAGTTTGTAAACATTTGTGTGATTTTAGTTTTAATTGTATTTTAGTTTTCATTTGTAAGTTGTAAAGTAGAGTTAGAATTTGTGGTGTTGGAAAGGAGGACTTTGAAGTGAAAAAAAGGAGATTTGACTGCCCAAGAGCAAAAACACGACCGGGTATAACCCTTCACCCGGTTGGGTAAGAAGTGAAAACCGAACATTCAAGGAAAGTGCATGGCCCGGTCGGGCCCACTACCTCACCCGGTCGGAAACCGAACATTCTTTAGATACATTTTTGGTGGATAGCCTTAACATCCAGTCAGTTTAGGGCTGGGTGTGGCGGTAACACACCCATTTTCCTTGTTATTTTTTTATTCCGCTGCAAACAATTGAAAGTTTTGAATAATTAATAAAGTTTATTATTTCTTTAAGTATTATTTTGGGAGGCAAATTTGGGGGTGTTACATTAATGCAATCATGTTGAGGAACGAGACAACATTGAAAGAGGTGCATAAGGAAGAAAAGCAAGTTGATCTTGGAGAAGACTTTCAACCGGATGAGGAGGAACCAACGAAGACGAAATTCCCTCTACTTTCATCATATGAGCCACTCCCTCCATTCCCTGAGGCACTGAAGGACACAAGAAAGCTGGAAAATGATCGGGACCTCTATGAGACCTTCGCCAATTATGAGGTCAATATCCCACTCTTCAAACTAATCAAAAGTGTCTCCCGTTATGCAAAGTTTTTAAAAGAACTATGAAAAATAAAAATAAAAAAAAAATTGAAGGGCAAACAAGAGGTTAAGGTTAGTGAACGGGTCTCATGTCTCAGCAATTTTCCAGAGGAAACTCCCAGAAAAATGCAACGATCCTGGCATGTTCACTATCCCATGCAAAATAGGGGACACTTTATTTCCTAGGGCCTTGTTGGACTTAAGGGCTTCAATCAATGTTATTCCATGTTCATTATAGAAGTTCCTAAAACTTGGCCCAATTCTTGAAATCGGGATAGTAATCCAATTGGCGGATAGGTCTAGCACATACCCAGAGGGCGTCGTAGAGGACGTGCTAGCAAAAGTTGAAAATTTGGTCTTCCCTATTGCTTTCTATATTCTTGAAATGGAAGCCGATAACCAAGTCACACCCATCCTTTTGGGAAGACCTTTCTTAAAACCCCCCCAAACAAAAATAGAGGTGTCTAATGGTTCATTGACTTTAGAGTTTGATGATCAAAAAGTAGAATTCAACATCTTTGATTTTACGAAAAAACAAATTAAACACCAAACTCTTTATTCTCTAAATGTTTTTGAACCACAAACATCGACTGTTTTTGTTGAAAAAGAAGCTGAGAAAATCCCACTTTTTGAAGAGGAAGAAAAAATTGAGCATATGGTAGAGGTGGTAACAAAGAAAAAATCTCGACCTTACTAGAAAAGGCCAAAGAAGAAGAATGAAACAAGAGATGTTTACGATCCCACATAAAACAGAAAAGAAAATAAAAATAATGTCGTGCCGCGACATTAAATAAGGCGCTTCTTGGGAGGCAACCCAAGTTTGTATTTTGATTATTTGCATTTATTTTTGTGTGTGATTGAGAAAACCTTTTAAAAAAAATGTTTTTAGAGGCTTGGGGCATATACCCGGCCGAGTACCACACTTCACCCGATCGGGCATAGCGTTAAAAATCTTCACCCGCACCATCACCCGGGCGAGGCACACAAAAATTTAAAAAAAAATAACAAAACCCGACTGGGTAACGGCATAACCTCAGAAAATTGTCTGCCAACTGACAATTTGAATATGCATTTGAAAATCTACAGGAAATCGCAGAAGAACAAAAAACGTCACAGCATGACAACAAGGTATCAATCTATAGATTTCCCATGGGACTAGCTCTTTTATTTAGTTTACTGTCATTTTTGCTTTTTTTTTTTTTTTGCTGTTTTTGCCTTTCCATTATCGCTTTGTACTTTTTTTTTCCTTAAATCAATAAAATCCTTTTTCTTTTGTTAAAAAAAAGATGTTTTCAAATGACAACTTCTACTTAAATGAATTACTTAAAAGCTAAAAGCTAGAATCTGCTTTTTACTTTTTCTATTACACAAAAAGTACTTATTTTACCAAACACCACCGACTTTTACTTTTCAAAATCAATTTTTTCTCAAACACTACCAACTTTTACTATTAATCACTTTTTTACCAAATCATTTTAAAAAGTTAAAAGCACTTCCCAGTTGGGTTTGCAAACAGAGCCTTATTGTTACGTTGCAACTTGCAAGTTTCAACTTTCAACCGGCTACGCACTCACATTTAAAAAGGGCAAACTAGGAATTATAAAAATATGTGTTTGTATTTAGTAAAAATAGGGCTGTATATAGAATTCCCCCATAAATTTGACCCCGCGTCAATATATCATACCGGTTCAAAATTAACCCATATTAAGGGAACGGTTCAAAATTAATCCATATTAAGGGGTTGTTATAGAATGCATATTGTGTACTAGTGACGGTCGTGATTAATAACCTTAAGAGGGATTAATTTTGTTGTTTAAACGGAAACCGTTGTGTTGAGGTTATCAATCTCAATTGATTTCATCAAGGAGTTGAGAGATTTAATGCTACTATCAAGTCGGTATATGGCGGTGTTCTATACTTGGCTAATAGTAAGAGTTATTTATGAACGGTCGTTGTTATTAACTACCCTTGATGAATTGGAGATACTTCTCAATTGAGTATTCGAGAGGGGATAAGTTATAGATATAACAATGATCGACTAAATATATCAACAAGTGGAAAGTAGCAAGGTCAAGTCCTTTTTATCTTTGGATTTAATCACATATAAGTCGTTCAACTTGTTTTAATTAATTAAATCATATAACCTCAAAACCCCCTTTTATTACTAGTTAATTGAAAAGAAAGTTGTTATTCCTTTCCCTGTGGATACGAACTCTACTTCACTATACTACGTATAAGTGTTAGTATCGAATTATTTTGACGCACTACGACAAAAGTGCTCATCAGAGCTTCCTTATGCGGTTGGGTACTTGGGTGCATTTTCGGAAGCAAAGCAATCGCAAAGAATCCAAAAACGAAGGGAAACCTTGACATAATAAAAAACCCGACGACTTGAGTCAACGAACGTACCATCCAACAAACTAAGTCCCGAGGGAAGAGAATAGTAGAATACGTAGGATAACGATCTGGCGGTTATTGGGACGTGTCGGGCCTTGTAAGTCAGTAGAAACGTCACATTGGTGTATTTGACAAAATCAACGATTGAGAGATCAGACGACATGACTAAAATCGTCGGACACGGGGCACGTCACCCAATGATAAACAGGTTCTGAAGAGCTGCAATACGGTACTCTTAAAGTCGTTTCATTTTAAGTTTAGTATTTTCTTTATTATTGTCATTTCTGAGACGAGATAGACCATACAACATGGTTGAAATCGTCGGACGGGGGACATGCCATTTGATAATAGACCTGACGAGATGATTGAAATCGTCTGACTTTAGACGGGTCCTGACGATAGATATCTATTTAGTTTCATACATGTATTCTTAATTTATTACTTTTCTTTACATATAAAATGATCACTAACTTTAGCGTCAAAAGGCCGTTGGCTTCTAGCCAACGGCTGACGTTAACAAATTCTTTTTTTGCACAGGAACCGTTGACAATGGACGAGACGGTGTCCTAACATACAAAGCCTTACAACACTTCAAACCACAATTGACGGGGGGCTTACATACTTTTATGGGAAGAAGTGGTGTTTTCATGTACGTTAAACATGAGTACAAATGCCACCGATTCTCCGCAATGTTTTGGCCAAAACTACATAATTACACAACAGAAGCATATGCTCCAACATAAGGAGACAATACGAACGTAATGTTATTTAAAGTTTTTGTAGGCTATGGACCAAGTTCACACAACCCAACTCGTCACCTTCAACGACGGACGATGTTCCCTTTGCCAGCTGAAGTGTTGATGTCGATAGATGTTGCAAATTTATGTCACCTAGTCTTCAACATAATTTTGAAGGGAAGAGCACAAAATGTTAGCTTTCAGTCTTCATTGTTTTTGTCAAGAAGACGAATTCGATCGGAAGTTACTCGAAAGAAAGACGACAACAATTCGTTAGACGAGTTGATCAATATGTCACGTCATGTCACCGACGAGCTAATAGATGCAATGATCCAAGATGCAAAGTGTACTTTCAAATTTTCGACAAGTTGATGCTTAATAGGTCGGCATATGCATGATGCGCCTCAACTTCTCGAAAGGGGGCAATTGTTGGTGCATGAATTTGACAGCTTATTCCACATTCAAGAGAGTTGACCATGTCAATTAATGACACATTTATTAGGCTTAATGCTACTAACTATTATAACGGTTTTTTATATTTATTGCGGCTATTAATATAATTAAAGTAGGAGTTACACAAATGGGCTGACCGATGTTAATGACGACATAATGACAAATTTGAATGTCGTCATAACGGTCGAAACCGTTAACAATGGATACAAAAGGGCATTAATTACCCCTCTTATAAGTAGGATCAAGCTCAATTGTAATTGGAGGCCCCTGATTCGAATTACACATCAATCTACATACTATTTTGCTCACTTGACATCCTTCTTGTTGTTCTTGTCATCTTTCTTAGTGTTCTTGTACGAAACTCAATCAATATATAATTTTCATTCTAATTAGTTTTAGTTTATCAAAATTTTGCTAAAACAATACTCCGTATTTTATTTTCCATAGTAGTTCACGGTTTAGACTTTAGATAGATTTACCAATTTGTTTTCATACTTTACACTTTGAATTAGAGGTAAGGGTCAGATTGGTACTCGAAGTTGCAAAAAAAGGGTCAAATAAGTCCTTATATAGTAGACTCTGTCCAACCATCCCCATTTGAGGCGGTTCCCGATGAATTTTTTTGACGATTTTTTTTAGCATCTTATTCATTAAGTCTAGTTTACTCCTACCGAATTTCAGCTACAAATTCAACCGGGAAGGCATTCAAATGAATTCTTGAAGATAACTGCGCAGTTAAAAGTGCAGTTGTCTTCAAGAATTCATTTGAATGTCTTCCCGATTGAAGTTTTAGCTGAAATTTGGTATGAGTATATTATACTTAATGAATAAGATACTCAAAAAATTTCATCAAAATATTCCACCGGGAACCATCCCAAATGGCGACGGCCGGACAATAAGGACTTATTTAACCCTTTTTATGCAACTTTGAGTACCAATCTGACCCTTAGATTCCTTTGAATTAGTTTTTGAATATTTTTTATTTATCATGTGAGTTTTATGTTTAATTAAAGAATCTTTCATATTTTGAGCACGTAATTTGAACTTATTGAAATCAAATATTACTCAACTTTATAAAATAATTTTAACCATGGGTAATGCATGTTCTTTTTAGTCTAAACTTGGTTGCAAACTTGCAATCCCAGAGGTGAAAAGGTCTTATTTGAGTTTTAATACTTAATTGTTAAATATTTCAAATGGAGATGCGAGCCCAAGAAAAGATATACATAGATGTGATGGTGAGTACATGGCGCCTCTTGGTAGAATAGGCAAGACTGATTCATCCCATCCAAAGCATAAAAAAATTATTATAGGTAGATTCAAGGTCAGAACTTCAAATCGAATGGTTAAAATAATTAATTTAATTTTGTACTTTTTGTTGTAATTTTCTGGTATTTCCATACAAACATGTTTCTTACCTTCATTTGAATACACTTGCCATCATTATCCCTTTTCTTTCTATTTCATTCTTTACCAATTGTAAAGATTAGTTAATTATTAACATGACTTCGTAAAGAAGACATGCATGCTAATTGGAGTTATAATAAAATAACATCGTATTATATAAATCTTGGTCTCGGTCTCATATGTTATTTTGTCAAAACTTAAATCCGACAATTCAGACACGAACGGTTTTTTCTGTTGCTTATTATGTTCAGTTCAATAATGCCATCATTGTTTGTGGTTTATCCTATATTCTTGTAATTTATTATTACCTCCGTAACATATATATCTTCCCGTTTGAAAGTAGGTAAGATCAAGAATAGTGAAAGAAAATATAAATCATTGAGAGTATTATGGGAAGATAATGAAATAGTGTGCCGGAATGTAAGATAAATAAAAAAATAGTTGTAATAGTGTTTTATTTTCAAAATTATTGAAAGTATGATGAGAAGATTTAGAAATGCGAAGATATAAATGTTACGGACGAAAAAGGAAAGTGGAAAGATATGAATGTTACGGTCTTACGGAGAAAGTATGATTTTTTTCTCCTTTTTTATCAGCATAATCAATTTTATGTATGTTTCTGGTATTTTACTGTTAGTATTTAAATTAAACAACTTGTGTTTCTATCTGTTCATCTAATCTTAGAGTCCGTTTGGTGACTCTGTTTTTCGGCTTATCAGACTTATCAATGAACTTTTTAACCACACACGTAACTTTTGATTTCGCGCGTTGAATTGTGTAATAATAAGAAAAAGTAAGGTTGGAGTTACTTTTCTGGCTATATTGGCTGAAGTTAATGTAGATGACCATTTTAGCTAGTTTCCATATAATTTTTTCTATATTTTAAAAATAATTTATTCATTAATCAAAAGAATAACCCAATACAATCACTTCAGTCACAATTTCAGAAATTTCACCAGAATCGACCAATTAAGTCGATTTCAATGATACCAAACGAGCTCTTAATATTGTACATTTTTATTGAAATTTATTTGAAATTAAACTCTTGAGTGCTTTTAAAATACTTATAACAAATAAATTCATATTTTTTAATTTTTTTTACATAAGAGTTTTGACTTTTTAAATCACAATTATTAGTAAAAACAATAATAACATATAATATGTGCAATAAAAAGGTAAGGATTTATGCATTTAGTTAAAGGGGAAATAATTTAAATACTTCAAACTTGCACATGTAATATATACTGCAATCTTTATATAAAAAGTTATGTTAGCACAATGTTAATATTTTTTTTCACAAATGAAATTTTATGTTCAGTACGTAATTTAAAATACACAAAGCACGTATGAGGATGCAATTAAAATTAGATTGCACCAAATATAATACTGATTTATTTCGAAAATGAATTTTTAGAATATTAAGTGCATACAAACAAAGCCGAGAACTTTTTTTATTACTTTCTTATTGCAATATATTTATATTTGCAAAAACCATATAATATAACTTTTTATAAAGTTTGGAGCATTTATATTGCATTTGCAAGTTGGGGTGAATTTATATTATTTTCCCTTTAATTAAAAACTGTGCTAGGTGAATATTGATAGTGCTGAGTTGCGGGGGGGACTAGATTGACGGGGTGAATTTTATTTAGTAGTTTTCCAATGTGCATTATGTTTAGATTCACTAAGGGGGGTGTCCCCAACAAAGATTTCAAAGGATTTTAAAGGATTGTAGATTCCATGAATTTTAATGGAATTCTACAGATTCCATGAGATTCAAATGGAATTTCGTGGAATTCTATGGAATTTTATTTCATAGAATTATATGGATTTCAATGGATTTTAATAGATTCGAAACACAAGCCGATGCAAAACGCTGCCCCAGTCCCCATTTCTCCACACATGCTCAACCGCTCCAAACCGCCATCGGAAAAGTCGTCGGGATATTTTGATGAATTTTTTCTTCGTTCTTTTTGCATTTTTTCAAAAATCACCATAAAAAGTTAGCGTAAAATTGGCTTCAATCTAGTCATATTTAAAGAAAAACCTCAAATTGAACTAAAAAACTGTGTAATTGTAGGTAAAAAACAACACTTGAATTACTACACACGTGAAATTCCTTAGTACTTAGTACTAGAGGTAATTATTAATTTAGTAAACAACTGCAATTAAAAACTATAAAGAATTATAATAATAAAATATTTACTTGGAAAAAATGAATAAATATTACGTGAGCCACTATTCTAGAAGAAATTAATTGTTGAGTGATATTATGTCATAGCTATCTATAAAAACATACAACTATTCCTAAGGAACATGGAAGGTCTGCCATGAGCGCATGAGTATTACTCCAGTGTTACGTTTCAAACGAGCCACTATTATATGAGTATCATGACTCTTTAAAAAAAATGAGTATCATGGCAAAACCTTCAAGCGTATTTCGTATTACGCTTCATTACTTCATATTACGTTAATAGCTTAATTGGTTTTTCAAAGAAAAAATTGAACTGCTCTAATCTGGAGAAGCTTATGGAACTGATGAAGAAGAGAAGTCAGAAGTGTGCGCTGGGTTGGATTTGCCAAGGGAGATAAACGTGCCCTGCTAGTTTTTTAAAATAATGGATTTGGAAATCCATGGGGTGCTAGTGAGATTGTTGGTGGATTGGGTTATGCATTATTTTGGTCTAAGAATCCATCAAAGTCTTTCAAAGTCCATTAAAATCAACAAGAAGTAAAATCCATGGAATGATTGAGGATACCTGGATTTTAATAGATTCGGGAAATCTAAATTGAGGACACCTGGATTTTAATGGAATTCTAAACTCCATTAAAATCCACATTGAGGACACCCCCGTAAGTTACTTTACAAAGATTTTATACATGAACTTGTACAATGTTGATGAATAACACTCCAAAAATCGGCCTACCTGATGTACCAGGTAAATCCTTTTCAGACCCTTAGCTGATGTAGCTTTCACCAATAATCTTCCATGTACAGAAGGCCGGCTTTCTAAAACTTGTTGAAATTTACATTAATTATACCAAAAAGCAAATCTTATGAAGAGGTATGTACCTAGGACAGTTTGTTTGGCTTTGTGGGCGGAACCACCTCAAGATATAGTAAAAAACAACACTGACACTGCTGTGATTAACGTAGTGGGTAAATTCTGGAGGGCTGTTACCCGAAACACAAATGCCGTGGAGCCTGGCTTAGTTCCGACCAGTAGGGTTGGCTGTTGGGAGGTTGATGTTGCAGAGGCTGAGGCAGTTGCTTTGGCGCACAAAGGAGTTGAACTTACAAATGTCATTTTGGAGACGGACTCACTTACGAATGTCAGGTTGCACATCTTGTAGCGCTGGTTTGTGCTGACAACTTCCCCCAAGTGTTATCGCTTTGGCTGCCTGGGACTCTGTTGTGATATGATCCCTGGGCTTTCAAAAAGAAATTGCTATACATAAATGCTATACAACACAAAGGAGGAGGGTGGAGGAGGGCACACTAGTTACAACCTCTCATCCAAGATTCCCCACCCAGCATAGATGAACCAAAATCAAGTACATACATAGAAACAAGGGAACAACATATATACCATAAACAAAAACTGTGCAGTATATAAAATGGACTGCCCTAATCAATCTTTCCAATAAATTAGGTGGTTATCATTCAAGGAGGCCTGAGGAGCAGCTCCACCGACCTCGAAGATAGTCCTCCAGTGAGATGTGTTGATGATCGATGCTGCTGACTGATAGAGAATCCTCTTCCTCTCCAACCCCCAACATTGCAAGATTCAGGTGTGACCGTATGTTAGTAGAATCATGATGAGAGGTTGTGCCATCATCATCATCATCATCCAATGCATCACCAGCCATTTCCGCTCCCACTGGTAGCTGCTTTGCATTGGAGCCCGCATGCTCTGAGCCCTTCATCACCTGTTGTAACATCGTCCATTCGGTTATTTCAGCGTCACCTCTGAGCAGCTTCAAGACCTGCACCTCAACAAATTTCGAGTTACTCTAAGGGTCTACTTGGCTGGAAAGGTTTACATTTGCTGATTTTTTTTCTCTTCATCTTATTTTTAACCTATCACATACTCTTATTTTAATCAAGTAGAACAAACATACTCATAACGGAACTGGAAAATAATAGTGGGCACAAATTTTGATATATCTGACAATATAAAAAATTAGGATACACTTTGTTACTTACATGTCTCATTTGAGGCCGAACTCGGGGATCACGTCTAACACATAGTGAAGCAGCAACAACCAATCTCTCTACCTGTTCACAATCATAATTACTGCCCAAGCCTGGGTCTAGCAACTGGGCATAGTTCCCACTATCCAGAATTGGCTTTGCCTGTAAATTACAAAAAATGCATATTCTGGCTTTAGCAAGTAGGATACAAGAGTTAAACTATAGCTCCTGTTTCGGAAGAGTTATTTGGCTGAAATGGCTCAATTTGCTGAACTTTATCAAAGAAAGTGCTCAGTAAACCCACTTTCAGCCAAATAAGTAAATCAAAGGTTTCTTATTCTGCTTATTCAGCAGAATAAGGTGACCAATGCTACCAAACGGGGCCTTACAGTGAAAAGGGGCACATAAAAGTAAAATATAGAAGTGACATACCCACATTACCAGGCTTTCCTGGCCCTTTGGGTAGTTACTGCTTATAGGTTTTCTTCCTGAAAGAAGTTCAAGAAGCACTACTCCAAATGCATAGACATCGATCTTGTGATTGACTTTTCCATACATGAAATACTCTGGAGCCAAGTAACTACATCCACATTAAATAATGTAACAACAATTATGAGTGAAAATATGCCACGCAATACAATTTTTTGTTCATCATTATTGGATTAACTCAAATACATTTAAACATTGAATTTTGGAAAAATTCTAGGTGAAGGCTTGAATGCATTTGTTGGTTACTATACCCGAAAGTTCCAGCAACATCAGTGCATGTAATGTGAGAGGAGATCGTTGGTGCCCATTTAGCAAGTCCAAAGTCAGAAAGCTGGAAAATGTTATAAACTACGCATGTGAGACTGAATATTATTTGTAGACGGAAAAAATAAGAGAAAGAATGTAGCAAAATACAAAAAATGCCATTAGTTCCTTGCCTTTGGCTCAAAATAATCAGAGAGGAGTATATTTGATGATTTCACATCGCGATGAATCACAGGTTGATCATCTCGGTTGTGAAGATACTCCAGTGCTTCAGCAACACCAACAGCCACCTTATATCTCTCGTTCCATGAAAATACTTTTGGATCCTTCTTAGTACCTGAGAAATATGAATTTTCCCACAAAAATCAAAACATGATGTTTCTGGTTCAGTTTGGCAGCCAACTGCGCATTCCAGATGAAATTTGCCAATAATGTGTAAACATGAAGAAAGCATCTCATCTAATTTTTTAAAATCATTTTCAGAACATACCATGAAGGTTATCTTCAAGGCTTCCTCTTGATAAGAAATCATAGACTAGGAAGAGATGGTTGTTCTCAAAGCAGAACCCAAAGAGAGTAATGATGTTTTTGTGATGCAGAGCGGTTATGATCTCAATTTCTAAAATAAACTCCCTTAGTGCATTTTCAGAGGGTTTTAAAATCTTGACAGCAAGCTCTTTGCCATCAGGAAGGCAACCCCTATAAACCTTACTGCTTCCTCCTTTACCTATGACGTTATCTGAGAAATTTAAAAAATGACTCACATCAACAAGAAGCATTTTAAAACCAAGCATTATGTTTATTATCCAACATTTGTCTACTGGGTTAGAGTCTGATCCATTGTGGGTCATCAGTTCGTGAGGAGCCTGCCCATTCTCATGGTTTGAGCATCCCATTTGGAGGTCTGTTTGGGGCCATTTGTACACCCCTTCAGCTGTCCAACTTGGTTTGGACCGAGGGGATATGTTGAATATCTTACTTACATCGTTGTCGACTAGGTTTGAGTTTAGCATACAAGTATGGGCACCCCTTCGGGTGATTAAAGTCTCAACTTGACATATTATGTTGAAAGTTCAAACTTCAAAGATAATAAACCTGGGGAGAAATCAAGAGTTGCGGACAGAAGTTCCTGGTACTTGAATAATCTACAAGTTGCTGCATATTTCTCATGAAGACACAGTAGTTCTTCAGGTAAGGTGCCTGATGCATGAGAAACGGCTTCATTTGTATAAGGAACAATGGCACCACTTACTCCATTTAGTTCATCAAAATGCAAAGGCTGTCTACTTGGCAAACGAAGTGCCCACTGAACCACAGAGATCTGCGGGAGAGTGGATCTATCTGTAGGTGGTCTGTTTGCGTTAACAGCATGGCGAAGCAGTGGCCATCCAGGTCTAGTAACTTCAGTCTGCAGTTCGTTTATCAACAGTGTGATCAAAGATCTGGAAGGATCCTCTTGCTTCTCCACTGGTACCATTGCCATAGAGCTTTCATCATCTTTATCTTTTAAGGGCTCATCAGTTGATTGAGTGGTAAAAGAAGAATTATTCTGCAAATGGTCAGGTAAACAAATCGAACAATCCTCTTTGGGTGCATTCTCATCATGAATGTCACCATGTTTTGACAATGCCTCGCCCAATGTCACACGACCACTATTGTTGCCATTTAATACCTTCGAGTTCTTGTATGATGTCCTACAGATTGCACTAAGCAAGCCATTCCTGTGAAGATGTTCAACTTCTGCATTCATACATTCACAAGTGACAAGGATTAATGTTCCAGGTACACTTAATTAAGCATAATCTCAAACAAGATCAACCCTTATCTAAGGGTCTGTTGGGATAGAGGGTTTTGGAGGGCTAAATCTATCTTTGATATGTGTGTGTGTGTGTGATTTTATTAAAACTTGAAAGGTTAACATCATATAATTGCATATCATTTCAATCAACTTTGATTTGTTTTTAGAAACATTTCTATTTATGAAGATAGAGATAAAGTCCACCTAAGCATTCTCTTCGAAAACCCACCATCCAAACAAATCCTAAATGACAAACTAACCTCTTGATGTGACTTGAGATGGTCTAGATGCCTCTCGGCGGAAGACCACTTTACCATTATTAACAGCAGAGACTGAGCAATCACTTGGCAGTTTTTCAGCACAGTACTTTGCAACATGTGTTGATGAACGGAGCCTATGGTGACTCCGTGATGTCCCAACTATAAGGTCTGTTGCTAGGTAAGACTTTGCTTCTCGTACAAGAACTTCGCGGACTGATGAGCCTCTGCATATCTTAAGTTTGAGATCCACCTGTTCTCAGCTTAGCAGCAAAACCATCAACTCTTAGCTCACTAAATTCAATATACCAAGGGTGATATTAGGTAAACTTTGTTTCTACTTACTAGTTCTTGAAAAGCAAAACGAAAACAGTATTACTAATGCTACAAGCCAGGCAATTTCCATAATCTGAAGCATCCAATAAGAAGAATCACTATACTAAACTTTTGAAGTATTTGTCTCACATCCATTTATTATACTCCGTAAAAAATAATAAAGTAATATATGAGACTGTTAAATACTCCTTTTGGTGCTAGCTTTTAAGATAGAAACTCAGATCTTAATATAATCAGATCCACACACAACTGTTTTAGCAAAAAGTAAACAGGAGTAACACTTAAAAAGTACATAGATGTATAATGATTACACACAAAAACAATTAACAACACATGATCGCATTTAAAGAGATATAGACCTGCTTGAGGTTACAAAAGCCTTCATAAACTGCAAGAATAGAGTCATCAAAGCCTTTCACCAAAGATAGCAGGGATGATTTTCCCTCCGGATCCACAGCTTCTGCCAAAGAAAGATAACGCAGATTATTTTAGCACAGCAATAAACAACAACAAAATATCACAACTTTTCCTATACTGCGGTCAGAACCACTGACATTTTCCAGTATTTGTCAGTTGAGCACACAAGGCATTTATACACTTTCATCGGAAGGGGGGAAAACACGAAATTAAAGGGGAAAACCACAAAAAAAATAGAACAATCAAAATTCCTCGATCACCCAAAGAGTGGATTGGATCATTGAATACACACAAACACAATGCACAGAACTAGTAATTGTACCATTGTTGTTGAGAACGTGAAGCGCAATGACGCGATCACCGGATTGCGCAACTTTGACGAGAGCCCAAGTGAGGAGCTCCCTGCTCCGAGCATCCAGCTTAATGCCGACAACCACGGTGCGGCAGACGGAGTTCCCTTCCCCGGCGGCCAGTAAGGACTGAAACATGGTCATCCTGGCCGAGATGACAAAGAAGTGCACAGCTCAAATTGATACACGGAATCGGCAGCGGATTTCATTTGGGAAATATAGGCAGAGCATTGGGTGGAGGACGATGGTGGGTGGAGATTTGACTACTGTCGATTGGAACAAATGATTGAGTAGTTCGGTTCTGAAGATCAATCACGTACCAGAAACAGAAGTTGAAGTGGGAGAGATTGAATTGAAGAGGAGAAACCACAGAAATGGCAGGGAAGGAGATATGTCGTATGTTGTTGCTGTTCTAAGCTTTGTCCTCTGGCCTCTTCTTCTTCTTCGTCTTCTTTTGTTACAGTATTTTCTTTTCTTTTTATGAGTTCCTTGCTTTCTACGGAGTCTACTTCACGTGCCGCCGAACGACTATAATATTATTTCCATTCATTTCTCAGCTGTATTTAATAATCCATATCTGGAAAAGAAAATATATGGAGTAGGGGATGCCAAGATGCCCCTCAATTGCCTTGTGATCGAACACACTCTATTATTATTCCACCTCAAAGAACAACAGAAATAGAAAACATGTTTAAATTTTGAGAAAATGCCCTAACCAGGACTAAATTATAATAAAAGTGCAAATCTAAGACTTCAATGTTTCATAATGTTCCGTAGGACTTAAAAGAAGGGAGTTGACATCACTACCCTTAATGAAAAAGTCAATTTCTTTATTATTAGTCAATATTATTACAGATTAAAACACACGGAGTTTAACAAAGGTGCAGTTCGTGGATTCAAGCATCCAGCGGCACCAGATCTGGTGAGCGACGACTGCCATCTCCAGCGGTGCCACCTCAACCGCCACCTCCGGCATCGCCGCCACCTCCGGCACCGTCCCCACCACCGCCGGCACCCATGTCATCATCGACGCCACCTCTTCCACAACTTGCCGCCGCTTCTACCACCACCAATGTCACCCAGCCAAATGTTGTCACTGCCATAAGCCGCCACCACCACCAGGCGCCTCAGTCAACGCCGCCACCTTGTGTAGCACCGCTGGCCGTCGCCGAATCCGCAACACCACCTTTGGCTAATCTAAAATATGTTAAAAGTGTTGTAGATATAATTGGGTCATTTAAATGCCATATTAATGACATTGGTATTAAAACAGAGATATGAATTTTATTACCATCTGGGCATTTTCAAGGCATTACAAAATAGTGGATTCGAAAGAAAAAATATTGCCATCATCATGAGTAGGTTCCATCTTGATGGAATTAATGTAAAAAAATTGACATTATAACTTGTATTTAATTTCCATCTTGATGGAATTAATGTAAAAAAATGACACTATGTGACAATATAATAATTTCAAAGGGGAAAACATGTCATTATTTGTAATGTTTTTCAAAGTAAAATTGTCAAATTCAAATGAGTAATATTGTAAAAGTAATCTCATAAAAATGACACAATTCTGAAATAAATTTGCAATAGATGATATATAATGGGGAAAATAATAATAATATTTATTTCATCTTGGAATTAAACATAAAATCTCGAAAATAAATATAAAGAACTAATAATTCTGGAAATACTCGTAATAAAAAGAAAAATGAGTGAAGATCAATATTGCCATCTTTAGAAGTAATATTTCCATTTTAATGAATTTAATGCCATAAATATGACATTATATGTAAAAAATACTCTCAAGAACATGGCATTAAAAGACAATACTACCTTCTTGATAGAATGGTATTTGTCGGGAAAATAAGTGAGTATACAACTTTAAGATTCAAAACTAATGTTATAAAATCATACTATTTCCTGGTACTCTTTAGAGATTCAATCGGAAACCTAATTTGAAATTCTATCAACAGGTCTGATTGAGAATCAAGTAATCAAATTGTTTTTTAAAAGAAAATATGGAAAAAAAATTGTGAAAAAATATTAAAATTAGAGAACCATGTGGTATAGAAATTAGTAAGAAAATGAGAAGAAAGAAATTGAGCAGAAGATCGAGGAGGAGAAAAAGAGGAAGAGAAGGGAGAAGAGGAGAAGATCGATACATGCCTAGGACAAATGATCCCGCCGCTGCAAGCCATCGCTCATGCCCGCCGCCGCTCCTGCCCGCCACTCCATCCTGTCGTTGCACGCCGCCGCCGCCGCACGCCGCTGCTCCCGCCGCTGCTCCCGCCGCTGCTCCCGCCGCTGCTAAAAACTGCCGAGATGTAAGATAGATCGTGAAGCCAGAGAGATAAGAAGAATATCTGAAGGAGAGATGGGAGTTTATGGTGAGAAAGAAGAGAGTGAGTGTGTGAGAAGAAAACAAAAAACTAAAGCAGATGCGGATGACAGAGGGATGGGGCTGGAAAATCATTAAAAGGGGTAAAATAGGAATATGGAACGGCTGAGTCACTGAATAGCTCCTATGTAGGGAATAAATTAGCAAATACTCCTTTTTGGGAACTTTGTCTTTATTTTAGTCCTAATTAGGTTAATTACTTTTAAATTTTCTGTTTTTTAAGTTTAGGACACAGAATGTGCTAGCTTCACTAGTTTTTTTTTATATTAAGAAAATGAAAATATTCTCATAATTCTCAAAATGATAATGTACTTAGCTCAGAATCATAATCACATTCCATCATATAATCATGTTGGAAAACGTGTCAATTTGGGGCAATATTTTGAGTGGGGTCCATTTCTAATTTGGATTGAGTCAAAGTGGTTTCAGATTGTCCTTGTTAAGACTACAATTCGATATGTGGCACGCTCAAAACAGATAACGAGTGAATGAGAAATTGATTCTCGAAGTTCACTTGTTGAAATAGAAAAACTGGGAAAATGATGAGTTTCTAGTGTGATTAACCCCACACCGGAAAACCCAATAGATTTTGAACCACTTATAAAGGAAACCCTCTTTGAAAGAGTTAAGATTTCTAAGTGGAAAAGCTCTCTTTGCACGCATGGTGCAAATCAAATCCCAAAAACGAAGAAGAAAAACCGCGACTTGCGGACACGAATATCGTCCAAAAATCTATCTCTCAAAGATACGATTAAATTTTTGTTTCTTTCCGTAACGTTTTATTTTTTCCCAAAACTTGAACTGCTTGGACGGGCAGAACGCCTCTTCTTCCTCAGCAGAACTGCTCGGACCAGAAGACCTCTTCTTCCTTAGCAGAACTGCTCAGACCAGAAGACCTCTGCTCCGCAACAGAACTGCTCCGACCAGAAGTCATCTGGCACGTTACATCAATTAATGCATAATGTTCTTCTCCTTTAATGCACTCTTTAAATGGACAGTTTTCGACATATTAATGTCCAACGTGCTTGACATTTATGTGCAACGTTCAGGTGCATTATTAAAGCTAAGTTAACACACCACAAATCCATCCTTATGTATATCTGGCAGGTGTTTTGCAAAAACACACGTTCATACCCAGTCTACACGTAGATTTTGAGCTAAACACACCTCCATATTCCGAAAATTTTCTAAATGTTCACTTTGTTTCTGTTTGCCGGAACTTTTGTTTGTGTGCTCAAACTATCGTTCGTTAGCCACCGTATCCCGGGAAACAGCCGTTGTAACGCTCCTAGCACCTAGGGAGACAACGAATACGTTTTAAGGACATCGTGCGTAGCACAGGCTTTGGCTAATTTCTGCTCCATCTTTTTTTCTTCTTCTTTTTCTTTAGTCATTTTAATTAATTAATTTTTCTACGTTTTTTGAGACACACGCTACAAATCGATCAGATCATGATTTTCTGACTGGCCCGATATTTATCAAGGTCCAGGGGCGGAGATAGACTTGAGTGCAAGGGGGCCGGAATATAATACAAGTATACAACTATAACCTAGGGTGGACAAAAGGTACCGGAAAATATGTTGTCGATGTCGAATTTTCAGTCATAAAGTATACTTTTTAGTGGAAAAGTTCTAAAATTGCATAGTTATATTAGTTACAAGACCAAAATTAAAAGAGAGTAATTTTTCTATAAATATAATGGTAACGATCATAGCCGTAAGTTAGGAGATTAAAAATGCAAATCTTTCTATAAAATATAAATATATTCTACCGATATGAAATGATACACCAATATTAATATTCATGTATAATATTCAAATTAGAAATTATTGCAGGTTAATTAAAACTTAGTTTGAATTTTTCGCATGATTTATATATTTTTTAATAATTCCATATTAATTAATAAATTTCACTAGATGTTTGGCTTTTATATAAAGTAATTATTACTTACTACTCCGTATAATATTAATTGATAACAAATAATATTAGTATTATTTGGTAACTAATCTTTCGCAATATTTTTTTGGGGGGACCCAAAAAATATTATAGTAATACTACCTCCGTCCCATTTATATTGTCTCTTTACGGTTTACGATGTTTGACTGACGATAAAGCAAACAGATCCCTGTCCGCACTCAAATTATTTTTAGGAAATAAAATTACATATTCAGAAACTACATTTAAAGCTTTACAAAGTCGCAAAAATCTGAATCAAATTTGATAAAATTTTGATATATAAAATAAGAAATTAAGAGTGATTTGTGTGGACCAAGTAAATAGGAACTGTGACAATATAAATGGGACGGAGGGAGTAGTACTTAGGAATAAATACATTAAAATAAGGGTGGGGGGTGGGGGCATGGTCCCCTTAGCTTAACAAGTAGCTCCGCCCTTGTCAAGGCCAGGTCAACTTTCCATTCTTGTCCCATCTTAGACTCTTCATCATGCTTTGGAATCTACGTCTTATCCAATGACCTACCTTGTGTGGGATGACTTTCGGAAAATAAAGAAAATTAATTAAAATAAATTATTTAATTGAAATGACGAAAGAAAAAACAGAAATAAGATGGAGCAGAAACTAGTCAAATCTCGTGGTACGCACGATGTCCTTAAAACGTATTTGTTGCCTCCCACGGTACTAGGAGCGTTGCAACAATCGTTTCCCAGGATACAATGACTACGAACTATTGTTTGAGCACACAAACAAAAGTTCCAGCGAACGAGAACAAGTATAAACACTCAAGAAAATTTTAAGAGAACCGAAGGTGTTATTAACTAAAGGAATACATGCAGATTGTGTATGATTGCATGTGTTGTTGGCTCATAGGTTGTTGCAAAGCACCTGCCGGCTATTTATAGGAGAATTTGTTGTGTATTAATGGTGAATTAATGGACCTGAACGTTGGCACCAATGACCAGTCCATTGAGCATTGAATCGTCCATGAACTGTCCATTTAACGCTGCACTGAAAGAGACGAACGTTGGACATTAACTGCTGTAACGGTCACAGCGCGACCAGAAGACCAAAACGTATTTTGGTTCCGTAGCGGACAGAAGACCATACATCTTCTAGTTTTGGACAGAAGACCAGAACGTCTTCTGGTTCTGGAGCGATCAGAACAACACACAAATTAAATTGTATCTTTGAAAGATAGATTTTTGGACGACATTCGTGTCCGCAGGTCACCCGCGCATGCAAATCACAATTTTTCTTCTCCGATTTCAGGATTTGATTTGCACCCCCTGCGCACAAAGAGAGACTTTCCACTTAAGAATCTTAACTTCTTAGAATAGGCTTCCCTTTATAAGGGGTTCAAATTCCCTTGGGTTTTCCGGTGTGAGAAAAAATCACACTAGAAACCCATCTTTTTCCCAGGTTTTTATTTCAACGAGTGAACTTCGAGAATCAATTTCTCATTCACCTGTTATCCGTTTTGAGTGCACCATATATCAAATTGTAGCCCTTAGCAAGGATAATCCGAAATCACTCAAAATATTGCCCCAAAATTACCATTTAATGCAATTTTTCAACACATTTTTCCAACACCGTTAGTGATACCACCTTTTAAGAATGTACATTATCTCACTACACATGTGACTTAACATGGGCGTGGTACCTCACACCTAATAAGATAAGTTCTTGATAACATAAGGTGTAATCCAAATTATTTTTGAACTGATAATATACTGCTACGTACATTAGTACATACATCTCTCTATAACTCATTTCTTACTAAATTTTGCTCGAAGCTTCATTTGATACCTCGTCGAGGTTTGTGAGTATTGTCCTACTTTGAATAAACGGTAAGCATTCACTAAACACACCTTGCCCAATTAGGTGAGAGGACACATCTTCACAGGATCAACTTCTACTTGGTGAATCAATTTATTTGTAGTATTATACGAAGTATGTAGTTTAGACTTTAGATAGGAGACTGAAATCTATACTATAAAACGTGAGGTAGGTATAATTGTAGTATTAAGAGTGTAAAATCATCTCCAAAAATTTTGTTTCAACATTTTGTGGGGACATAATGTAAAACGAATGCATGGTTACATGAGATTAAATGCTACCAACATTTGTGGGCATGCGTCAAAATAATTTAAATAGGAGATTATAATTTTTTTGAAAAGAACCCATAAGGTAGAAGACAAATGGCATCCAAGTGTGCACAGTGGGGGACAGATTCAGTTTAAATAATAAGGATCCAGCTGCTTTCCTCACCTCTTGTGACCGGATCGGATCTTCTCAACCATATTGGATAGTATATGAATATATCCACACACGAAGTAGCTTTTATTAGCAGCTTTAATTTATTTCCAATTTTATTTATTACTTCAACACTTTTAGCCCATGCTATGCTATCTAATTTGTCGGTCCATGCTTCACGTGCGTGCGACCTGCCCATAATATGGTCTCCCTTCCCTTTCCCTGACATCGAGCTGTTTGGATCTGATTCATAAAATTGTTTATGTTCCTTTAGAGAGCAGAAACAAAAGTTAGAGTGTTTGAGTGAAAGTACAGAAGTACTTCTGATGCTCTAATTTACTTCTAGAATCAGTTTTTTAGAAACTAAGGAGGATCAGCTTCTGAAAACTGATTCTGATTCTGTTTCTGTTTCAAAAAAATGCAGAAGCAGAACCGGTTCCAAACACCCCTTATACACTCTTATAATCCTTGAATATATGAGTTACTTTTCATACTTTTCATCTGTCTTCAAAGGATATGAATACACATGCTACCATACTGACATACTCCTCTCACCCATGAACTCGATACTTCCATTATGATTCTCTTCTTTTTTAGTTGTTGAGCTGCTCCGTGAAAATAAGTGTTAACATTTTCATTATTGCTTTTTGCACTGTTTTTTACAATGACATTGTATGATTGATGGATATACTAGTTTAAAAAAGAATAAATGCATATAAGTGAAACGTTATGTTTTTTTTTTTTTTTTAAATTTCTCTTAGGAAGCTTGAGACATTCTTTCTTTAAGCACAATATCAAATTGAGAACCCAATACAAAAAAATAAAATGTGCAAGTGTAACTGCGAAAATAAAAAGTAACAAGGATGTTCTATGCTAGTACCAAGTACCATTGTAGAAATCTCATTTCCAACTATTTGATTTGATTGTTGTGGGTGTAATTGTTAATTTTTATTTTCTCAATAACACGTTTAATATTTCATTTGTTAATAAAAGCTAAAACAAATACTTCAAACATTAAGGATGACACAAAAAATTTCTAAGTCACCCCAAACTGTTACTTAACAGTAGTTTGAATCTTCATTCTCCTATTACATTATAATGAACCAAGCATAAGATATACTACGTATATTCATCCCTCAATTACATTATTTGACACCTAGTACATAATAAACACCTAATAAGTATCTCTCTTTCAATAGACTTTACTCTTACCGTTTGTGTTGGTTGATTAATGATAAGGTTACTTTAGAATTACTATTTAAATATGAATTTAAAAAGATGATGAGAACTCGATACTCAAAGAAAGAGAACAAAAAGGAATTGTGTCGACTATAGATGCTTAGCAGTAATTACTAAACAAGCAAAGTTTATTGGGAATATATATATAGAGTTTACAATAGCTATATAGAAGTTAGAATATACAGCCAAAGCTCAATCTTATGGACAAACTTCTAATGGCGGAACTTTCCGAGTAAGCCCCCAAGAAAGAAGCCAGCCTTAGCCCAGCCAGCACTAGTCTGATCAGGAACCTTTACAGACGTCGGGACTTTCTTCACGTTAAGCATCATCCTCTGCCCAAATTCTTTGCGAAGGCGTTCAACAATAACCATCATGTCTACTGGACTATTTCCATCGTATGAATCTCTAACATAGAAGACTTCAACACCTTGTTCCCCAACTGTTGAGACACCTGCTCTAGTGACCACGAGCCCATTTTCTCTGAGAACTCTTGTGACGTCAGAAAGTAGTCCTACTCGGTCCTTTGCACTTAGTTCCAGCCTCAAGCCCTGTTTGACATTCCAAAGGAGAAGGAAGGAATATATTATGATGGCAAATGTTGTTTGTTGCATATAATTACAGCTACTCTCTCACCTCACTTACTCTACGTTGAATGGCAGCTTCAAGACACTTGATAATCGTCTCCTTTTCCCTGTCCGTCACCAAACTGCATCCGTCCGTGTGGCGTATATAGTATTCCTACCACCCCAGAATCGAGCCTTAAGTCCAAAATCATTACACTCAATGACATCAGAAGTTTGAGGAATGGTCTTAAACTGAGTTTCCAGTTAGTTGTGTGTGTGTCTTGAGGAAGGACAGTACTACTACAATAGACCACAGTTTGAAAGGAAGTGTAGTCAGAACTAAATTTACTAACATCACACTTACTTCTGGAAACATTTTAACTGTAAGTATATAAAAAATGAATTAAAATTTGCATTGCACATTTGATTGAAACTGAATTAACAGTTTTCCTCAAATCTCAACTTTATGTGTAACGACAAAATACTTGTTTATTACCCACCGTAATTCTTCACACCAAGCAATTCAAAATTTGTATATTTGTGCAAGTAAATATTAGTGTTCTCCTAATCTCTCATTCACTATTCTGGGGTCATCTTAGCTCTCTTTTAGTATTCAAATTTAGTTCTTCAGGATTCAATAGAACTGTCATGGTTGTTACTGAATATGTAAACGTTAATCACTAATACTAATATAAATATTATGCAGGGTGATTTAACTTTATCATTAGTCAAGCCCCGAAATCTGAAATAGGAACTAATGTGGAACGACGCGAGTAATAGTAATTATAAGTAATGATGTAACTATTTTCAAATACTACTATACCTGTGATGCGTAAAGACCGTCAGATGAGATAGCCGCATGGAAAACAACATAGTTCATGTCTGTTAGGGTGCACACTATGTCAAACATAAGCTTTGACCTGTCTTTGCACCTAACATTGACTACAGAGTAATCCTTCTCCACACAATGATCAATCATGATGTTTGGTTTAGATGAAGGAGAATCTGGAGTCACATCGTCAACGCAAGTGCAGGTTTCATAGTCCCGGTCAGCAAAGAACATCTGATGCAGCCTCCGATCAACATGAGTTTTACCCATGGAAACACATGAATGAGCTGCATTTGTATCATCCGCCTCACATGGCCCCCGGAAAATGTTTCTGAGCTTCTCCTCGATGACACACAATCTCGATGGATCATCCATGGCTTTGTTGTCATTCACATAAAGAACACATGCCACGCGCTGGTTATGTGTCCAGGCCTCAGCTGCAACCACATTGAAGCGGAGATTGGCAAGGACAGCTGATATTTCTGATAAAAGACCTGGACGGTCCCTTCCTGTAAGCTCAATTGCAGTGTAATCTCCCACCAGAGAGTTCACTCCCGCATTTTTCCCTGGCCAAGTCCTTAAGACATCTGATGTGTAACCCATTGGCCCAAGAGCCTGCTAAAGTGAACATCTAGATTTGTTTTATGAACTTGACTTTCATACTGGAGCCATAGGGAGGAAACAAGTAGCATACCTTTTCAATACAGCAAATAGTGTTTCCATCTGTAACTTTATTGCCATGTTGGTCGGTGACATGAAAAACTGTTGATAGAACAACTCAGATCTGTAAATGTCTAATTGTTTTTAGTCTGTGTGTCACATGCGTGTTGCATAGGTATATATAACGAAAGTGAAGGATGAGAATATCGAGATAAAAATAAACGTTGCCTGTAAAGAGCTTCTAGTTTGATACTATCATACTAGTGATAATGGCATTATGCATGAATAAAAACCTCAAAATTATTTAAGGAATCTAAAACACGGCGATGATAACAAGTCAACAAAAACAATATTGAAAAATCTGCAATAAAAAGACATTAAGAAGGAATATATCAGATATAGGAGCTAATCAAGTTAATTGATTATTGATTTGGGTATGGCAAATGATGAAGGGCAGATGGATTAATTTGTATGTAGTACTAATTAAGAATTTCCTTACTTATAAATTAGATCTCCTCCTCAGAAAAAAGAAATTAAGTGTTGAGAATAAAGTAATCGGCATCCTTTTGCCAGGGTAAGTACTATTCTTGCTGGAGAGTCATATCGGGCCAAATTGATTGCCCACCTCCTGAATAAAAGGAGATTCATGGCATGATGTCCCCGCATTTGGTCATTATCCCCAGTTGTAAGGTTGTAAAGTATAAGTGCAAGCTCGTATTTGAAAAAGTGGTAAACAGAATTCATCTCTCCATTAGTTCTCTATAACATAAAGCTAATACAGAGTAAAAGTTTCAAACACGTCCAAATCAGAGCTTACAATGGGATGTGATTACATTAAAAAAAAAGGGAGAGTACTATAAGAATAGGCAGACTGACCATCCATGAACCACCTGCCATCAGAAGATATGTAAGCTTTGATGATAATGAGATCCAAATCTGACAAGACTTGCACAACATCTAGAAGTATTCCTGGTTTGTTGACACTGTCAACCTAGGGGTTGCAATGAAAAAGTCAAATGGTCATGCTTGAAAGCTATGGAAAGAATAATATCATTATAAAGCATGTGCTGGAACGTTATATGTATACATGTTTGTGCGGACATATCAATGCATAAACAATTCTCATTAGAGCTAGCTTTTCTGGTCCGTCCCACAATATTAAAAAAAGAAATCACAAAGAGGATAACTGCTAAAAGAAGAAACAAAAAATTGAAAAAACTGAATCTCATATATAAGAATGACCTTAAATGCCCCAAAACTGAACTTAGAGATTCTAGTACCACACATTTTTCATAAAACTTTAGCATATTCATGTTTGGGGTTGGATTTTCTTTTACTAACTCGACGATAGAAGAAAATGAAGCATATGTGAGCAGCAGAGCCATTTTAATTCTGTTAGGATAGTTTGTCTGAATTATATGATTAATCGACTGCTCAAGATTCCAGCATACCAATGTGGCAATGACCAATCACATCTATATGATAAATAGCAAAGGCACAAAGCAATTGAACTTGTCAGGGGGGGGGGGGATAAATTTAGGATTCAAGTAAGCTCCTTGTACTTATAATATACACCTAAAATGGAGAATAGGATTACACATATCAACTAATAATCTTATTATGAGGTAATTAATTCATGTTTGATAAGCTTCTCATCCCTAAACACATCAGATTATCTTATACAACTTAAATAACACAAATTCTAGCAGAATGACGGATACTGGATTATGCACTTCAAGCACGCATTCCAAGACATTTTTCTGGTGATGCTATTCTCACAACATGTTAGGTTTTCAAGACGTGGTTGCAAGATTTACAATTGAAGCAAAGTTCGAATGTGAGATCTAGTGCCGAAGAAAAATCCATGGCCCTGACCACATGTGAACTAATTTAGTAGAAGCACTTACTTCAGGATTCTCAGCATGGTAACATGACACAAATGACACTTATATGTGATCACCTAAGTGAAATGCACACTACCTTATATCATGACATGACTAAACATATAGAAGTAGATCATGTCTTGACTCTGAACATAGTTTTAAGATTGGCTAATTCTGCTTATCAATGTAACTTCTTAGAGGTCCAAGAATTGGGTATATTTTTAATACAAGATAAGTATATATGACGTTATAAAATCGAGCTAGAGGGGAAATCTTGAACAAATTTTGAACAGAATGATGTATATCATCATCCTAGCCCTGAGAGCAATGGGCTTAGGCACACCTTGGACCTTTTGTGTATCCTAGCTAGGACTATAAATTCGGACCTTTTGTACAGACATTAATATACTCTGTATGAGTACAATATTCTTCCCTCTCATATTCTAATAAGGAGCTATTATAAGTGTAACTTTGAATATAAGCTTGGAAAATTACCTTCACTACGGTACAATCCTCGCAGCTAATATTGTCCACAGACACCCTATTGGATTTACCATTCAATAATTAAAAACATGGAGACAAAAAATGATTATCACAAAAATATGGGGTTATACTAATGGGCACATATGATATAAATAATAAAAATATAAACTAAACAGACAAAAAACAATTTTTAATTTTAGCATTGCCAATAATACCTAAGAAAATAGCCACGAAGAGGCAGTGAAAAGAAAACAAAAGATATATTACTAACTGCAGTAAGTTACTAAGGTGTAGAGTAGAACCTTGGAGGATTTATTCTGATGCTTAGTGTCTCATATTCAGGATCAAAGTAGGGCAGACAGTTCCTTTCCATATAAGACTGCTCCAGTAAGGCAGTTACTTCGCCCCTTCCCTGCCCAAAACTATGAGTGAATGTTACTATGTAATTAGTTCCCATAATAGCTGATGTCAATAAGTAATCACATATTCATTAACATTATTAGAAACATTAATGCCACTCCTCCAGCCAAAGTATGTAAGTGATAAACATTGTACAGATGTAACATTAAAGGAATTACACATAATAGGAGTCAAACATGTACCAAATCCACAAGTTGGACTAACTATGTTTTATTCCCAATAGAACTTATTCAGTCCGAATATAAGAATAAAAATAATTATTTGGAAGTGAATGAGTATATTTTGGGAATATAGTAATGGTAGTTCTGTTTGAGGAAATGTATTACGTTATAAATTTATAATCCTATGTAGGGAATTTTCTGAAGTGTTACACTTGGAGCAGCTAAGGAGTAAGAACCTCTAAATAAAGTGTTACACTTGATGCAATAATACCTACTCTTTAATGGGTGGAAGATACCTATATTCCCAGAAACTAGAAACTACTGGTTCGATGCGACGATGCCTCATTCTAGTTGTTTTTAAAGAGTAGAGTACATTTTTATACCTAAAAACTTTGGAACATTGGTATTGCAAAGATGCGTAATGGCGATGGAAATGGCATAAAGAATTGATTGTCCCCGGACATTCAACTATAACATCTAAATCGCAGTTCGATCCTTGGCCACAAATATTGGCAGCTCAAGTTGGACAATGATTCAATAAAGTTAGTAGGGAAATTGTTCAAATAATCTTTATCTCTACATGCATAGAAGCCTAACGTTTTCTAAGGGGCAAAAATACCCCTAGCATTTCCGTCAAGTGACATATTGGCCCTTAGGCGATCTACAGTGCATGTCTTCATGAGTAGAAAACTACTCCGTATGTTGCACACTTGCACAAAACGGGGGAATCATGGGGAAACGTGAAAAGTGAAACACCGTCTTTTAATAGAAAAACATTTGTTCACAGAGTTTCCGAGTTTCCGTAAAGGAACTGGTCTCTGTATATTTTATAACTTTATTTGGTTTGGTATGGGACCGTTTTTAGCTACTCACAATTTCCATACAGACCAGACATTTAACACAGACCAAACCAAACCATCAAATTTCACTCCAAGTAAAAACAGCCTAAAAATAATACTCCATACTATGTACTGGAGTATATTTTACTCCTCCCTTTTATATAGTCCTTGTACAAATTAATTGGTAGAATAGAATTTTCACATAATTTAAGATGATGTTATAGATGTACAGTACATTTTATAAAAAAAAATGAGGCTTTTGACACTATAAGAGTATAATAATACTCCCTCCGTCCCGCTAAGATTGTCTGTATCTTCTTTTTTCGGTCCATCCCACTAAGATTGTCTCATATCAAATTGGGTAAAATTTATAAGGTTCTAAGTCATTCTAACTTTATTCTTACTTTATCAATTCAATATAATCACATATAAACCCGTTTTTCTTAATAATCATGACACATTCTCATGTTCCGATGTTAATGAGACGGAGGTAGTATTTCACTATAAGTGATTTTTACATATTTGTTTAAGAGTGTGCTGCTTGCTTTTAAGAATAAAGTTTTATGACTTTTACCCATAGTATTATTGGTAAGAACAAATGTTACGCATTATCTTATTATTTCTTCTTCGTCCAATAACAAAGTAAGAGTGTAGCTGGATTGTTAAACAAAGAATGCAAAAGATGGAAACAATGTGTCTTAATTAAACGAAAAAACAAGTAGAAAATGCAGTTTTAAGCTATGAATTAGTCCTTTGTCAAACCGAACTGCTAGCTGTCATATTAATCTAAAACACAATTATACATTCCAATCAATACATGGAAGATGGAAAAGAACTGGCTTGGGAAGAACACTCACTGGAAGCAGCAGCAGCAGGTGAGACGAAATAATAAGGACTTAATTAGAGGTTGCCTGCCTGCCTTTCTCTGTTCTGCCGCCTCAATCATATATGCTAACAAAGAGAATATAATCTTTGGACGGATACCATTGGGGCATAATCAGCAGTTAGACATTAAAATGAGGAATAATTTTTTACAAATAGATAAATGTTGCCAAGTGGGTAAAAGAAGAGTGTATCATGTTAGACGTGAGGACGAATAGTATAACATAATCACATCATATCATATGGTATAAATATTTGAAATTAAGATTTGAATTTATTGTTGTTGTTTCAGATATGTAGTCTCTCTTTAAGAGTGTGTGTTTGAATCGGGGCGGTAGATGAGGGCGTGCAAGAAGTGCTATCGCACAAGGCCTCTCGATTCAAAAGGCCCAAAATTTTAAATATAGTCTACATAATATACAAAATCTTTTTTTATTTGACTAAAGATTCCTATTTTAGTATTTTGGTTTTAAATACAAACATTAAATACTAATATGTATATGTAATTAAAATGCAATTGTTAATTATAAATGATCAACTTTTTTATTACATAAGACCTGGATAAGGCTTATTTATAGTAATTAGCACAAATTCCTCGTACAGTTTGGACGAGCTTGGTTTTAAGGGACGGTGGGAGCAGTCTTTTTGAGTAATATCCTACTCTATATTTTTTAGTTCATGATTTTAATTCATTTCTTTTCGTTTTTAGTTCTTTTTTTATACCATTTTTGGTTGTTCAGGTTCGGAATATGATTATATCTCAATGTCACATTTGAGTGTAGTTTTTTTGGGTTATTTTTTAAAGGCTGCCTTTTATATTATACTACTTATTTATTTAATATAAGGCCTATTTTACGTGATTTGCACCGGGCCTCCTAATCTATTGAGCCGGCCCTGGTTTGAATTAGGAGTTTGGAAAGGGGATGGGAAGATTTTGAAGGTTAGGAGAATGCAAGAGAAAGTAAAGAAAATCACTGTTCTTGTTAGGGAGTTAGATAAATTTGAAAAAAAGAAAGATTATGAATCAATTATAAATTTATAATCATAGTTGTGAGAATAATTGAATTTTAAGTCTTTTTTGATAAGTGAGCCCTAGACAAGCTGATCCCAAGGAAACTTTGTCTTCTAGCATTTTCATCTTCAATCATCAAAGAGTTAATTAACAAATCAAAGATTTTTCTATACTTCCGCTTTTTTTTTTAATTTTTTATTTTCGAAGGTTTTGATCCGATCGACTTCTTCTTTGATCGAGAGTTGTCCGCTTCAGGTGAGTGTGAGATATGTTCTTCTCCTAGCGATGTCTAGAGGTTGTGTGTTTGTGAATGGTGTAATCGATCTGGTGAATTTTCGTAATTTATGGTTGGCAAAACTTTTTCAGCCTTATTGTCATGAGGCCTTCACTTGAACCACCGCCTTTTTTGTGATTGGTCAAACTGAGGATTCAGACAATTTTTGCTCGGTAGAATTTTATTTGTTGGTTGCTCGTCGATTAATTCTCCCTTTGTAGTGGCTGGTGAATTGAAACCGGATCTTAGATTTGTAATTTTTTATTTTCATTTGGAGTAACGAGTGCACCAAGACAATTAGACTATACTACACGTCTACACTATTGCGGGATTAATGATCTGAAAAGATTCATAAAATCTTTTTTGTTCTAAGACTCATTTCATTGTAGTCTTAGACTATCCATTCAATTGTTCTTTGCTATAATATCATTTAATGAATAAATTAGTTTGAATTTTAAAAAAAATTGAATGATAATTAAAGTCGATTTAGAGGTGTAACGTATTTAAATGGTTGAAGTTGTATTCATTTTGGATTGGACTAAAATTATCATTTAAGTAAGAGTAAAATGCATAAATATATTGGTCCTTGAGGGCTTGAACTATTATCACCATATCAATTTTGGTTATCGAACTATTAAATCTACTACGTATCATTTTATTCCTTAATCTATTTACGCTATACTAATCTAATTTTTAAAATTTTAGAGCAATACAATTATTCTCAACTTATATTATGTGCAAATGTATTTTCCAAACATGTGCTCGTAAATTAAAAAAATAACAACTAATTTATGTGTTGCCTCAAGAGTCAAGAAAATTAACTTCTTGTCCAATTAAATATCAAAATATATATGTCATGCATGCTTTGTTAATTAAGAATATGAGGTCGTAATAAAATATTGATTCATCACTTTTAGAGAAGGCGAAAGCTGAGAATCTTAGCATTCTTTTTAAAAAAATCAAAGCCATCAATTCAACTTTGCATATTAACAAGAACCAATGGAAATGGAATCATATCCCGAGAAGCTTGAATGCTGTTTTGTGGAATTGAATTGAAGTATCATGAATCAGGTAGGATTGCATGAACTTACGTATAGCAGCTCGCTTCTTCTTATGTACGTACTCGCACTTTCACAGATCACAAAGTGGGCATATTTATTATGCTTTTAGTCACAACTTGTTCAAAGTGACATTTGCATCACTCCATTCACTATTATTCTCACCTGACAAAACTATATTCATTGTGTAATATGGGTTGATTTTTCTTATTAAGAGTGGCGAGTGGCGGATCCAGAGATGCATGGGAGCGGACAATGAACTTATATTACTTTAAAATAACAATTACAAATGTAATAAAAACGCTAAAAAGTACCACGTAAGTCATTAGCATAAATTATACGGTGCAGTTAATTACATACTTCGTATTAAATAGTTTATTACTTCACTTTCGATAAATCAAGCCTATGAGTTTTCATATTTTAAAAAAATGTTGCATAATAGTTTCATTATCAATGCTTCTAAAAATATCACTCTCGATGTAGCACACTAAGCAATCCATAAAAAAACATATTTTATCAATTTGCGAAGTCTTGATAATATTCATTGCGGAGAAGACTCTTTTAACGGTAGGCCACTACAAAAAAAACACGGGATTGACACGGATTACCGATTTTTCGTGCAAAGTAGCTCGTGCCAAAGTTTTTTGACACGAATTTGGCATAATCCCTACCAAAATCCCTGCCAATCCCGTGTTTTTTTTGTAGTGGGTTGCTGTTGCAGTTGGTAACACTAAAACCAACTCAATCAGATCGACGATATACCAAGTGAAACAATTTGAATTTTAAATAAACCATCTTTCTACAAATTTCACTCATAGTTTATGTGGCGAAAATAGTTCATATGTTCTCATTTTATATATCCACAACTGGAGTTGAACTTTCAGCTCCCATCGATCAACATATGAAAATTAAAATAGCATGAATATAACTCTATGAGATTCAATAGCTTTGACTCGCAGAAATAAGAGAACTTATCTTTAGGATCAACACATATTAAAGTGAGTATTTTTTTTTCTACCACATATATTAAAGTGAGTATTACATGTTTGACTCGCTAAAGCGATTCTTCATCTCGAGATTGATCTGATCAATAACATACAATGAAAAATAATACCCTCTCCGCCTATTTTACCTATCTTACTTTCCTTTTTGGGTTGTCTCACAATAACTGTCGCATTTCTTTTTTTGGAAAGACATGCATGTGGTCTACAACATTTTAATTTATGAAACTCAAATCTGAACCATAAACTTTACTTTTTCATTCACTTTATTAATAATTGTGTCAAAGCAAAGTAAGACACATAAAATGTGACAAGACGTAGTACGGTAGTAACTTTTTGTCCGGATTGGGAGCACATACTGATCTTTACCATAAGTACTAATGGTGAAATTTCGGGCCAGAAGCAGAGACACTTGCCCTCTTAGATCCTCCACTAGAGATATAAATTAGATTCTAGCTCGTGATCTTAATAATGGAAAGAACACTGCATGTACACTGGTGGAAAAACGCCAAATAGAGGCACTTTTTTTGGGGCACGCGCGGCGCTTTGAAGCTCCTCCAGCAAATGTGACGCAAATCCACAATGGAGGCGCTTTTTAGGCAGAAAGCGCCTCTAATCTTTATTTTTTATTTAATTTAATTCGATTATATGTGTTGCTTCTGACTGAAAAAGTGTCGCACGCGCGTTTTTTGTGGGCGATGGGCAGGGTAGGTTTAGCTGGATTATTTTGGAGGCGCTTTTTGTTCTACAAGCGCCGCACGCTTATTTAATTTCCGTCCGGCCTATCTATTTTTATTCGAGGCGCTTTGAGCCAGAAGTGCCGCACGCGCGGTTCATTTAAAAAAAAAGCGTAAACGAATTGAAGGCGCTTTTGAGTTAGAAGCGTCGCATGGCTCATTAGTTTTTTAAATATAAATATAATTCCGGAATATTGTAGAGGCATTTTATCATAAGAAGCGCCACACGATTCTGTAAAAAATATTAAAAAATATAATTTCGACTAATAGAGGTGCTTTAACTTAAAAGCGCCTCTAACGAAGCGCCTTTGTTTGACGTTTTTCCACTAGTGGTATATTTGTGTATATATAAGTAATTACGTACTTGCCTGTCCTATTTAATAATTGATGGCTATAATTTAGGAGATAAATCATAAATATCAATTCTACTAATTAGGATGCTTTCACTTGGATGGTTTATAGTCCCACATCAGACTAGATCAAATTCTATTTTATGACATATGAGCTGCTATTTCAATAAAAGTGCTTACAAGATCATCCCATGAAACCATCAAACCCTTCAATTAAAACCTTGCACTATAAAAAATATTTCAATTACAAAATATAACTCAAATGTCTCAATTGGATAAATAATAAGTATAAAAACATGACAAAAATGAAAGACAAATTCTAACTTATGAGCTGAGGAATCAATTGGTGAGAGGAAGTATATACATAAAGTCACTTATGTGTTACATAAAACCATCATCTTATCCACGCTTAGCACGTCATTCATAAAAGGTGTTACCTAGTGTCATCCCTGAGGACTGGTACAGGGCCCCCCTCAGGGATGGGGTACAGTATTACCTCCTCCTCCCCCTCCGCCTCCGCCTCCGCCTCTGCCTCCTCCGATCCTCCTCCTCCTCCCTCCCCCCCTCCCCCTTCCCCTCCGCCTCCTCCTCCTCCTCCACCTCCCCCCCCCCCCCCCCCTCCTCCTTCATAACAGGTCATTCATAAAAGGTGTTACCTAGTGTCATCCTTGAGGACCGGTACAAGGCCCCCCTTAGGGATGGGGTACAGTATTACCTCCTCTTCCCCCTCCGCCTCCGCCTCCGCCGCCTCCTCCTTCATAACAGGTGCTACTAAGTGATCATGAAGTTGTCCATGTTGAGCATGTCACTCATGAAATGTCCTCTTACTCATCATTCAATCTACCACTTGTTCATGGTGAGCATGTCACTCTCAAGGCCTTGCTCAGCATGTTACTCCTAAGATTTTATCCAGCATTGATTTGTCAATGTTGACCATGTCAATCATCATGTATTACCCCAATAATCCGCAATTCGTCCATGTCGAGCATGTCACTCATAAGGCCTCCTGAGCATGCCACTCTTAAGGTTTCACCCAACATCAATTTTTTTTACCCGGTAGGCAAACCACCCATTGGTGGGATAAATAACAGGAAACATTTACCAGGTTTTATTAAAAAAAATTTAAAAATACATAGAGAGAAGGACAAAACCAAAATCTCTCCCCGGAGGCATACCTCACCAAGATACAAGGACAACCAAATGACAAAAAATGAATGAAGATGAGAGTAGTGGGGGGCTATACCTGATGACCCAATAAGTACATGAAGCAAAAATTAAAAAAATCTAAATGTAGGGATACCAAATAAATCCATAAGGTAAGCCTTTTTCACCCAACATCAAATTGTCCAAACTCACCATGTAATACCACCTTACCTCTGCTTAACATTTCACCCGTTGAATACTATTCCAATTATCTCACCCAACCAAGGACCAATTTATCCCTGCTCACCATGTTATTTATGTTATTGACTCAATCATTATTTTTTGTCCAAATATGTAATTCAGAGTATTAACTTAACATATATTTTACATGTTTCTTCTTCAAGAATATAACATAAGTCATTTCCAGATAACTTACTGTTGCCTCCAAGAGAAGCTGCCTCCTGAAAAAATCGAGCCGCCACTAACCTGCAGAATTTGAACGCCGCTAGAGCCAAAGTTGTCATTGTTTCTTGCTACTGGACTAACTGTTGGCACCTCTCAATTTGATGTCGGAGTCAGAGTGCCCGAATCTGCTATTCGCTGCTGTTGTACTGACTGCTTTCGCCCTTCCATTGTCATCCCATGTTCCTTCTCGCTACTTCCTGTCGCCGGCAACGACAACACAACAACCGCGACACTACTTACTTCTTTCACGGATGCCATACCACCATTGGCGGACCGTAATAGAGACCCAAGAGCTACCGCCCCCAACAATTTTAATTTTTTTAGTGTATATATATGAGAAAATGACCCCCATATGACTAGAAGTTTGTATGTTTCCCAATATATGAGTTATATCTTTTTTTCCTAAATTGATGCCATACATCATCCATGTCAATCATCCGGTTATTTAATTAACAATTTGTGTTCCCTTTTTGCCCTCCTTTTTATACTCTCTCCGTCCCTAAATAAACTTCCAACTTTCCTTTTTTGGTAAAGAATTTGTGGTTCACAGCAATTATTACACATTTCTCTCTCCTCTGCACAACTCTCCACCACACACTACCCAGTATCTTAAACTGTGTGCCCAGACGTTTTGGAAGTTTTATTAGGGACGGAGGGAGTATCGGCTAATTCTATAGTGGAACAGACGCATCCCGTTTTTTTTAGCCGCATAAGAGACCTCGGCGTATAGAAAGGTAACGGCTTTCCATATCAAATTCCTCTATGTAAGCTAATTCTCCGCACACTCTCTCCTCTTTTTTCTGTTCTGTTCGTCTTCTCCACCTTTCCATTGCTTCTTTCATTTTCGTTTCCTTCATTCTGGATTTCGATTCTCTGTCTCACTTTTGTTCCACCATTCTCTCTGGATTTCAATTTTTCCATTTTTTGTTTGATTTGCTCATGGATTACTTTTCTCTTTCTCAATCATGTTCCACCATACCAGTCACTTTGAAGTTATATGATATATTGATATTCATGGTGATGAGTTATCATTTTCTGATTTGAACGAACATGTTATAAGTTTAAATGGAGATGATCATATTGGATGATGATTGTGATTGTGCAACGTTATTTTTTTATGTTAGATTTTTTTTTGTTAGATGTTGTTGACAACGAATCCAACCATATAATACTCAAGTGATAACCAATTACATGGAGCATGCTGTGATGATGTTGATTTTCATAATGATGTGTTGTTATTCAAGATTGAATTTGTTTATATTTTATTTTTTATTTTTCTGCAGGAAGGAATGGATGATGTATTGTAGATTGTCAAGTCTTATTCATTACATGAGTTAAGATGATGTAAACTTTTTTATGATTCAGATGATGACGCCTTGAAATCTGCAGATGAAGATGAATCCATGGCATTTATGTAGCAACCAAATATAGTAGTGAGTGCAATGATATAAAGCAACAAGTGCAGTGATGTAAAGTTGTAATGTTGTAAAGCGGGAAATTGGAAAAGCCATACCATCTGCCGGTGAACACATTCGACGATAGAATTGTTCTGGTATCTTAAAGGTTGTAGAAAGACAAGTAGTAATATGATTTCACGCCGTTAATGTTGACATTTTTATTTCAATTGGTTTTTTTTACAAAAAATATTACTAAAATAAAGCTTATTTATATAAATATGACTATTCATTACTACAATGTAGTGGTGTGGTAACTTCAGTTTAAAACTTGAACATGAAATACTATGATTTCATTACTACTCTAGTAACTAGTCATATTTTTGTAAACCATCTTTATTTTAGTCATATTTATGTAATTATTTCTTTTTAGTTTGTTTGTTTGTGCTTGAATTGTACTCTTTAAAGTTAAATAAGTAGCTTGATTTTAATCAATTTTTCATATGTTCAATTTTTTTAGTGCAGTAAATAGATGCAATATGTGCCATATATGTAACTCATTGACTACTGTTTACCAAAGCCGGCCTTCCATATTTCTTTGCACTTAATTTCATTTAACTTTTGCATTTCGTGCAATGAAATAATCTTAGAAGGTGGAACACTAACTTGTTTGTTACATACTATTAGTGCAAGACAAAGAAAAAATAAAACCAAATTTTAGTATCATAAACCATTCCATTAGTTCAACAAAAACAAAAAATAAAACAACACGTCCATTATGTTCTCAAAATTCAAAAGCCCCGTCAACGTTTACCATATTTCTAACCCATGATTCAATATTTGAACTTTCACTCGTACACAACTCAATAGTAATGTATTTTTTTTGTAAAGTCGCACATCATTGGTCTTGACTTCTAGAACGTGTCTTCCCATGTATATTATTCAGTCATTTTGAGTACAAATATGCCGCAATTGTACCTGGATATCACACAGATGGGGTTAGCTCGACAACATTACACTCACACAACACTCTTACTTACTGCACGAAATAAACGGCTCTATTGCAACATAACATACCACCATAGATAGTGCATTTAAATCCATTGTTGTGCACTCTTTTTTTATACACCAACATAAACTACATTTGGACGTCCAAAATAATGCACTAAAACAAGGATTGATAAAATATGCTATTGACTCTATTGTCAATTACAAGTAAACATTTTCTATTCATTGTACAAACATCAATTACAACACAATAATTACCTTCACAATTACATTTAATGCACTACATAAATAAAATATATGATAACAAATTAATGCACTAACATAATTACATATGCATGTTTTTCATTCTGCTATGAAATGCAACAAACATATTACTGCACCCCAGAACCAACAAAAATATATTACTAAATGTGCCATGAAATGCAATTGTACAATTTCGTTTGCTATTATAATATAAATTATAGACCTACATTCACATACACACTTCATTTGAACATCATTGCATTAACATACTATCAGTAAAACATACTATACTTAAACATTACATACTATCAGTAAAACAATCAAATTACTGCACTCATTCAATGCTATTTTATTTCAATGCATTGTATACAAACTTATTAGTGCCATTCATGGCATTAATAATTCAACTCAATGTGCTATGTATTCCAACAAATTAAAATTCATCTGTTTAATTATGGAGAGACATAGCTATACACATTTACCAATAAGACAATTCACATGACCATCGTTCCCAAACACACACTCCAACTTTTATACACATTACTTTTCACACAAAAAAAGCATTCAAAGTGCCAAAAACATCACTGCACACATTCATCCATACAACCACAACACACAGACCACTGTTACCAACTACAATGAATTCGGAAAACTTATGCAATTAAACACTAGAAGACTCACCACACCGTCGAGTGTCACCGGCTCATACTCCTTTCCTTTACCTTTCCCGGCAACGCTCGTTGTTCGGTTTTTGCTTCTAGTTTTCGCCATTTTTGCAATTCTGTACTTCACTGCTTTGCATGGTGTTGTTGATGTGTGTTGGTCTTTGGAAATTTTGAGCACAACTTTTTGGAATCCTTCCTTAATTGAACCACTTACCATATGAGACCGGCCGCTTTTATCTCTGATTGAAATAATAGCAGATTTTGAAAATAGGAATTTTAATTTAATATCTCGCTTCCTACTACTGCCCAAGTTTAGTTAGAGGCTATTTTGGTCTTTTAATGTTATGATTTTTACATTGATCGTTTTAATTGATACACGGTTAGTCATACATGCGGAAAAAAACTTCGAAACTCATAGTTTGGGAAATCTACTAACTAATGGTCATAGATGCGTATGTATCCCTATATATATCTCTCCATTATAGTTGTCATGCATCTTTGGTGTTGTTCCGCGTTTTCTTTCCAGACTATGTACATCTTCTGACCTTGGACTTTTCTTTTCTTTTAAGATACTGAATTCTTTCCTTTTGTTTAGATAACTAGTCACCATTTTTAAATAACTAATCACTGATATTTTTGTTGTAATTAGGTCTTGATTTTTCTTTTGCTAATTTCTCATTTTTTTTCCTTTACATTTTAGCTGACAATATCTCATGGATGTACTGGATTCCATAAATTTAAGAGATCTCCCAGAACTTGTTAATGGAATAGGTTTAGACAATATACCTTGGATAGATGATAATTCTGATGTTGAGGTAGCTAGTCCAGAACCTCTAAGAACTAATTTGGTGAAACCGAAAAAATGTCACCCTCATGAGCTAGCTATACACTTCTTTGGATGCGACCCAAATTGAGTCGTGTATATCATGCCTCTCGATTTCCCCGTCCGACGCTATCACACTCTGCCCGAACCAAGATGACGTAGTCACTGAGCCCCCGAGGGTGACTTTTTCGGGATACATACCCTTTCTGTAAGACTAGGCTTTAGGCTCTATGTGCATCCTTTCATCGTCGTGTTCTAAAGTGAGCTAGGGATTCCTCCGCCAGCTCACTCCATTTGGTAACCAGTAGAAAGTCTCGCATGGTAAAACTGGAAATTGGAAGAATTTATCTTTGTATCTATCGGGCATGTGCTTCCCTTTCCCACAGACTTTCAGTCGCGTAGGAAGTATGCACACCCCCATTCTTCCCGTCGGCCAAGACACATAATCAGGGACGGATCCAGGATTCTGAGTCAAGGGGGGCGAAATTTTTCGTTAGTGTAGGGGGTGAATTTTTTTTCGTTAGTGTAGCGGGGTGAATTTTTCCCCCCTAGTGTAGCGGGGCGAAATTTTTTCGCTACTGTGGGACTATGCGGCTATTTTTATTCAAAAAATGACATTAATACATGCACATCCCGAACGGCATTTAAATCTAATACATTTTAAGTTTAGACGATGACAAAGACATCAACCAATACATTTTTAATAACTTCTACATTGTTTAACCTCATAAATTGGTTATTGAATTGTAATTTTTGTCCACCAAGGAGGGTGTTCGTGAGTCATGACTCATGAGAAGTTTTCTTAATATTACAATAGTAGTATACTAGTATGTATGAAATTGTTATTTTTAGAATAATGTGCACCACATACACACACACGTATATATGGCGCATATTATATTTTAATATTTTTATTAATTCTATAATAATTTAAAGTTTATTATCCATGCAATAAATTATTTTTAGAAACCAAGAAGTAAATGAATTATGTAATCTAATGTCTATAAATATTTATATTTTGGATTCATTTCATGTGATCTAAAAATTGTGTAATTAGTGTGTCTGGTATTTAATATTGTTTGATATATGTTTTACAAAATCCAGTACTTGTTATCTAATAAAGATAATTAAACATTACAAAACTAGGAATTCTTATATAATAAGTATCCTAAATCTTAAATAACGAGTTACTCTATTGTTTATTTGTTTAAGTTATGTAAATTATTTTAGATGTTTATTCTTTCAAATCTCCAATAAGTATTACATTATGTAAGACTATATACTAACTTTGAAAATTAAAAGCTAAGGGGGGCGAATCTAATTAAATTATGAAAGTTTTATGAAAATATTACATATATGGTAAAAAAATTTGAATGTCCAAGGGGGGCGGTCGCCCCCCCGCGCCCCCCCCCTAAATCCATCCCTGCACATAATACGTATATTGGAATACACATTTACATAATTTATACTCCCTCCGTCCCATTTATATTGTCCCGTTTTACCTTTTCGGGAAGTCCCAATTAAATTGTCTCATACCATATTTGGCAAAGTTTGTGTGGCTCTAAATCATTCTTACTTTATTCTTACTTTATCAATTAATATCAACCACACAAACCCACTTTTCTTAATAACCGTGTCAAAATAAATACTTTCAAAAGGTAAAAAAAAACTAAATGAATTCGGGTTTTCACATTTCATTTCAAGTTCACCCAACTGTAAATAATCCGTATACATCCTGAGATACATGCACCTTAGTACCTTACAGAAGCGTAATGGAATCATGACCGCACCCGAAACGAAGAGATGAAAACGCATAGGAACGTGAGAAAATATAGGTCCTACCGGGAGTCGAACCCAGGTCGCTGGATTCAAAGTCCAGAGTGCTAACCACTACACCATAGAACCAATTTGGAAGAGATGTTGAACATATCAATAAATAACGTATTTAGTTTTCACTTGCTTTCAAAGTAACAAACCTGTATTAATTGTTATTTCCCTGTCCTCTATAAAAAATCATACGAATGTTACTTTTTCAGTTTGACTTCAAATCAACGTTAACCAGTTGGTTTTAAAATAATTTGAGGCATATATTATTGTTCCATTAGCACAAGATATGTCTACATGATAAGCAGGGGCAGATCGATGGATTTGGGTTGGATTGAACTGAAAAATAATTATGCTAGATACTCCCTCTGTCCCTAAAAGAAGTTCCATTTCGCTTATCGAGGATCAACTTAAATCACTCTTAAACTCTTACTTTTTATATCAAAAATTTATAAAAGTTGAATTATTTTTTGCAGGCTTTGTAGCGTGTTTAATGTAGTTTCTGAATATGTAAATTTTATTTACTAAAAATAATCCGAGTTTTCACAGGGATCATTTAACTTTATCGTCGGTCAACCTTCGTAATCCGCAATTGGAACAACATTTAGGGACGGAGGCAGTATAAACTTTAACACAGTGACTAAAGATGAAAAATGAAAAAATTACCGTACAATAGAGCTAACATAAATGGTGCCCTCATAATAACAACAACAACAACAATAATCTCTATCTCTACAATACTATAAGAGTGAATATTGTTAGGGATATAACGGGCATAGAAAAAGTGTTGGTGGTTCTTTATGCACAAAGTTATTGTACACCAAGTATATTTTCTTGTACTTTTAACTTAATTAAAGTTTGGGAAAAGGTGCAAATAGGCCCATGTACTAACCAAAAAAGGTCAAATAAGCCCTTATTTAGGAGGTTCTGTCCGGCCGTCGTCATTTGGGGTGGTTCCCGGTGGAATTTTTTGATGAAATTTTTTGAGCATCTTATTCATCAAGTCTAGTTTACTCATACCAAATTTGAGTTAAAACTTCAATCGGGAAGACATTCAAATGAATTCTTGAAGATAACTGCGATTCTAACTGCGCAGTTAATTTCAAGAATTCATTTGAATGCCTTCCCGATTGAATTTTCAGCTGAAATTTGGTATGAGAAAACTAGACTTGATGAATAAGATGCTCAAAAAATTTTATCAAAAAATTCCACCGGGAACCACCCCAAATGGCGATGACCGGACAGAGCCTCCTAAATAAGGGCTTATTTGACCTTTTTTTGTTAGTACGTGGGCCTATTTGCACCTTTTCCCTTAAAGTTTTCATTTTAACGGCTGCTGGTTATGCATCTTATTACTGTAGCTTTCCGTTACTTTTCCTTTCAAGTATTCCCGTATTTTTCAAGATTCCTAATGAATTTTCTTCGAGAGCGCCTGCACACAAGATTAGTACAATGGGTAAAATGTTGATTTCAAAACTCTGGTTGTCTTTCATTTTTTTCGTTTCTCACTTTTTTCTAAAATGTCAGAACTTTTTCATAGCCTGACGGGGGAGAGGGTGTGGGTATCATATTTAACTTATTCTTTATTCCCTCTATCCCAAAAAATTCTTCCTACTTTGACTTGGCACGGAGATTAAAAAAGTGGAATAAAGTGAAAATGTATGGTTGTGGTTATGTAAGCTAAGAAAAAGGGAAAATGAATGTGAACCACACAAATTGTCCAAAAAGGAAAGTGAGAAGAATTTTTTGGAACGACCTAAAAAGGAAAGTGAGAAGAATTTTTTGGGACAAAGGGAGTATTAAACTTTACTACCTGATATGAGTATGGTGGCTGTGTTTTTGTTTATTTATCCACATGAAATTTTTTACTCTCTCCGTCCCACTAACATTGGAACAAGAGGAAGTGACACACAAACTGATAAAAAGTGGTTTATTTAGATGATATTAAATTGATAACTTAAGAATAAAACAAGAAAATTTATTTTTAGTGTATATATTCCCTCCGTCCCGCAAAGAAGTTCCCGGTTTGACCTACACACATATTAAGGAAATAAACTTACCAGAGAATAAATTTTATTGTTTTGACCATGTTTCAACACTGTTTGGCACTATTTGACACTGTTTTGTACTGTTTGGCACTGTTTTGATGTAGATGAGTTGTCATTTAAGGAAATAAGAACTTCTTTTTGGGATTGCTAAAAAGAAAAGCGGGAACTTCTTTGCGGGGCGTACGGAGGGAGTACATAAAAAATTAATTTTCACACCCTCAAAAATATTTTTGATCTTCAAAAAATAATTTGCCCCAACATGAGGTTTGTGGGTCTGCCCCTGAATATGTGTTAGCGTTACAAATGAATTGTACACAGTCAATAAAATGCTTGGGCATCGTGGCAAACGCGCATGGCGCGTTTATCAACTAGTAATAATAATAATAATAGTGATGATGATGATGACGACGACGACGATAACAATGTTACGTGTTGACGGGTGTGGTGCTAATGTGGCATTTTTGTGGCATGGTTTTGTTTTACATTGGGATCATATATGTCGCACATGTGACATCACATGCGCTAAATGTTACTACTATGTTACTACCCTGTCCCCACTAACATTAGAAAATTGGGAGATGATCGATTATTAAGAAAAATAGTTTTATTTTGTTGATATTGAATTGATAAAGTAAGAACTTGCAAAATAAGCCCGATTTAGAACTATATAGACTTTACCAAATTTCTCATGAGACAATCTTAGTGGAACAGATCGAAAAGGAAAGATGGACAATCTTAGGAGGACGACAGAGGAAGTACTATTATTATGCAACCCTTGTGACTAATTTAGAGCTTGTTTTGTGACTCCGTTTATCGGCTTATCAGGCTTATCAACCAACTTTTTTATCAAACACATAATTTTTTATTTCGCGCGTAAAGGATCGTTTTAGATGTTTTTCATGTAACTTTATCTTAATTTTATTAATAAAATATATTTAAAATATAATTTTTCCATATATCAGATGTATCAGTCAATCCAGTCACTTCAGTCAGTTCATAAATTTCAGCAGAATCAACCAACACAGCTGGTTTTACCATATGGGCTCTTAACTCGGTCCACTATGGGCCAGTGCCGGTTAAAGAATAATGTTTGACCATTATGTTAGAACTATTTAACAACTAGTATTTTTACCCGTGCCGTGCACGAGATAAAATGATTTGTTTGATCTTACTATATATGACTACGTATGTATGGCATATGTATATGTGAGTGTGCGCATTGGCATATGTATGGTTTATTATACTACGTAACTAATGGCAAGTCAATTATTTAATTGATTATAACATTGGTTAATAATGCAAATTCTTATTTATTGATTAAGTCTTATTTTTAACTTATATCTATATATGTTCTCAGTTTTTTTTCCAATTAAAAGAGACAATTTTTTTATAGCTCTCGGTTGCATCCAAATGAGCTTCGTCTTTTCAATGATCCTTATGTAAAACAAAAAAGAAATTGCTCAATGCCTACATTTGACCATTAGATTTCTTCTGTAACTTACTGTTTTTTCAAAACTATAATTACGTATTTTGTCGTAAGATTTAAAATTGAGAAGGGCTAATATCTCAAGAAAATTATTTTGTCAAAATATATTTGAATTATCAGTTAAGAAAAATAAGGACTAATATCTTCAAAAAAAATTGACTGCACCCATTCTTAGATAAATAAATTATAATAGTGAGTAGTTAGTTTTGAAAAAAAAAACAATAAGCCACGGAGACTGAAACTGGTGTACCCATTTTCTTGATTATACCCATTTTTATATGAATAAATTACAAAAGTGTGTTTTCACATATAAATCTCATGTAGGAGTGCTTTTAATTGGTCTGTAATTTTATCATCTGATCGGTTTAAATCTTGTCTAATATAGTTCTATCCGAACGGGTCTAATCTAATTTAGGAGATATCTGTTCTATGTGTATTTTACAACTCTCAAAGTCTAGTCTAGTTTGATCTGGTATATATGTTCTGGTTTGACCTGATCTGAGACTGAAAGTAATCCAATTAAAAACATTCTAAATAATATTGAGAGAATATGGAGTATTGGTTAGCCTTTGTAAAATAATTATAATTTTTGAAATCCCAATTAAACAACATTATTTAGATTTAGTATAATCATTTCAATTCAACTTTTGATTCTTAATGGAACTAATTTAGTTTAATCCTTATTTCAATTTTTAAGGTTTTGATTCTAAACTGAATTGAACAGTTTCGGATGAACTATATCTAGTTTAACTTATTAAAATATTTAAATAGTCTAACTTTTATTTTAACATATTTAGATATTCAACTTACTAAAAAAGGTATGCATGAAGTTTAATGGACACAAAGAGGCACTGAAAAGTGATAAATGGAGTTTTTTATATACTACGGTTAGTGTTTTGAGTATTTAAGGTCTTAGTGAATCATATGATTTTGATTCTTTTATCAAAACTTGATTATAAGTAATTTAGCAGTGAAAATCATAGAATAATGATTTTAACAATAGTTGTGTAGCTCTCTTTTAGAGGCGTTGATACACGAAAGATATTGTTTGAAGATGGAATGGGAGATGAGTTTGAAAAGTGGGGTGAAGAAATCATATTGAATAATGAAAAACATGTAACTTTGGATTTGGAGAAATTGTGTATAAGAGGAGTAGTGAAATTGTGTTAATTTTGTGCTTGAGTAAAATTTTCTATTAGTAGGAGTCTAGTTAAATTATATTTGAGTACAATTGTGTTAATCTATGTTTGAGAGAGTGTGTTTTCGCATGTCAATTCGATTGAATCTTTGAGTTCAATCTATTTGATCGGGTCTGTTTAGACAGGGCCGGTCCTGACCATTTCTGGGCCTATGGGCGGTACGCTATTCTGGGCCTATGACTGTATACTTATTTGAAATAAGAATTATAATAAAAAAAATCCAATGAAGTTCATAAAATAAAGTAAAAAATCACTTTATTATTATTATTATTATTATTATTATTATTATTTAAGTTACATATTTGAGCAAAAGTAACAACACAGATATTGGATAAAAAGAAAAACATCAGTAAAAAAAATTCTCGTAGAACAATATGAATAATCAATAATCGCTTCATAGGCGACCTTCTTTCTATTAATACATGACAAACAATAAAATTGCCACATATAACAACACTAAACTTTTTTTTGAAAGGAAATATGAAAAAAATATCACTGCATATTGAATTCATAAGTTGAGAATGATTTATCGACCGTTGATGGGAGTCTAAAGTTTGAACTCTCGAAAGAATGAAGGTTTTCAAAGAGACAAAATGTATGACCGCCAACAACACTCGAGCAAGAAGACTGCCAATTTGACGTCCTCTAAACTACTATTAGGAACTCAAATATAGTTTATTGAAATTTGGAAACAAATAAATAATTTGGATGAGATTTGAGAGAGATGGGCTCTAAAATAATTATATAAATTTGTTATGTTATAATTAAATGAATAAAAAGCCTTAAAGGCTAAAGAGATGTAAAGACTACAACAGATCCTACTTAAAATTAATGTATATATTCTTTTTTTGATGGAGCAACAATTGTGTTGCTTTTAAAAACTGCAATTGATCCTACTCAATATTAATGTATATATTATTTTTTTTAAACTTAGCTCTGTTTTAAATTTTTTATTTACATTTTAAATTTTCAAATTGTCAACAAAATTAAACATTAGGCCTAATTAACTGACCTTAAGAATTAAAGAGAAGCCTACTAACACTATACATAAAGAAAAAAATTTGGGCCTATTTTTTCTTCTATTTTTTTCCGGGCCTAGGGCGGTCGCCCCTCTTGCCCTCCCCCCCAGAACCGGCCCTGTGTTTAGATCTGATCTAGTCAGGTTTGATCTGAACTGGTGTAATACATGGCGGTTCTATGTGTACCTTGGAACTGTCGAATTCTGACTTGGTTTGATCTAATAATCTTCCTTGATATGTTCTATGTGTACTTTTGTTCATTATAAGACTTTTAGGTTTCAGATTTTCATGGCAATGGTACATAAATGAAAGAATTACTTTAAATACATTAGTTCAGGTTATAATGTTATTGTTTTAACATACATTAGTTATATCTTCAAGAGAAATTGAGATCTATTAGAATGTGATATTATCCAATAATTCTACAATGTGTGCACATTGCCTTTTGAGAAAGTCAACATCAAAGGTTTATGTTGCAATACATGTTCGGGCATTCCATGTTCGGGGGTCAGTAATATTTGTTTCAAAATTTTAAACATTCACCCCGTCTCATAAAATTATTCGCGATTTGACTTGGATCGGAGTTTAATTAAGAGAGTGAATAAAGTGAAAATGTATAGTTGTGGTTGAGTAGGAAAAAGGTAAATTAATGTTATTCACACAAAGCTTTCCAAAAAGGAAAATGTGGTGAATTTTTTGGGACGTTCCAAAAATGTAAGTGGAAAGAATTTAAGGGACATGGAAAGTATTTGATATAAAGGATGCATATATCTATGAATTAGAATATGACAGTATATTCTATATTTCTAATTAAGATAATTGAGTATGAGCAATGTCTATGTAATTGATATGTTATCGACAAAGTTTTACGTGTAAACCTGCTCTCTCAATTATAAACTTATATATAGTATGAATCATATGATAAATTATGAAAATTCGAGTTTACAAATATAGTGATATCATGAAAGTTGTATGGGTACAACTTAAAAATCAGAAAATGATTACCATACCTATAGGCTAGGCAATTCTATTCTAACTCAAGGGAATTGATTAGAGGTATTAAATTAACTCATAGGTATGAAAATGGTCACTTGGAGGTATTAAACATATTCTTACCTTAGGGAATTGCTTTATTAGCCCCCTAAATTTACTAAAGCTAACCCATGTAAGACAAATTTATCCTTTTTTATTTTCTTTTACTAAAAGTGCTTCTCATAACATTTTAGCGAGTTTTTCTCTTAGTCTTTAATTTTCTTTTTGGAATTTTTCCATTTGTATTTTATGGGTCAGGTTTTATGCCCCCCATACTTTTATTTTCTCATTTGCTATGTTGTCTCATGTATTTCGAGAAAGTATTCCTTCTTGGAAGAGTTTTTGGCCTAGTCCCCTTCTTCTCTTGTACATTTATTTTTTATCAAATAAAACTCGGTAAATGTTCTCTGACATTTATCCCACCAATGAATGGCTAGCGTACCGGGTTAAAAAATATCTAGTTTTTCCCCTCAAAATAATGCTAAATAAAAAAATATTTACAAAATCAAGATTGATCTAAAAAATCTCAAAAAACAATTAACTCTAGTTAACTACAGCCACCAACTGAGTTTTTTACTTTCTCCAAAAATCTGATGTTTTTTCACAAGCGAAGCTAGCAGACTTCATGGTGAAAATCATTTCATGGGAGCCCCCCAACAAAAAACCCACTCTATTTTTTAATATGCCTTTGTTGACACTTCCAGTCAATACATAAAGGGAAAACTGTCAAATAGGTTCTCGAACTTTCATAAAAAAGTCAATTAAGTCCTTCTATAGGACGTTCTGTCCGGTCGTCGCGATTTGGGGTGGTTCCCGGTGGAATTTTTTGATGAATTTTTTTGACCATCTTATTCATCAGGTCTAGTTTACTCATACCAAATGTCAGTTAAAAATTCAATCGGAAACACATTCAAATTAATCCGTAAAGATAACTGCGCATTTTTACGTTCTCGAATTAATTTGAATACGTTCCCAATTGAATTTTTAGATGAAATTTGGAATGAGTAAACAAGACCTGATGAATAAGATGCTCAAAAAATTTCATCAAAAAATTCCACCGGGAACCGCCCCAAATCGCGACGACCGGACAGAACGTCCTATAGGACTTAATTGACTTTTTTATGAAAGTTCGAGGACCTATTTGACAGTTTTCCCATAAATAAATTGTCTCCTAATTTTTTCCCGAAGCAAACCACCGTAGGTGGAGGAAATTACTCTTAATATGAAATTACTCTCCTAATTGCAGCATGGAATTACTCTTAATCTTAAAGCTTGGATCTATTTAAAAAAATGAGCCTAAAAACTTCAATCATTGGTATATTCAAAATTCTTTTTTATTTTTACATATGTAATATTAGTATTTAGTTTCATATGAAAGATAATAAAAATTCATGAATTTTGATACTTTTTTATAAAAATCAAATTACAAATCAAAAAGTTATACTATCGTATCAGTTTAAAAAAATATTATTTTAGTAGCTATGAGATTCATGAGTTGAGTGCAATTCTAATTTCTACTGACTGACTAGTGTCTTTATGTTTTCTGATTTGATTCAATTTGAGTGGTTGTTTTTAAATAATTTTTTAGAACTTAATATGTGTTTATTTACACTTTCAGTCAATAAATAAATTGTCCCCTAATTGTAACATGACATTACTCTATAAAATCATGAGATGTTAATTTTAAAGCTTGGACATATTTAAAAAAAAATTGAGCCTAAAAACCTCCATCTATGATATATTCAAAATTCTTTTTTATTTTTACATATGTAATATTGGTGTCATATGAAAGATAATAAAAAATCATGAGTTTTGATATTGTTTTTATAAAAATCAAATTAGTTATATCAATTTTAAAAATAGAGATTTTTTTGTTGGAGATTCCTTAGTTGAGTACAATTCTAATTTGTAATCAACATAGTAGAATACTTCGTAATTGTCAAAATGAAAGTCTAGAATGCTTCATATACATCCTAACGTAGTACGGAGTAATAACAAACTCTAATAACAATTCTAATTTCTATTATAGAATATTAAAAATTTGCTTAGAAAATGACACATGACAAAACTTTTCATAATTGTATCTTTCAAATGTATTATCTATAGATGACAAAACTTTCCATAATTGTATCTTTCAAATGTATTATCTATAGATATGAAAGAGCATAAAATATCATATTTGCAGTGAAGCTTTTTTAAATATTTCAGGTTACTTCATTTTTTTTTCTCATTTCTTTTTATTGAATTAATCCTATTATTTAGATTTGGATAAATATTGTTTGTAATTTTGCCTTCATTTAGTAAAAAAAAAAACTGGATACGTCCTTGCCTCTATTTACCCCTAGTTGAGGATGATCACTTAAGAAAAGGGATACCCCAATACATCTCACACATGACACATCCAATCAAACAATTTATGATAGTTAAAGGAAATTAAATTTTGTACATTTCTGATAATTTTGTCATCTTTTCTTAATTCTAAAATAATGTTACTTTGTGCTATTTCTATTCATTTTTTCTTTTTTTACAAAAGTCTCAATCACATAATCCTTACTTTATGATTTTACATGACGGTTAAATCATTAAACTCTTGTGAAGTTAGTAGCAAAGTTATTAAGGGAGTGTTTGCGATTGCTTCTATTTTAAAAAGTGATTTTTTAAAATGATTTTGGAGAAAGTGATTAATAGTAAAAGTTGATAGTATTTGATAAAATAAGTGCTTTTGTGTAATAGAAAAAGTGAAAAATTGTTTAAAACATCTCCAACTGCTTTCAACTTTTAGCTTTTAAGTGCTTAATTTAAGCACACACTCCCTAAAAGTTAGAACAGCTCCTACTTCGATAAAACCTACTCCCTCCGTCCCGTAATCAAGTTCCTACTTTCCTTTTTGGGATGATCAATATTAAAGTTCCTACTTCAAATCTTTCCTTATTTGGCAAATGATTTACACCAAAACAGTGACAAACAGTGTTTAAACAGTGCCAAACAGTATTCAAACAATGCACTCTACAGTAAAATCAAATTTATTTCTTAATATGTGTGAAGTCAAACTAGGAACTTAATTAAATACGGGAGTGGTATAAACATAAAACATGTACCTTCTTTTATTTGCCGGGTGACAGAAGTTAGAATAGTTGAGCTTTTTTTACACAAAATTAGGGCATCACTTTTCGACTTTGAACACTTCCTCATTTTTTTTTCAATCACTTTCAATTTGGAGACTGCTTTTCTCGGCTGGCAAAGTTCTCACTTTCTACAAACCTCTTTTTCATGCTTTGTATAATTTGATTCAGCGTCCGCTCTGGTGGACTCTCATCTTAACCGCTTTCTTCCCACTCCAGTAACCTAAGTAAGTTGTATTACGTATATCTTGTTCTCAGCTAGTCAACCCCAAAGTTATCATCTTGATCTTACTAGATTTCTCCATTACGTCTTCTTATGCGTCTTGGGAAAAATCCAATTTGTTCAATTTTCTGATTCTTTATTCTGAATTTAAAGTTCAAGTTGCTTTAGAACCCCACTCAATTAATTAGCGATATCTTGTTTTTTTATATGTGACTGGGTATAAGAGTTACGGTCTGTTCATCTGCTGATTTTGCTATGAAAGTTGAGTTGCGGGTTGGATATTGGTTGCGATTTGATTATTTAACTTTCTGCTTATGTGTATTCTAAATCTCTAAAAATATCAATTTAGCTTTGCTGATTTCTGGGAGTTATGTTGACTGGTGGCCTGGTGGGAATGGACTTCAGATGTATTTCTTCAAAACTGCATTCTTGTTGCTTACGTTTCTTCACTTGTGCGATCAAATCTTCTTGAGTTTAATACCTTTGTTAGTATCATTTTTATTTAGAACCAAATTATGTATGATAACTACCTTAAGTCCAAATTACAGAAGGCGGGGACCAAATTAAGCCCAAAAAAGTCGAGGACTAAATTGAGTAAGAATATAATTGATAATTTATGGGGGGGATACGAATCTGATTTTTTAATTGAATTCTTGCAGCAAGACAAACATTGTTGGTTTCTCAATTTCTCCATGGCTGTGTGTATTTATGTCAACACTAATAAAGCAAATTTCTATTGAACTAACACTGCTAAAATTAGGGTTGAGCACAACCGAAGTAATCACAATGAGTCTATGCCGAGCTGAATAACTGCATATTGGGTTTGGTTGGTTCCAAGTAACTGACACAGACCAACCGTAGTGATCACTTCAAATGACTGGATAACTGCATATCCGTTGTGCTCAATTAAGATTAGTCCAACTATCTTCTGCATTTGTAGGTTCAGTCACTTCAGTTGGCTCTTCATTCGGCATTCCAAATTCTTTTTGCCCCTTCCCCCACCCCGGTTTCTACTCTAACAGACTCCACTTCTCTTTGTTACTCACCCTCCGATTCTCTTACAACTTATGCATCTTTATCCTTCATTCCCTCCCTCTTCTGCTTACTTGATGTCCTTTGTCCAGTTTACCCAGATGGCATCCGGTTTGTTTCTTGTATCTCAGTGTCTGATGTCAATGGTCTCACCTTTCCCTTTACATTGATCCCTGTTGATTTACTCACTGATCCTCTTGAGGTTACGTGTTTTTAAAATGTCTTGGCAGCTCATGCATTAGTTGCTTCAAAATAATGTTTTGGTGTTGAACTGTTAAATGACTAATTAATTTGTATTTGGTTGTTGGGAAATCCAAAATGTTTGTTGCTTGAAGTTGTTCAGTCATAACCTGAAACCGGGACTTTAAAATAAAGAATTGAAAATAAACGAACACTTTTTTAAAAATAGTGACTGGCTTAAAACCAACCGAATTCTCATCCCTAGGTACTGTATTTGCTAAAAGCTCAAATAGGTCCTTTAACCACTCCCAAATGTTTAATTCACCCCTTCAACCAAAAAGCTCCCATGGTAACCTCAACTTGCTAAAAACTTGAAATCTCACCATTTTATAAGGAAGCAGTTTATTTCCACTCAGTAGGTGTATGGCCATGTGGCAGCTTACTGGACACCCACATGCAACCATCTTCATTAAAAATCTTAGCACCAACCCTAGTTATAGGAATTCCATGATTTTATGTACAAAGAAACCTGAGGCAGGGAGTGCTAATCCTATCTCATACCTGAGGCAGGGAGTGCTAATCCTATCTCATACTGTTAGGGAAATTGCCACAGAGCTCTTCCATAGTTGCTACTCTGTGTGAGTCTTTTTGCAAGGTTTTCCATTGAAAGGAATAATCCAGATCAAAGCTATTGATAGACACCTAGTCCTCTTCCATAGAGAGATGCATGATAAAGAAATGGGCAACTAGTCACACGGGTTTGCAGTGCATGACATCAGGTGGTGTCTCACGTAGGAATGGCCTTATTTTGGTGAGATTGCCAGTTTATGGGTGGAGCTTGAGGAGAAAAAACAGACGAAGATGGGGTAGGAGTATTATAATGCTTTTTTACCCATGTGGTTTCAAGTAGAACAAACAGAGCTAAACATCTTTTTTTTGTTTGTTTTAAAAAATATATATGAGTAGAAGATGGATTAGGAATATGGTGAGGCTACGATAGTTACTTTTGCATCCAATAAGCTGCATTGTGATTGTGGGCACATACCCAGTGAGTAGAAAAGAAACTAGTTCGTAACCTGTAAATGGAGAGATTACGGTTTTTTTTTACAAGTAGGAGGTTACAATCGGGGTTTGCTTTTGTTGAGGGGGTGAATTGTCGGAGTAGTATAGCCATACAGGGAATAATTTCGTTAGAGCAACTGTTGTTCTCTTAGAATTTATGTGTGTGTGTATCTTTCATTCTCTATTGATGGGGATAATTTTGGTTGTTGATCGTCAGGTGATTCATAAAGAAGTTGTGTGAGTAGGACAATTTCTACTTTTTGACTGATATAAGTGAGGGTGGTGTGTGTGGTTCATGCAAAAGACACCATGCAGCTCTATCATCATCCCTATTCCTTGGACAGCCAAAAAGTCAGGCTTGCTTTGGAAGAGAAGGGGATTGATTACACATCACATCATGTGAATCCCATTACTGGCAAGAATTTGGATGCCTTTTTCTTCCGTATGAACCCAAGGGCTAAACTTCCTGTTTTCCAGAACGGTTCCCACATCATATATGATACTGTAGAGATAATTCAGTAAGTATTACCTTCTCTTGCTTATCTAGATTTATGAACTAAGTTTGGAATAATTCACCTTTGTTCAAGTCATTTGTTACTTTTGATTCCACCGTCATGACCAAAAGTTGAAAAGTTTGAAGTCGGGAAATAAAAGTGAAAATGAAATAATAGTCGTGCGACCAAGAGTGAAACATTACGTCCTCTCTATTTAAAATTTCTTGATTCCTTTTTGGATGTCCCAAAATAGAGTCATCTTTCATAATTTGGTGAAAAGATCATATCAATTTACTCTACAAGTCTACAGTAATATTTACCCCTTGAAGAAACAGCATTTCTGGAAGAACAAAATCTGATTTCTTTGTTCCGTTAATGTTGAAGTAAGACCTTCTTTAAGAAACAGGACGATTAATACTTATGTGTAAGGAAATGTGTTTGTTAACCTTTCCTTTTTTGCTATTTAAACAAGTCAAAAGCTACTTATTATGATTACTATATGTTGAGAAATAAAATAAGTCACCACTTCTGAATACTAAACATTTTACAGGTATATTGAAAGGATTGTAGAGAAAGCGGCTTCCGGTGGCAATGACTTAAATGCGAGCAATCAAGAAGTTGTGGAATGGATGCGTAAGATTCAAGTGTGGGACCATAAGTATTTTACGCTCATCCATGTTCCAGTGAAGCATCGTCTCCACATTTCTAAATTTTTAAGACGCATAATAATTGCCCGGATGGCTGAATGTCCAGACTTGGCAAGTTCTTATCATCGTAAGCTAAGAGAGGCATATGAGACCGAGGAAAAGTTAGGGAATGCAGAGGTCGTGAGACGGAGTGAAGAACAACTTAAGAAGCTTTTGGATGAAGTTGAAGGCAAACTGTGTGAAACTGCTTATTTAGCTGGGGAGGAGTTCAGTTTGGCAGATGTGATGCTAATCCCCATCCTGGCTCGAATAGAGCTGTTAAACTTGGAGCTTCAGTTCATTAATACAAGACCTAATCTGGCGGAGTATTGGGCTGTGGTGAAACAGAGGCCTAGTTATAAGAAGGTGATTGGAAGGTACTTTGATGGATGGAAACGGAAGAAAACCCTAGTAAAAACATGGTGCTTTGTCACACTCAGAGGCATGCTGCGAAAATACTGAGGGTAAAAGCGTCTCACATCCTATGGATGGGGAAAAACTGTACTCAGAGTGACTCTTGAAGGTTTTTTACCTGTGTACTGCTAAAAAAGTCAAATTGGCTTCATAACAGATGTAATAGGAGGGAAAAGATCCGATGTACAGAGTCAGAAATATTAAGTTTGTGGTGCTGTAAAATTTTCCGTTATTTTTCCTGGAAAATGTTTGATAATTTATTATTTGAACTGTGTAAAAGATTTATAATTTATATGCATTATGGGAGCTTGTTTATTTAAGCAGCTCGAGTGCATGACAACCTTTTCTTTATTGATTATTGTGACTAAAAATGCAGCAATCAATGATCAAGAATAATAGGTATCATAATTAAATCACCCTTTTTGCATACATTAAAAATGAATCAACACATGAATAATCTTTTGTGACGTTTGCTTTCAAATAAATAACAAACATCATCAATAAAAAAATCCATACAAATTGATAAAAATTCAAAATAATAAATGGGGCTGGCAACAGCATCTCCTGAGATGCAACTGATTACCTGTTTGTCTATGTGCTCAGTCAATGCTAAGATCGACTCTCTAAAGCTGCAAAGTTAAAAATTAAGTCTTCTAATTTGCATCTGAAGTTTTTACCAAGTAATAGAGAATTGAAATAATAAACACATTTGTGTGAAAAAAATACCATGCTCATACTCAAATCAGCTGTACTTGAATGTTCCATTATTACATGTTCATTTATTGTTATATAAAGTAAATCTCACAGCTAGAATTGGCATTCTTCAAATCACACTAGAACTAGAAGTATTTAGTCATTCAAAATAAAAATGTAACAAGTGACTATAATATGCAATGTTCTACATACTTACAAACCAAATAAGTAATACCCAAAATAATGCAACTTAGGAATGAGAGCCTTAGAGCATGATTATGGCACTGCAAAACTGGAAAGTCTAACTTTTTAAACCAACCTCTCCACTCCAGGTTGAGAGGGGACCCAATTAATATGCTCAATTGTAAGGATCTCTCTGTTGAGGTTTATTCCTTCAACCCTCAGGCCCAACACGTAAGCCCGAAGATTTCGAATGGAGTGGGTGTATGGATATGTGAATATCTAGCCCAACAGCTATCAGATGGATCAGGAAACAGGGGATATAGTAAGCAATGTAAATAGGTATTATTAACTTCGTAATAACTCCCCTAAGTACAATCTACTTGCTAAAAAAAAAGGCATGTCGGCCGTTCGTCTTGCTAGGCAGTAATCTCAGCTGCGAGCAAGGGAAGTAAGCTAGAATGCTAAGAATAGAAAGTTGTCAACCCTTTACAATGAAATAAATGCTTCTATTTATACCCACCAATGGGCAGGTGGTTATACCGACGTGGCAGCCTGTGGACCGCTGGTGCCCCAACCACCAAATCTTCAGCATTAAATGCACTTCCCGCCAGAATCTAGGTTTCCCGCCAAATCAGTGGGGACGTTCATCCGCCCGGGAAGCGAGTTGGATCGCTCCAAGTGACCCTCAAGAGGTACCGGCTGTTCGTCTCCTGGTCTTAATGGATACTCACCATGTGGACTAGCGTTCCTCCGATGACCATAGGCTTGCTCTGGAGACGTTCGTCGTCATCCCCGGTGGCCCGTGGCCCTGCTCCTTGTCCCTTCACAGACGTTCGTCGGGATGAGCCGTTGGGCCTGAACCCCCAACTCCAGACGTTCGTCCCTCCCCAAGGAACATGGGCTTGCGGGCTAGCCTTGAGTTCTAACTGGACGTGCGTCTGGTAAAAAGGGGTTAATGGGCCGGACCTCGGCTTGGGCCCTTAACCCAACACTCTCAATGCCAGATATTCCAGTACCTGAACGGGAGCAACCAATAATCAACCCTAAGGCTTTGTTTTATTGTGAAGAACTAGGAAGAGAAGATATGAGAGAGAAATAGGAGAGAAAAGTATAATCTCCCTTGTTTGGTTAGGATAGACATGTTTTGAGCATATTCTATTTCTTCTCTCATTAAGAGAAATAAGAGAAATACATTCCTAATTCTGAATCATTTTCTCTCTTGCATTTCTATTCTAATAAGCATCACTTAAATCAAGCACTTCATTAGCATGGCATGATAAAAGTTAAAAAAATGAAGACAAATGGAAAGATGGAAAGAGGAGTTATAGATGATTGCCATCCAAATGGACCTGTGTGTGAGAACTTTTCGGGAAAATAACCATTGAAGTGACGTCATGAACTGATGTGTTGATAAACTAAAATGACGTCACGTGACTTAAATCTCATTTACCTTAAGCAGCTTTCGAAGAATAGGTGTCTTATTGAATTCCCTCCTATATCGCTTCATTATGTTGTGTAACATCTGCAAACCTAGTAAGTACCAATAGAAAACCAAATTTGCAGTTTTCAAACATCATATACATTATTTTACCAGAAAGTTAAGGGAGGGCATGCAATAATAAGTTCACAAGTTCCTACCATTCTTATTGATGATGTCAACCAAAACTGTCCTCGACTTGGTCTTCAAGAGCGCACCAAGGATCATAGAGAGCTCTCGGTTGCTACAAAAGATATTCAGATATCATGACCAGCACATGTAGCAAAGAAAGAGTATTACACCAACAGGGAAAAGGAAGTAATCTTCTTAATTACCTTGAATTGCTTCTCCATTACCAATATCCCCAGAAGCAGCAGTCAAAAGTAGGAGCTTTAAGTAGTACCTTGGTGCATCCTATTTCAAACAAAAATGATCTTTCGAATTTAACTCAGCAGAAAAGATAAGAGCTCTTTTAGAGTGCAAAACTGACACACTTTACTATATGAGCATAAAAACTTGAAGCTAAACACAGGAATCAAGTTCCAGTCTCTGAGCAACGAAATAATGAAAATGGTCATAATAACTAATTCAGCTCATAAAGTAAACTGTACTATAACAAAAGTACTTACAATAAAGTAAAAAATGATTTACATTTATCCTCCATCATTTGCAATGGAGCCAAAGATTCACTATTTTTTGGCTTGTGAATATGATGGAATAAAGCAAAATGACTCACTAAACCGTCTGTGCTTTTTTGTTATGAAGCAGCAGTCAGCTCATGAAATTTCCGACGCGATTTTCACCACGGGTCATCCGGAAACAGTCTCTGTGCTTTCGTACAGGGGTAAGACTGCATAAATCCGACCCCCCTACCCCACTGTAGGTGGGAGCCTTTGCGGCACTGGGGTAAGGGGAGTCGGATATACGCAGCCTCTCATATGATGACTCTGATTAAGTGATTGTTGATACCCCTTTTAATTCTCCTTCGGTCCCTTAAAATTTGGCCAAGTACAACTGACATGGGAAATAATAAAGTAAAAAATATGTGGTTGAAGCTTGCACAAAGGAGAGAGAAGTATCTGGAACCATAATTTAATTTATTAAAAGGGAAAATATTGTTTTTGGGACAACACAAAAAGAGATATTGCAAAGTTATAAGGGACGGGGAGATTATTAATTAAGTTATCTTTTGTCAATATATATATATAGGATGTGAATACTACTATACCGTGCTCTTTTAATTTTGTGAACCTATTAACAAATTGGAATTATTGTTGTGTATATATATATATATATGTGTGTGTGTGTGTGTGTGTACATATGTCAAAATGTCCCACACCGAAAAATTGAGAAGCATTAGAGTGCTATATTAAGCTTCGGGCTACTCCTCCTAATAGGATTGACCTTTTAGGATGGAACTCCGGATCTTAACATGGCATCAGAGCCAAATCGATCCATGGTGTAGGTCCCCTTATGAAAAATGACGACACGATAAAAAAAATTGCCGAATCGATGAAAAAATGAATGACGACACGATCCAGACGAAGTGTCTGGTTGTAAGGAGGGGTGTTAAAATGTCCCACACCGGAAAATTGAGAAGCATTAGAGTGCTATATTAAGCTTCGAGCTACTCCTCCTAACAGGGTTGACCTTTTAGGATGGAACCTCGTGTCTTAACAATATATATATATATATATATATATATATATATATAAGTATGAATTATATTTGCAAAAGGCATAAAAGCAATGATTGTTGGTGTCAATTTAGGATGTTTTTACTTGGACTGTAATTTGTCCCAGACCAGACCAGATCAGACCAGACCAGCAACAACAACAATAGTACCATATATATTAAAACTACTACATAATAATCATTAACATGAGATCAATTCATATGATTTCAGATAAATATAAAAAAGACTCCAAATAGATTTGAATATTCCAAATTAGGAATATAGCTTGGATTATAAAGATCAAGTTCAAACCATATTTGTAAGATTTATATATTATTAAAACAGTTTGAATGATTGAAAGTAAACGAATTGAGTGAGTTTTTTTATCTTTTATGACAGTGACTCACAATGCTGATTCCATTCTCTAGAAAAGTCTCACTATGAAGCTTGATCTAAATATATTTGTTAATTAGAGGTCTCCATCCAACTGTATGGAATTTTACCATAGTTTAGTGAAAAGTATCACAATGAAGTTAGGTGTGGTTTATTTCAAACTGTCACAAACATTAGTTTAGTGAAAAGTAGAGAAAGAATATACAATTGCATGTAATACAACTAATTAGTGGCGTAGTTGGAGATGAAATTGGGGTGACTTGGATGAAAAGTTCATTCATATAAATTTTCACACAAAAGATTTTTATGTGTAAAAATAAAGGATTTTACCAAAAATATGTGAAGTTGGGCCCAAACACATGTTCCCCCGACTACACCCACGTAGCTAACACTATTTCCGGCTCTTCTCTTACAGTACAAATTAAAAGCTGCCGCTTCAAGTGGCGGTTCTTCTCTTGCATTACAAAAGCCGCCACTTAGGGTGACGGATCTTCTCTTGCAATACCACACCAGCTTATTCAACGGGAGAAAAAAAACACAAAAACTTGCTCAGTAACGTACAATCAACTCAGAAACATTAAACGACTACTATTTATAGTCAATATAGAGCGGACCATGCCATCAGCACGTAAAGCAATAAAATGTTATCTCAACCAAGGCATCCTCAAGGCGGACCCCCAAATATATGTCCCAAGATGTGGCCATACTCCTAGCAATCTGTGTACCTAGCACAAGCAATCAGCGCACATGCCCCCGACCTCAGTACTTTACATTATTGTGTTAAATACTTGTTTGAACAAGTTGATCGAATTGTTTTTTGAAACATTGGATTTATTATAAACTTTATGTGATATTTCTGGTATTGTGATCCAATATATTTCATTGACTCCTTTTGTGTCTCAGATATGTTTTGTTTTTTAGTGCTCTATATTGACTATAAATAGTAGTTGCTTGATGTTTCTGAGTTGATTGTATAGTACTGAGCAAGTTTTTGTGTTTTTTTCCGGTTGAATTAGCTGATGTGGTACTGTAAGAGAAGAGCCGCCACTTGAAGTGACAACTTTTGTACTGTAAGAGAAGAGCCGCCACTTCAAGTGGCCGCTTTTGTACCGTAAGAGAAGAGCTGCCACTTCAAGTGGCGGCTTTTGTACTGTAAGAGAAGAGCCGCCACTTCAAGTGGCGGCTTTTGTATTGTAAGAGAAGAGCCACCACTTGAAGTGGCAGCTTTTCTTAACCACGGTTAACTCCAGCGGTATTTTGGGAATTATTTTTAACCCAACAGTATTTTAGGAATTATTTATTTAATTAGCATTATTTTGGGAAAAACTCATTCGGGACCTGGAAGATAGGTTCATTATCATTAAGAGACCTGAAAGATAAAGTGTGTCGATATAGTGTTCACATGGTTGAGTCAACATAAGACCTATAATTCCGTGAATTTTAATATTTTTTATCTTAAAAAACTAAATATCATTTAATCTCATAAAAGTAATAAAGTCTTGTGAAGAATAAAACAATAAAAAATAGCAAAGGAATTAATAAAAATTAAATAGATCAAAACCTACCATATTTTAGGTCTTAGATTGATAGTTTTCAATCATTCGGGTCCTATATCAACACATTTTATCTTTCGAGTCCCTTAGTGATAGTGAACTTAGCTTTCACGTCCTGGATTGATAAAATTCCTATTTTAGAAGACTAAAAAATACTTGATACAAAATAACAAACTGATATTTAATATTTTGGATTACTTCTCCTATCAAGTTAACTTCTTAAAATAAAATTTCAAATCTCATTGTGACATCATACCCATGTTTGGTTGTGATTTGATTAGTTGTTTGCTTTCATGATTTAAGATTGGTTTAGAGATATTGTGAAATATCTGTCCTAGCACATGTTTAGTATAATATATTTAATTAATATATATGAAATTCTTGACTGCTCTTCCAGATAAGTTAAACTTTTTATACATAACTCTTAGTTTTAACCGATCATAATGACAATCACAATTGTGATTGTGTTGCAATCGACCTTAACATTTATTGTACATTGATTTGTGTCCATTTATTTAGTTTGTTATTTTATCAATACATACTTTTGCAATTAGATAATATCTCTTGTGGTTTTTAGCACACGCAAAATTAACTTTCCATGCATCTAAAAATGGTTCATAACATTTCAAACATCAATGCTTGTTATAGAACTGACAACTTCTTTGTTAACATTTGATACTGTAACATCGATAGTTGAACTGTTTCTTAACTCGCCTCTTTTCCCCCACAAGTAACTGTATAATCCAGCAATCATGAGTATCATTCCTAACAAGCTGCAAATTACAATATTACAGTCAAAGTAAAAAACATCCTTAATACTATGTAATACTACGTATACAATATTGTTTCTTTTGTAATACTCCCTCCGTCCCCAAATGAAGTTGAGCATTGCTTTTCACACATATTAAGGAAAGAAATTTACTGGGGGGTAAATTTTACTGTTTGGGCACTGTTTGGACACTGTTTGGACACTGTTTGGCACTGTTTGGCATTGTTTGGCACTGTTTGACACTGTTTTGATATAGATAAATTGCCAAATAAGGAAAGGTGAACTTCATTCAGGGACTACCCAAAAAGGAAAGGGTGAACTTGTTTCAGGGACGGAGGGAGTAATAATTAAACGCTAATTATTCTTTATTGAGTGGGTTTACATGATAAGATATACTTTAATCAATTCAAAGTTATTATATTAGTTGCTACACATGACTTTTAATTAGTTTGCACAAAACATTTTAAAAGATACGTAATTCTTACATTCCAATTGTGAAATCCTCGCCAAAGAATATAGCTTCAATAATAGCCACAAACACTACAGAGAGAGGATCAAACATGGAGGGATAAGCTGGTCCTTTCTTTTCAACAGCCCAAATAATCAAATAGAATGATGCCGCTGAAGCCAATGCACCCTATTACAATTCAAAATTAGTAAAATAAAGTAACCGCTATATATGCATTTGAGTTTCAATAAGAAGAACTGTGATGTAAATCGAGCATAACTATTAAGTTTCAACATTAGTAAAATAAAGTAACCACTATAATACGTCACCCTATTACGTCACACGGGAGGAGTGATGAATTAAAATTTCAAGTATGTCAAGTTTGTTACACTAATACATACTCTGTATATGTAAATTAATAATGAATTAGAGAAGATCCCGTGTAATGTAAATCGAGCATAACTCAAAGTTAGCGTACTAATTAGATATCTATTTTATTTTCATATCAATGCTTTATAACAAAATTCTGGAAGATTGGAATAGCTCATTATCGTATACCTCTCTATTCCACTAGAGTAATAGACTTTACAAACTTTTCTTTTTGTGCATTACCTCAAAAACTTTGACAATTTCCCTTCTAAAATGTTTAATGGGAAAACTGTCAAATAGGTCCTCGAACTTTCATAAAAAAGTCAATTAAGTCCTTCTATAGGAGACTCTGTCCGGTCATCGCGATTTGGGGCGGTTCCCGGTGGAATTTTTTTATGAAAATTTTTGAGCATCTTATTCATCAAATCTAGTTTACTCATACTAAATTTCAGCTAAAAATTTAATCGGGAGCGTATTCAAATTAATTCGAGAAGGCAAAAATGCGCAGTTATCTTCAAGAATTAATTTGAATGTGTTCCCGATTTATTTTTTAGCTGAAATTTGGTATGATTAAACTAGACTTGGTGAATAAGATGCACAAAAAATTTCATCAAAAAATTCCACCGGGAACTGTCCCAAATCGCGACGGCCGGACAAAACCCCCTATAGAAGGACTTAATTGACATTTTTATGAAAGTTCAAGGACCTATTTGACAGTTTTCCCATGTTTAATTTAATTTGTGGTTCTTTTTATTTGTCCCTCCTATATACAAACCTGAATCGTAATATTCTTAGTTTCTTATTCAGTTATTCCATGTGCGCAAAAGTCAAAACAAGCAATCTCCAATACTCCCTCCGTCCCTAATAACTTTGCCAAGTTTGACCGGCACGGAGATTAATAAAGTAAAAACTGTGTGGTTGAGGTTTGTACAGAGGAGAGAGAATTAACAGGAACCATAAATTCTTTACTTAAATGAGAAAGTGGCAAAGTTAATGGGACATCCAAAAAAGGAAAGTTGGCAAAGTTATAAGGGACGGAGGGAGTATGACGTAAGAGAGCATATTAGTTTTTTTATATACTCCGTACCAAATCAATATGAGGTGAATACTTCAATAGTGTTCATAATAAATTTTAAATGAATACAAAAAGGTTGAATAGTGTAAAAATATTACCGAAAAAAGAACATTGACTAGCTTCACATTCCAACCTAAACTCCATGAATTCCCACTTCTATCCAAACATATCCCCAGAATTGCTGTTTGTATTGATGCTGTTACGCAAGTTAGAAAATTTCCCAAATTCTTTGATGGGAGTACCTTTAGCAGTCGGGCCTAATAAAGATGATAAAAAATAAATTTAACATGTATAGAGAGTAAAAGTGCAAATATATCAACAATCTTGTAGTATCATAAAAACTAGAGGTGCTCATTGTTTATATTCGGTTGATAATTGAATTGGTTAATTTCATTCCAGATCTTACAAATACAACGATAAGGCAAATCGAATTAGTAGGTCAATTTATAGTCATTTTCACTTAGCTTGGGACAAAATCAGTTGGTTTAGTCAGTTTTAAATCTTAATTTTAAACACACGCAAGACCGAGTTCTATAATTTTAGAGATTTCTATTTTGCGCTACTAAATGTAAATCATGGTTGATATACTCCATGTCTTAATAAAACGAGGAATTAACTGTCTTATTGTGAATTGTAAACTATGGTTGCTATATTGCATAGAGTGTTTTACTAAAATAAAATATATTTACACAGATTAATAATTAATACAATATAGTGTTATGTTAACTTAAATTTAAAAATTGAACATAAGTTACCATGATTACATTACTACTCTAACCATTGGTCACATTTTTGTAAATAATATTTTATTTAGTCATAAATAAGTAAATATTTCAATTGCATATTAGGATGTTTTTACTTGGACTGTAATTTGCTGGTCTGGTCTGGTCTGAACTGGTCTGGTTTGGTCTGGTAAGGTCTGGTTTCTTTGTATTTTTATAACTATCCAAGTCTGGTCTGGTCTCGTCTGATCTGGTCTGAACTGGTCTGGTCTGGTCTGGACTGGTCTGGGGCAAATTACAGTCCAAGTAAAAACATCCTTAGTCAAATTTGAAAATAAATCAACTAATATATTACTGTAAAATGAAGAAATAACTTGTCTTTTTGGCTATTCATTTTTATTATGGTTAGTTTTACGTATTAACTTTTGCAAGAGTGAGCCTTATCAACACTCTTCTCCGATAAGATGAGACACTTCTATTTGTAAATTATACCTGTGCAATAAACCATAGGGCATAACCGAGACAACTAGAAACCAATAAAATGGTGCCACGTGTCCAATGTTGACTTGTTTTGCTTACAATGGATGTAACCTCCTTATGATGAGAGTTGAAATGAAAGAATGGCAACGATATTCCCTTATATAGACTAATAACCAGAGCCCCTCCAACACAGAGGAATGCACCTACAATTTTAAATCGCCCCCATCGACTGTTCAATTTCAGAGTCTCCATTCTGTAGCCATAGTGATCACAAGAAATATTTTTAAAGTGCTAATTGATAATAAAAAGAAGAGAAGAAGATTTATTTAAAGTTGCTAATTGGTAGTTGTTAATAAAAAATGCTTATAACTTGTTTGGTTATGGGATATTGGAAACGAGAATATGAAAAAAAAATGATTTTTTCCAGTACCACTATATCTATTTTGTAACTAGTCATAGACTTTAAATATTTGCACGGCCTTAAAATTAGTTTTAAATATTTGCACGACCTTAAAATTAGTTGTTGTTTTTAAAGAGAAACATTATCTCTTGTTTAATTAAACATTATCTTTCTTCCATTTTAGTCTCTATTTGATATGTAGACTTGTAGAGTCACATTTTGTTTACTTTAATTATTGACCATGACAGTGTGACACCGTTATATTAAAAGTCCAGGCGATCCGGCGGCGGCAGGAAGCAATCCAGGGGCAGCAGTGGGTATTTTGGTCAAATCACACATAAAAAGTCCTATTTAAGAATGTTTAAACTAATTGGTCCTATTTTGGAAAAAAAATGTCATGTTTTGCTCCTATTAAGGTAAATCTCCCTTTCAATATTTGTTTTTCAAATTTAACTCAAGTGTGCAATTTCAATATTTACAAAAAAATAATTCACATTTTTTATTTTTTATATCGGAATGTTTGACTTTTTAAATCATAATTATTGGTAAAAATAAAATTGTCACATAAATGATTTATAATAAAAAAAGTAATGATTTATGCATTTAATTAAAAAATGTGTTGAGTGAATATATATTGACAGTGTTGAATTGCAGGGAAAAACTGAATTTACTGGCTGAATTCATATAAACGGGTGTTGAATTAGATTTATTGACGGACTAGGTGCGGTTAGCCTTATACCATGAAAATATTATATACGGAGTATGTAATTAAGTCATTCCACACAGGCTAGGTATAAAGATACAAATCAAAATACACAGCTTTGGACTACTTTACTATCTTGTTGAACTTTTAGGGGGAACTTCAAATGTTATATTAGAACTGATTAAGCTACAACAGTCCTCATAAGCCTTAACAATGGCTTTACGGCTTGGAGCAAAGTTGAGTCTTCAAACACAAAATATAAAGATATAAATCAAATAGTACGGAGTATATGTTTTTGGACTACTATTCCTATAATTTATGAAACATCAAGTCATAACATAACTCTTTAAGGTCATGTTAGACTTTATTAATGCACAATTATAAATGTCATGGTCAAAGATGGAAACTAGAGGCGTTGGCAATCATAATAAGTAATTTAACTGGAACATAAATAGTATTTATTTATTTATTTATTTATTTATTTATTTATTTTTTTATTTATTTATTTATTTATTTATTACTAAGTAAATATAAGCATAAATTTAAGATATCATCCATTTCCTTAATTCACAAACTTTTACTTACCGAACAACCACAGAAAGGAAGAAGGTTACTATAGGAATTAAATTGCTAAAGTTGGTAGCATAAGTTGCACTTGTATCCTTGAGACCATAATAGAATAATCCCATCCCCAATGTTATCCTGTATCAATAAATATTTATAGAAGAATCATTTTTACACGCATATATATTATACGGAGAACATAATAAAGAAATTGGGCAGCCAAGGCCCCATTAAGGGAGTGTTTGCAACTGCTTCTGCTTTAAAAAAAGCACTTTTGGAGATGTAAGAAAAAAGTGATTAGTAGGAAAAGTTGATAGTGTTTGAGAAAAAAGTGCTTTTGAAAAGTAAAAGTTGATAGTGTTTGGTAAAACAAGTTTTTTTTGTGTAATAGAAAGGGGAAAAACACTTTTCACACACAAGCCGAGAAAAAGTAAAAATTGGTAGTGTTTGGTAAATAAGTGTTTTTTTTAGGCTATGTTTGCTATTGCGTTTGCAAAGCGCTTTTGGCTTTTTTTAATTCAAAACGCAGATAGCCGTGTTTGCATTTGCGTATAATGGCTTCTGTAGAAGTGCTTTTTACTCAAAAGCGGAAAGCAGACAAGAGATGCTTTTATCTGTTTTTGGGTATTATGATTGTAAATAAATGCAAAATAGAGGAAAGTTTTATCCAACTTTTCCACTTTCTACCAGTGCTACCCTCCGTTGTACTCCGTATTTATGATATCTTCAGCACGCATGTCTTCCCCACCTCTATGTCGCTCAAGCATCCCGACCAGAATAGCTCCAGCTTCATTCACGAAGGTCACTCCACCGGAAACACGCAGCGCCAAAGATGGGCGGCAACTTCAAAAGGTCCGCCGTGACATCGTCCAAGACTCTTCTTTAGGAAACCCATAAATCGGATTTCAATTTGAAAGAATATGGAAGAGTATCATAAATTAGGTGTAGTGGATTGAATTTTTCCAAATTAATGGAGTTGATTATTGAAGATTCCATATCCTTTCACCAAAAATGCTTATACTTTCCATCACGAGGCAGCAAAGTTGTTTCGATGAAGTTTCTCAACTGACATAGGTATAGACAAATAATTAGGCTAAAGGATCAAATAGGTCCTTGAACTAACTTAAAGTGTTCAATTAGCCCCTTATACAGGAGGTTCTGCCCGACCGTCACCAATTGAGGCGGTTCCCGGTGGAATTTGTTGATGAAATTTTTTGAGTATCTTCTTCATTAATTGTAGTTTACCCATACCAAATTTCAGCGAAAAATTCAACCGGGAAGGCAGTCAAATGATTTTTTGAAGATAACTGCGCAGTTAAACAGCGCAATACATTTCGGGAAATCATTTGATTGCCTTCCCGGTTGACTTTTTAGCTGAAATTTGGTATGGTAAACTAGGCTTAATGAAGAAGATGCTCAAAAAATTTCATCAAAAAATTCCAGCGGGAACCGCCCCAATTGGCGATGGTTGGATAGAACCTCCTATATAAGGGGCTAATTGAACACTTTAAACTAGTTCAAGGGCCTATTTGACCCTTTAGCCCAAATAATTATTAAGGGTATATTTGTAGTTTAACAAACTTTTTTACATTAAAATTACTTTTTTCACCAAACACTTCAACTTTTACCTTTTAATTAAAATCACTTCTATTTACAAACACTATCCACTTTTACTAAAAATCACTTTTCCAAAAATCTCTTAAATTAATCACTTCTAAAAAGCAGAAGCAAATGCAAACACACCCTTATGCTCATTGGAATCGTAGAAATGTTATTTGTCCTTTTTCATATTAATTTCAATTTTGATTGATCTACTTCGATCATCGAGTCACCATTTTGTGGGCATTCTAAGTCATCTTACATTTGCTGAAGATAGAATGCAAACTAACATTTTTATGAAATTTTAGTTACCCTCATATTAAACTAATCTTATAGAATAAACTAATCTTATAGAATGAAACCCTGAAACTTAATAACATTAACCCTGACCGGTTGCCAACATCGCATAACAAGAGATTGATGAACATTTGTGGGAAATGTAAGATTACTTGGTCACTTTTTGAGAAATATGTTAAGCCAGTGGGACTTAAACGGAGTAGATTTTAAAATGGACAAAAAGTGACATTGTAAGAGTGAGTCTCAAATTCCCCTTATGCCCTTATGCTTCTCCCTTGCCCATTAGACAGCAACATCGGTCGAACCCCCCTTCTAGCATCATAGCCTCGCTTACCACTAATCTTTCTCACACCAACATCGCCCCACTGACCATCAACCAATGTCATCACCTACCTCCAAATTTGTAGACATCTTCATCTTCACATAGCCAATTTAGGATGTAGATCAGCGAGTGCAACCTCAGTTTCGGGGCGGCACCTTAGGACGACAGCTAGGGATTCAGAGTGGGGTGATAACGACTATATTATACTCCCTCTGTCCCGTAAAATAGTTCCCGGTTTCCTTTTTGGGTTGTTCCAAAAAATAGTACTCGTTTCCCCTTTTGGTAAGCTTTGTGTGGCTCACATTCAGTTACCTTTTTCTTATACAATCACAACCATACATTTCCACTTTATTCCCATTTTCTTAAACTCCGATCCAAGTCAATGCGGGAACTATTTTATGGGACGGAGGGAGTAGATACAAGGCGAGGGCTAGGACGAGAGTTAGGGTGAGGATTAGGGCGAGTGTTTGGGGTGGTGTTAAGGTTTCCCTTTCACTTGTGTCAATGTAGAGGCGGGGCTAATGGAGAAGGGGCCAGTGTTTGGGGCAATGGCAGGAAGTCATGGGGGTAGTGTGGTGCAAGGAAGGGGGCAGTGGCGGTGGGGGGGCCATCACAAAAAGTGGATAGGGTAGGTGGGACTGTGGCGGGGGAAGGGCTGTTAGGGAAGCGATAGGGTGAGTGGTAGGGCAGTGGATTGGGAGAGTGGTGGAAAGTGATGGGGGAGAAGGGGCACGACAGTTACAGTGTAACAGTCATTGCTAACATTGGATCACTAGTGCGGCCACTAGTTGCTGATGTCACCGTCTCACCGAAGCGCCCAGAGGTGATGGGGCATCAGGGGAACTGGGACGTCAGGGGTTATTGGGATGCATGTAGTTTATTAGGGTTTCAAGGTCACTAGGTGTCGCAGATCACTGAGTTTTGGGGTTAGTGGGGTGCACGAGGGTCTATGGGGGTCGAGGTGTCACTCGGAGTAGAGCTGTCCAAATGGGCTGAAACCCGTGGGCCGACACGTTTAAACCATTTATTGGTGGGTTAGGGTTGTGAATTTCTTACCCATTTAGTTCGCGGGTTTAAGTGGGTTGGCCCAACGGGTTGCGGGTTTAAGTGGGTTGGCCCAATGGGTTGCAGGTTGGCCCGCGGGCTAACATACAAACATTTACGTGGTATATTTTTACTTTGGGTCGGTTTTACAGCTCTAACTGGGCGGGATGTCATTGAGAGTTTATGTGGTACCACTAGGAAGGGTGTCGTTGGAACTTAGGCGGGGTATTTTTGTACGATGCATATACGACTTTCTAATTTTAGGATTTATTTAGTTACTTTTTCAAAAACTTAAAAAACAGTCTCTTTTGTGTCTAAAAGTCACTTTTTTCAAAAATATAGTCACATTTTAGTGGAAAAACCCCAGATAATATTTGTGCTTCGGAAACTTAGTTAGATTGGTGGTTCATTTGGACTCAATTTCACATAATATATCATATTAAGACTTTATGTCTCATCATAAAAAGTTAACTAGATGTGTGTAGTATAAAAATGTTCAAATGTTAAATTGTAACTTAAAACTTGATCGTGAGAAGCTTAATAACATGCATATAAGGTATCGCTGGCAATGAAATTATCGTTCTTTTAAGAATTTTAAAAAGTAAAAACCAGCCAAGTACCTATTATGTGATGACATCACTATTATTGATTTTCTAAAGAGGGGGTCGCATGTTCAAGTCTCATCTCAATCAAGAATGTTGACATTATCATGACATTAAATAAATGCAACATATTGAATTTTACACTATTCATATGTTCTACTTTGACTATAATTTATTTATTAATGTATTAATATTTTTTTTGGAAACAATATTGCTAAATTTGTCTCATTATACATTTTCAATTTTTTTTTTAAATTTTTTTTACTAATACAGAATTATCCTCCGTATATATTAATGGTCAAAATTGTGTCTCGACAAATGTGAAATGTTAACCGTTGCATTTATTTAAGAACGAAGGAAGTATAATGAGTTTAGAAGGATTTTCCAAAAAAAGAAAATTAAAAACCACTTGTACATGCTGTGTACATTTTGTCGGTATCACATGCAGTTCGTCTAAAAATGTAAATGTGAAACAGACAAAATATATGAGCATATACAAAACGTGTACAAATGATTGTATATACAAGCATTAAGATTTACTCTTTTGAAAACATTGATATTTTCTCTCTTATATATCTTTTTGTCTTTTCTTAAGTCGTGTCTATATGTTTACATGCAATGCAAAATGTAGAAAATTAACATAAACATAAAACATGGATGTACTCTAGAGGACGTACCCAGTTAGAGCTGTAAAAAATGTCCAAAGACAAACCTTTGGATCCAAATTCTTGTCAACTTTCCTGCAGTGTGTAAATTCAGCCAAAGGTAAAACTTGTTATTACTTCTGAGTAAAATAAGATCTCTCCTAATTTATAAAAGAGTAATGTTTTAATACTATGCGATTCATTTTTAATTCGCCTTTTCAGAATTTACCACAACTTTACGTCACTAAATTAATTAACACTATCTGCTTTAGATTTTAAAAATTTTCTCCAAAACTTTAGTATGTACTCCCGTCTCCGTATGAGATATATATGGAGTTTCATGCTAAAAGATCGTTACGATGGAAAGTAATCTAAATATAATACGGAAATAATAACGGAATATAATATTAATAATTTTGAATATATAGTTTTAAAAACTCAAATTCGAGACAGAGTTTGAGCTTTTTATTTGAACTCAAACCTATAAAAATTAATTAGTAATGTTTGAGCCGAGCTCGAACCACAAAAATAGTAAACTCGTCAAACTCGAATTTGTGCATTCTTGTCAAGCTCAAACTTAAACAATTCAACGTGACCAAGTTCGAAGTGGACTCGACTAGCTAGTTTGTAAGTGGAGAACATAGACAAACCTCAAAGGCATTAGTCATTACTACTTCCCAACAATTCTTAGGGTGTGATATGAAACGTACCGGTCAAAGAGGAAAGCCAATGGAGCGATGCAAAGAGCAGCAACGAGATGACGGTAAGTCAAAATGGCAAACACTAGCATTCCCTTATTGATGGCCAATTTGGTCAGAATTTGTGACCCTGCGAATATCACTTGCACGACAACCATCGCCACTATCGGCGCCGCCGATCTTGACTCCCAACCACCGTCCCTAGTAGTCGTCGTCACCGGTTTTTTCGTCATCATCTCCTCACTAATCCCAACAAGCTCAACAACTTGATCACTATTTTCTCTCGTCATAACTATTTCTTGATGCGTACTTTGATTGTAATCACTAATTGTGACGCTCCTGCTTATAATCACTGCATGTTGTCCTCTGCTTCTTGCCTGGTTGGTGAGTTGTTGTGTCACAAGTTTGAAAAACATTAATATCTCACAATATTATGACAAGACTAATAGACTATATTGTCAGATATTATATTAATTGTATATATTTTGTAATCACTTATTTTAGGGAAATAGTTATTGCCTTTTCTTTGAGTTAGGATACTTTCTTTATACAGTTTTCAGTCTCATACCATATCAAATCAGATCAGACTTTCATAGTTAAAAAAAACACAGACCATATATTACAAGACTAGACCAGACCAAATCAGACAAGTAAATTTCAGTCCAAAAGAAAACGTCATTCCTAGTACATACTATACTATGGTATATGCGGATGTAACTTAGTTGACCAGAAGAGGAATAATACACTTTGAGTTTTACTTTGAATATATACACGTACTACTGTGAACACTTGTTTCACATAATTATTATCATTAATTGGTCACTGTTTACAATACAACATCAATACTCAATGAGTGGTCTTATAATTCAAGTCAAAATTATTTGTAGTTGAAATTTGGCACATGATCAATAATATAGAATCAAATTAATATTCCCTATCAAACAATTTTGGCAACTGACAACTAGCGTGAGTCAATTTGGCAATCTCCCTTTAATTTGTTTTGGAGAGCTATAGAAACAAACAAGCAAACATTATTATAGGAGTTGAATATAAGTCTTACTTTTCAACCAAAAGACTCTCCTCAACAATATTAAAAAAATAACGGGACAAAATACCCTAATCTTTTACTTTATTATTTTTCGTACCGATCAAACTGACCAAATTTTCCTAAGTGGGGTTCCTAAGTTCCTTTACATTAAACCATTTAAAGGTCAAAATTCAAAGTAGGTCTCGCTAGGTAGGCGCTTGTTTTTTCGTCGTAAAAGCAAAGTACCTACTTATCAAGAAATAATTATACGGAGTATATTATGTACTGTAGAACGAAAATTAAGTAGGTGATCATCCGACTTTGTCAGAATTTAAAGAATTTAGTTTACATTAAGTAAAACTGTAGAACACTAAATAATACTGTAATAATATTAATGACTCAAAGGTGAAGTTAACATCAAATATGAAAACAAAAAAAACATACTACTCCGGTATTATGTAGAAACTTAACCGCTGCTAAATTAACATTAATATTAATAGAAAGTTTTATATTAATTCAAAGTTGAAGTTATCATTAAATATAATAACTGAAAGAACTATTGATATGTTGAAACTTAATCGAAGGATAATAATTACTTCGTATAAATTAAAATAGTGATAGGCAGAAAATTAACATTATTAATATTTAGTATGTACTCCGTAATATTTAATTCAATATGAACAAAAACTAAGCATTCAAACAGAGAAGATATGTTGAAACTTAATCGATGGACAATTATAAAATATTAATAGGCAGAAAATTAACATTAATATTTAGTATTTAATTCAATGGAAACAAAAACTAAGCATTCAAAACAGAGTAGCAGTACCGTAGTAATAGTAAGAGAAAATAATAAATTCCATACAAGTATTAATAAGGAAAATAAAACTAACCAAATGGATGGAAGAAGGTTTGTCAGAGAGCGGATGGAGTTTGAGGAGGAAGGTAGAGCCTGGCTCAACTTTGGAGATTCTGAAGTAGGTGGGAATTTTTGAGAGATGCAAATCAGTGATGTTCATCATTTATATAGTTCGTATAGGGTGGTCTATTTAAGAATTAGTTCCCTGAAAACTTGAGACTACGAGAGTTATTCCCAACTAAAAATGGGCCTTTAAATACTCGTTACTTCAATTCGTCACATGCTGGATTGATAGCTCCTTAATTAATTGCGTCCTAATTTAAACAAGTCCTTTTTACACAAATATTAAGAAAGGGACCTTCAATCCACTTTTGGTTTATCAGTACCCAAGTTGAAACGTCATCCCCATGTTTTTAGTTTTTAAATAAGATCCGTCACTTGTCTAATTATTTGTAAATATCATCCTCGTCTCGGGCGGTCTCGTGTATATTATTAGTCCCGGACCTCCCGGTATGCCGGGTTCAATGTTAGTTCAAATGTACACATAGCGAGGACGACATTTTAAAAAAAATGGACGATTGGAGTATTTTATTTACCAAAATAAAATATGTGATAACATTTCAATATGGGTACTACTATGAGCATCTTTCTCCTTATTTGAACATTCTTATATATCTTTAGTAGATTTTTCCTCATAATGTCAAGCAAATTGTTTAGATGTAGACATTAATTATGGTTGTCATTGTTGAGAAAAAACATACCAAAAACATATAATGCAAAACTTATGAATGCAAGTGAGAGCACCTAAACCTAGTGTGAGTAGTGTCCTATACTCCTATGGAACCCCGATGAAAGGAAGTGAGAGTTGAACTCTAATAGTAGAGTTACTCAAAGATTTAAGTGTGTGCTTATTTAGAAGTCTACCTATGGGTGGATCGAGGAACTCGGGTTAGGCTAGGTTGCCTAGGGTGAAGATTAATTATTTATATTAGGTCTAAATATTATCTGAGTGAGCTAAATATTCAAATGAAAAAAATTTGCTCTAAAAATCTGGGGAAAAAAGTGAGCTGCTTTGTATTTCAACCCGTCATAAGTCCAATGTAAATCATTCCGTCAGAAGAGCCCCATCAAACAACATACGGAGTATTATCTTAGGATGGTCTGTTTAAGTCTGGTCTGGTCTGGTCTGGTCTGGTCTGTTTAAGTCTGGTATGGTCTGGTTTGAACTGATCTGGTCTGGTCTGGTCTGGTCTGGTAAACGTCTAGTCTATGTGTATTTTATAACTACGGAAGTCTGGTCTGGTCTGGTCTGGTAAACGTCTGGTCTATGTGTATTTTATAACTACGGAAGTCTGGTCTGGTCTGGTCTGTTTAAGTCTGGTCTGGTCTGGTCTGTTTAAGTCAGGTCTGGTCTGGTCTGGGACTGAAAACAGTCCAAAAGAAAACATCCTTAGTATGCATGTGGTAGAACTGTTTAAGAGGGGCTAATAAAGTTTTTACTCGAATGATTTTAGTCCGAGACTACAGATATTTTCTTTTGGACTGAAATTTGCTGGTTGTTAGGCCCAAGAGTTCACCTTGTCAACTGGGCCAGCAAATTAATTGAAAGCAAGAGTCGGCCCAATCTTAGCAAAGGTCTGGATGATAAATATTTGAATTAGTAAGCAAAGAAGATAAGGTCAAGTGGAGCCAAAGTATAGGAAGGTTGTTAGACGTGACCAACAAAAGGGCAGCACTAGGCTAATCTTGCGGAAGAGGAAAACTCCACCCCTTTAAATAGACTAGGTGATCTGTAATGTACACCACGGCTTGTTCAATCAATACACATGCACAATCATATTCCTATTGTTCTTGATATCCATATTACTAAATTCCGGTTATATTTATTTCTTAATCAATTCGTTCATATTTGATTCTTCTTGCTCAATTACCTCATAATTAATATTCGTAGATTAGTTAATTTATAGTTAAAACAATTGGCGCCGTCTGTGGGAAATTCTTGCAAAAAGAGAATCAACTATGACCGAAATTTCTAACTCCCTGTTTAATGAGATTCAAGCACAGCTAGAAGCCGTCCGAGAAGAGCTCCGCGCATCCAAAAGTTCCGATGCGGCACAGCTAGAAGCCGTCCGAAAAGAGCACTGCGCATCCAAAAGTTCCGACGCGGCACAGTTAGAAGCTGTCTGGGAGGAAATGCGTCAACGAATGGCCTTCCTCCAAGGTGAAAATGATGCTTTGAGATCTCAGGTGCAATCGGTAGCATCCATAGCCTTCATCTCACGACGGGGTGAGGATGTGGCTACTGTGGCAACGAGACTGAACATGGGTTCGATTCCGGCTTTAACGGAACCTTTCATCCCTCACTCTGGGGCCGGCACATCTGGAGGAGCAGGACCCTCAACTCGTTTCATTCCACCCGCAAATCCCAGAAGGAACATATTCCGAAATCTGTTTGCAGAGCCCCAGAGACAACATGTTCCAAATCATGTCGACATTCACAGATATTTCGACATCAACAACCAGATGCGACAAGTTCCAAGCCATGTCGACATGCCCATACGTGTCGACATCAATAATCGAAGGTTTCAGGAGCCAAAGGTCGTCACCATACAAACACCATACGAGCAAAGGGAGACTCAGGCAGTGACATCATCCGAAGCAGCGGGCCCGCAAGTGCAGACACATTCGATAGACCCCTTGGCCATCATCATGGAGGAGTTGAGAGAATTGCGGGAGAAGGTCAACAACATACCTGGAGTCCCGCGCCCGCTTGACATGGCGCCACAAACTTGTTACGCAGATACACCTTTCGGACGACATATCACTAATGTCGAGATTCCGAGGAAGTTCGCCACCCCCTCAATGAGACTGTTTGACGGGACTTCTGATCCGGTGGAACATGTCGCTCAGTACAAGCAACAAATGTTAGCCATCTCGGTCAGACCAGATCAGCGAGAAGATTGCATGTGCAGGGCATTTGGGACGATGTTGACGGGACTGGTGTTGACGTGGTTCGTCAATCTGCCAAACGACGACATCAATTCATTTGCGGAGCTGGTCAACTTATTCAATCAGCAGTTTGCAAGCAGTCGAGCCTTGGAGAAGCAGACTAGTGACCTCTACCGAGTTGTCCAACGACGGAATGAATCCTTAAGGGATTACTTGCACCGATTCAACAAGGAGAAGGTGTCAATCCCCAGGTGTCACATGTCGACAACATTTGAAGCATTCAGAAAGGGGCTGCTGGAGGATTCAGAGTTATATCAGGAGTTGACGAAATACCCTAGTCGGTCCTTCGAAGATGTCCAAGCAAAAGCACTGGCTTTCATCCGTCTAGAAGAAGACTTATGTTCGCGTCGCGGACAAATTGAGCAGGACGGGGGGCACGGGAAGTCAGAATCTCCCAGGAGACATGATTACAAACACGGAAAGCCTTATTCGAGGCCTGAGGAACAAGTCGTCACTTATGTGACAAGATAGTTTGGACGACATGATTGAAGTCGTCGGACGGGGGGCATGTCGTCCGATGGTAGAGAGGTTCTTAAGAGCTGCAATACGGTACCTTTAAAGTTGTTTCACTTTGGTTTATTATTTTCTTTCATATATTGGCGTCACTTCCGTGATGAAATAGACTAGACGACATGATCGAAATCGTCGGACAGGGGGGCATGTCGTCAGGTAATAAACCTAACGAAACGATTGAAATCGTCTGACGATAGACTAGTTCTGACGATAGATATTTAGTTTCATACACGTATGCTTAATTTATTACTTTCATTTATCTATAAACGACAACTAACCTAAGCATCGGAGGGCCGTTGGCTTCTAGCCAACGGCAAACGTTAGCAAAATATTATTTTTGCACAGGTACAGTCAAAAATTGACGATGACATAATCCTAACATGCAAATTTTTACAATATGTCAAAACACAATTGACGGCGGCTTACATAAAACAAACCTTACAACACGTCAAGACACAACTTACGGGGGGGGGGGGGGGGGGGGGGGGGGGCTTACAGAATTTTAGGGGAAGAAGTGGGGTTTTCATGTACGCTAAACATGAGTATAATAAACATCACCGGTTCTCCGCAATGTTTTGGCCTAAACAACAGACAAATCATACATCACAAATGTTGACAACATCAAAGTCAGACAAACACAAAACAACAACAGTGCACATACAAGTGACATCATCATGTGAAGCAACAACCACATCCAAAACTACACACAACAGAAGCACGTGCTCCAAGAGCACGACAACACAAGCTCCAAAACATAAGGAGACAATATGAACGACATTGACATACATCATAAATATTCATTATTCAAAGATTTTGGAGGATTTTGATTACGTTCATGCAACCCGACTCATCATCTCTAGCAACGGACGATGTTAACTTGACCAACTGAAGTGTCGACATCAACCCGGTCAAAGTTTCAACTCGTCAGCATTGCCTAGACATGATCATTAGCACAAATTTGGAGGAAGAGGATATGAGATCAGCTTTCGTTCTTCTTCACTTTAGTCAAAGAGACGGATTAGATCAGAAACTACTTGCACGGAATTAACGAAGTCGTTTCATCAGAAGAGTGAAGGGTTGAAGGAAACATGTCGTCCGACAAGTGACGAGTTTAAGAAAGCATCTCACTTGACAAATGACAGATTGGTGGAAGTGTCCCGACATACGAATGATGGGTTGACGACATGTCTCGTCGGGGGGATGACGAGTCGATGGGCAATGACGACGGGTTTTAGTCCTTTCAAATTTCGACAAGTTACTGCTTGACGGCTTGACGTGTGTGTCATATGCTTCAACTTCTCGAAAGAGGGCAATTGTTAGGCCCAAGAGTTCACCTTGGCAACTGGGCCAGCAAATTAATTGAGAGCAAGAGTCGGCCCAATCTTAGCAAAGGTCTGGATGATAAATATTTGAATTAGTAAGCAAAGAAGATAAGGTCAAGTGGAGCCAAAGTTGTTAGATGTGACCAACAAAAGGGGAGCACTAGGCTAATCTTGCGGAAGAGGAAAACTCCACCCCTTTAAATAGACTAGGTGATCTGTAATGTACACCACGACTTGTTCAATCAATACACACGCACAATCATATTCCTATTGTTCTTGATATCCATATAACTAAATTCCGGTTATATTTATTTCTTAAACAATTAGTTCATATTTGATTCTTCTTGCTCGATTACCTCATAATTAATATTCGTAGATTAGTTAATTTATAGTTAAAACACTGGTCTGGTCTGGTAAACGTCTCGTCTCTGTGTATTTTATAACTATGAAAGTCTGGTCTGATCTGATTTGGTCTAGTCTGGGACTGAAAACAAACCAACAGAAAACATTCTAGATCACTACCGAACTAATCAAACATACATAAACTAGACTTAAACAGATCAAATAAATCAGATTTCGACAATATAAAATAGACTATACATTTATAAGACTAGAAATTTCGCACAACATTCTAAATCACAAAATTTCGCACAAGCCTTTGATGCCCATGTGAAAAGTGCAAACATCTTGGACTTCGTATTTGGATAAGCCAATATGAAGTCAAAATTGTCCATTTCTTATGGAATCTCATACTAAAGACGTGCCGTCAATTAGTATGCCAACCAGGCAACCAGTGCCACTTGGGATAATACTCAATAGTTGTTTTGACTCACTTATTTGGTTCGGTCAAGTTCCACAGAGCACGAGTCTTCTTTCGAGTTTCGAGTGCCAATTTAAGTCTCATTACATAAATTGTTGCTGATAAACAACCACGTTTTCCTTTGGGAATTGGGTAAGCAGATGTCCAAACCGGTCTAGAGCGGTACAAAGGCTTTTTTAGAAACTTTTTAACACAATATTTTATCTTACTCCGTAATATTTAAGACATTTTTTAAATTTGTACTGGGTCGGAAGGGAAAGAATCAGGCAGCATGATCGGGATGACGGATGGCCTTTTATTTCTGGAAGACGGAGAAGAACTTTTACTTTCTTGTTCTTGCGTTTGTTTTTTATGATGTCCAGTTTTTTACTCCTTATTTAATTTCAGCATGTTTTTTTGTAGCACTGTAAGACTTTGAGCTTGGATTTGGGTGACAGGGAGGCTGCGGTGATCGTCTTTGGTTCAGTTGCGCCCATTAATGGATCAACGAGTATGTTGCTTGTATTGAGGTGATTAACTTTGAGTCTGATTCGATGGGCGACAGTTGACAGCGGTCTTTTTGTCTTTTTAGCCTATATCTGTATGATGTGATATCAATATAAGCAACATTTCCTAAAAAAAATTGTATTGGGTCGGATCAGGGCTTAGGTTTGAATTTTGTAATCGTATGATTCAAATTGGGATATTCTAGCATTATTAGTACAGATAACATGCATATTCACATATTACATAAATTAATACTACGCACAACACAATATTATACCCAAAGTCAGTAATTTCATACCTCGTGTTGTATTTCCTCCGTCCTGTTAAAATTGTCTTATTTTTCTTCTCGATCTGTCCCACTTCTCACTCCAAAATTGATAAAATATGTGTAGTTTTAAATCATTTTTAATTTATTCTTACTTTATCAATTCAATATCAACTACATAAGCTCATTTTTCTTAGCGAGTGTTTGGATCCACTTCCTAAAACTGCTTCTGGTCTTTTAGGGAGTAGAAAGAGATTGAAATGTTTGAGTATAATTGCATAAGTACTTCTGGGTGCTTTAAATTGCTCCCAGGAGCAATTTTTTGAAGACATGACAGATCAATTTTTGAAAAGGTGATTCTTATTTTGCTTCTACTTTTAAAAAAGAATCAGAAATAGAATCAATTCCGAACACTCCCTTAATAACTGTGTTACCTCTTCATATCCCAATGTTAGTGCTACGGAGGTAATACAACTACAATTATATAAACACATCTTGTAGTCTACACCCTATAAACCCTAATTAAACCGTGTAAATGTGTAATTCAAAGATTTTGATTATTTATTCTAACAAGGTGTATGTAGTAATACCATATATTTTATATAAATGATAATTTATGTCATTAGTAAGAGCCCGTTTGGTAGCACCAAAACCGGCTGTTTTGGCCGATTCTGCTGAAATTTATGAAGTTCTGGCTGAAGTGGTTGCATTGGCTGATTCTGCTGATTTAAGAAAAAATTATTTTTAAAATATATTTTAGTAATAAAATAAAGAAAAAATTACATGTAAAATAGTTAAAATTGTCATCTACAGTAACTTCAGCCAATACAGTCAGAAAAGTAACTCCAACCTTACTTTTTCTGCTTATTACACAATTTAGCGCGCGAAAGCAAAATTACGCGTTTGGTGAAAAAGCTGGTTGATAAGCCTGAAAAGCCGAAAAACAGTGTTGCCAAACAACCTCTAAATTTAAGGTTCCCACATGATCAACCTCAACACTATTAGCCCACCATTACATATACGTACGAAAAGCGCCTACCAGCTGATCGAGAGTAGCAGGGCCACCCTCTGTTTGCCCACCAATTCAGTGTATTATACTATTATGTATATATCCAATTATCCATTACTGTATTTAGTGGCGTAGTTAGGGGATGAAATCGGCCGGTGGTCTGAATGAAAATAATCAGGGGCGGTCCTGGCAGTTCCAAGGCCTAGGGGCGAGTGCTCTAGAATAGGGCCTAATTTTTAAAAAATATTGTAATTTTTTTCTCTCTTCTTCTCTTTTTGTGCTATATTTCGTCTAGGTTCGTCCGATTTTATTAGACTTTAAAATTAATAAAATTTTACATTTTAACAAAAGAAATTTTAATGCAGTCACAAAATCACAGCTCAATTTCATAACCATTTTTTACTAGAAAATCTAAAACACATTCGCAATTTCACTATTTGACAAATGATACTACGTAATTTGTAGTTAATATTCCAACAAATTTAAAATATACAAATTCAGGATCAAACAACAATGTGAACAAATTCATAATTTCAGTACTTCACGATTCAACAAAACAACAATCAATAAGTAAATCAATAACAAAAAAACTAAATTCGGTGATAAAAGATAAAAAGTTATCATAACTATTAACTAATAATGTATTAATGTAGTATATACCAAAAGTAGAATAACAGAATTGTAGATTTCTACAAGCAGAAGTGATGGGAGTCTCTTGTGTTTTTAGAATTTGTTTACTATTCTTCTTACTGGGCCTCATTGAGTGGATGAAAATATTAGATATATAGGCCAAAAAAACTCAACCTACTCAATCTTAGTATAACACATAAAAATTGGGCCTAATTTTTTCACACTTTTTTTTGGGCCTAGGGCGGTCGCCCCTGCTGCCCTCCCCCCAGGGCCACCCCTGAAAATAATACAAATGCATGTATCTCTAAGAGCATCTCCAATGGTACAATGTGCACGATGTACATGTAGCATAAGAGATAAACACATAAATATTAGTAAATAAATTATTTCTCTCCTTATTTAAATGATTTTATACAGTATTGGTAAGTTTTTCTCCACAATGTCAAGGAGACCGTCTAGATGTTGACATTGTTGTTGACATTGCAGAGAAAAACTTACCAAAATTGAATAAAATCATTCAAATAAGGAGAGAGATAATTTATTTGCTAATATTTATGTGGCTATCAATCATGCCCCATGTGCACCGTGCACATTATAGTATTGGAGATGCTCTAAGTGTCTAACTCTCGGATAAGTGAACTGGGGTGAGAGTCTGAGAGAGGCTCGATCTAACTCTAGGATAATTATAATTTGAAAAGTAATTAATGTCAGTTGTGCAACTCTACTCTAAACTTTTAGATTTATCGTTTATTTCTACTTGAAGACTAACATCTACTTTTTTTATATAATAAAGTTGAGTTAAAAACTAATGATGTGTCAACATCCTATTGGATATTGCATTAATGCATATTCTATTATCACAACAACTAAAAAAATTAATTAACTACATACACACGGCTATTTCAAAAAAAAAAACTACATCACAGCTGATTTGGAGCAAAAGAAGGAGAAATAATCTCTCTTTTTCAAAGTGATATAACTATTATATTTATAATCCAGTTTTTACAAAAAATATATCAAAATTCATAATCTTTTATGATCTTTCACATGACACCAGTATCTTATAAAAAAACACTTAAATTGATGACATGTCAATATCTTATTGGTTAACAAAAATTAAATTATCATTTTATTACAACACATAATTAGAACAACTAATTGAAAAGTTAGAGAGAAAAACGTGTGCCAGAGGAAAACTAGGAGAAAAAAGTGTAGAGATAGTTAAACTTGAGCCTACACGCTGACACATTAAAATACGGAGTATTATTTTAACATGAATTTTGGCAGGAATTTGACATCAATTTTTGCAGGGATATGCCAAATTTGTGCCAAAAATGCTTTGGCACGAGCTATTTGGCACGAAAAATCGGTAAATCCGTGCCAAATTTCATGCGTAAATATAATTATTAATACCAAAAAAATTAGCTAAAACCGTTTATGGGATCGGAAAAAGCACTAGAAGGTATAGTTTGATAAAATACAATATGTTTGTGCATATTCATTGGTCATCATTATCTCTTAATCTTTAATATTTTTCATAATATTATTATACAAAATCTATTTTCTTTAATCTTCACTTTTAGGTATTAAATGTTTATCTCATTCCAATTAAAGCCGGTTGATAGCCCTGTTTTTCGGTTTATCAAGCTTATCAGCCAATTTTCCCACCAAACATATAATTTTTGACTTCGTGCGTTGAATTATACAATAATAGAAAAAGTAAGACTTGAGTTATTAAGCTGGTTGTATTGGCTGAAGTTACTATAGAGGATCATTCCAACTTTTTATTCGTATAATTTTTTTTCTTTATTTTGTTAATGAAATATATTTTGAATATATTTTTTTCAAAAATTAACAGAATCAACCAATTCAGCTACTTCAGTCAGAACTTCATAAATTTTAGTAGAATTAGTCATAGTCGATTTGGGTTATTACGAAACGAACTCTTAATTTTTAGCATTCAATTCTTTTAGCACATACGGAGTACAACACTTTTCACTTTTCATTATTTTTCTCTCTGTTAATTATTTTGATTTACTTTTCTTTTATAACTATACAATCGTTATTACTGAATTCTTTTAAAAGTAAATATGAATAGAAACAACTTTATTGAGAATTGTAGTGCCTAGGGAACTAAATAGATGATCAGTAATTTTTGTTTTTCTTCTTGGTCGCTAATTAGCTCGACATGATGATTCTCATAGATCATGATCAAATAAATGTTGTAGTTAATTAATGGATATTGAAAGAATATATACACATCCTGCATAGTCAAACGTCTATGGAAGCAAAGTCTGAAAATTGGATGTTACATTTAGGAATGGTTTCTCTCATGATTTAATCCCAATTAAGATATCATATTCCAATTAATTGTGAGAATTGACATATATTAATGTCGCAAATAATTATTTTATTTAGAACCCTCATTTATTTGTACAAGGTTTTATAGAAATCAAAATAAATAAATAAAATAAAAATCTTAATTTATAGGGCAATTTGTATAGTTAACCTACAGAAACTCAGAGACCCATAAAAATGGTACAGTACACATAGATTGAGAAGTAAAGATATTTTTACTTGGATTGTTTTCAATCGCCGGCAAGAACAAATCAAACAAGATTTAAAAAGACCAAACTAAACTTAAACAGACAAAACCACACCAGAATTCGACAATTGTAAAATACAAATAGACCAGACATCTACCAGACCAGACCAGACTAATTCAAGCAAGGCTTGAAAAAACTGAAACAAACCAGATCAAATTGGTTCAAATAAAAACGAGATCACCAGACTAGAAAGTTACGTTTCAGTCCAATTAAAAATATTCTAAGACTAACTAACTTCATACTCCCTCCGTCCCTGAAAACATTGCCAACTTTCCATTTTTGGATGTCCCACTAACTTTGTCACTTTCTTTTTTAAGTAAAGAATTTGTGATTCCAGTTAACTCTCTCTCTCTCCTCTGCACAAACCTCAACCACACACTTTTACTTTATTAATTAATCCTCGTGCCGGTCAAATTTGGCAAAGTTTTAAGGGACGGAGGGAGTATGTAATTGTAGAACTAGAAACTTGAACTATGCCTTTAAAAAGTTAAAAGGAATTTTATCTAAATAAATTTGAAATTGTTTGGATTAAATTGAATTCAATAAATTTATATATTAAACAAATGGGGTAATTTGAGTTTGCACCTCATATTATTGTCTAAATTGGACTTTGCATCCCGTTTTTAAAAATCTTTGTTTTTTCATCCCCAATCCTATATGAAAAGACTAAAATGCCCCTACATTAACAATTATGTTGACCTTTAACATATTCCTGATTGAGGACATTGTTGTCTTTTCATATGGGGTTGGGGTGAAAAAACAAAGATTATTAAAAACAAGGTGCAAAAAGTTAATTTAGACAATAATATGGGGTGCAAACTCAAATTATCCCTAAACAAATTTATCTTATAATTATTTGGAAATGATGGCTTTAAAATATTATATTTTTGGAGATATTATAAGCAATATTTGTTGTTTTGCTACGACGAAATGCTTAGCATAGTATGAACGTTCTTCAATTAATGTGCTCATGAATAGAGTATCAAAATAATAATAATAAGTCTAAAACAAAATAAAATAATAAAATATTAGTGAATATATTCTTTTTTCAACAAAAAATGTTAAAGCAATATTACTTTTGTAAAAAGTAATATTTTTAATAATTCAAAACCTCTATTGATATTTAATATTTTAACTTACATTAATATGTCACTACCGGGGCATGCCCCGGGTGTTACACTAGTTGGGGTTAAAGCAAAGTTAACCAATATCAATACAATATTTGAATACATAGTTTGTTATTCATCGATAAGGAATCTTAATTAATAAAGTATTTGTAGGCTAGATTATATGTGGGGAAATAAAACAGCCAAGAATACTATAATAACAATAACAACAGGAGTAAGGTTCACATCAAACAGTAGATGCATTTGTGTTGTTATATGAAAATAAACATAACAAACACAAAATGTTCTGCATGAAGCAAGTATATGAACACCGAGGGTGATATATATTTTTCCCTTGATGAGTACAAATGCAGGCCCTCATCTACCACCGGCTTGAGTGAAAAATTCCCAACTTCCACCCGGTTGATTACGGACATCCGGAGGAATCTGGAAGAGGAGCTGCAGAAGCTTGTGGAGCAAAGGAAGCCAAAGGTCGTGACTCTTCGCCAGGACGAAAGAGATGATGATGAAGACTGGACCTAGGAGAAGCAAGAGACGTCAACTCTTGGTCTTTTAGGTCTGACTCCTCATATGTAATGCTTCGTGTATACTATCTAGACTTTTGTTGTAATGGCTTCCTCTCTCCATTCGAATCCATAAATTAGTGAACTTGGTGAAGATGTTAGTTGTCTGCTCATTTGTTCCATAAAACTTTAGTTTTATCTTTTCATTTGCTACCAGCTTGCGTATAAAATGATGTTGCACATCTATGTGATTTGTTCTAGCATGAAAGGCTGGATTCTTTGCCATTGTAATGGCCGACCTGTTACCACAATAAATCACAGTACCTTCTTTCAGCTCAAGATGAAAATATGCTAGCAACTCCTGAAGCTACAAAGCCTGTTGAGCTGCAGATGAGGCTGCTACATACCCTACTTCAGAAGATGAAAGAGCTATTGTCTCTTGCTACTTTGAACTCCATGTTATTGCTATTTTGGCAGTTCAACTAAAATGGCACATAAAAGGACAACCAATTTAAAGCTAGTTCAAGGAGGAAATGGTAGTCATCAAATGTCATTATATTTATTGATGAATTAGTACTTTTATAAGTACCATTAACCTATATCCCACAAGACACTATAATTATAGATGAATTACTTTTCCAATCCTACAAATCGATCAGCTCAGCAAGAACTATCAGAACAGAGGGGCTGAATGAAAGAGGGTGAGCTAATTCAATTTTTTTGACATAGTGGCACACAGGAACTTTAAATTCATTTTTTGTTCGAGTCATGAACATGATGGTATATAAAAATATAATCATTTATTTTCATGAGATGGTCTGATCTCTGTCACAAAGTCTAAAGCAACACCAACTGTTGGGGATATTTTTGTTTATAAATACTTTTTTCATTTATTAGAACAGATCTTTCTAATGAATTGGATTTTTCAATATATTCCACTACATCTTAACTACCCAAATATGAGTGAAATTTAAACGAAGTAATTGGGTTAGGGAAAGGTATGAACCATTGAATTACATGAAAAAATGGGTTTACCTGAAATGGATAAAGCTACAAACAGAGAGCCTAATGTAAGGACAACCAAAAATATGGTATGTGCGATGCAATAAACCCAAATCGCCGGAACAAATAATACAAAATCGAAACACATGGAAAACATACAGAGTATTTAATTACTAACTTGGAGAGGACATGAAGATATGGACGGAGAATGATGGTGGAGGAGATGAAATCGCAGAATAAGAATGAATGTGGTCTGAGGCTTGTATTTCCGACGGAATTGCGACAGTATCAATAACAACCGGATGGAATTGCAACGATGTAATCAAATTTAGCGTCAGCCTGCGGCGACATTTCATATGGGTCATGGATAATCCTTCAGTAATTGCAGACGGTTTTTCCCGTCTGTGCATATCTGATTATCTGTTTGTAGTGAGTGTCGATGATGGGGTCACCAAAACCAAGGGTGAGTAAACGGAAGTAAGTTAAACGGAATGAAGTTAACTTTCGGAGTATCATTTTAGATTACCAAAAATTATGGATGAAGTACAAGTGCTTAATTTTTACATCTCCATTACACCCCTAACATTATTCATGCTTATAAGATGGTAGAGAAATACATCAGGAAGTGTTTGTACATCTGCATAGTGCGTCAACGGAGCCAATTCAACATATATTGCCAAATTCATCATCAATATGTGCTTCAACAATGCTATTCTCTTCAAACCATGCCCTAACTGAAATGACATATCGATTCGAAATCAAATATTCACGAATTGTTCGATTTAGTAACATAGTCTTCATAGACAAATATCACAAATTAACTAATCACTTCAATCCCTTTATTTGTTTCAATCTGTAACAGAAATGGTTGATTGTTTCAAAATTGTGTGTTTACTATACCCAATTAGATCTCTTCTCACGTAAAAGACAACAAGAAAGTATTGAAATCTTACTTGCATCATATCGGGTGAAGAGTCAATCTTTCTCTTCACTGTCAATTTCTTAGATATCCTCTCCATCCTTTCTCTTGATGTTGGAGCAGGTGCTTAGGATTCCACAAATATCTCCCCTTATTCTTCTGAGAGAAAGAATTCTGTCATTTTATGACCTACTCCATTACGAGAGCTCAATGTCTCCATATTGCAGAGAAACCAACTCCATGCAAGCGTTACTGAGAACGAAGATTGGTGCAAGGCTTTGCATATCAAATTCATTGGGCTTCTAACGGAGGGGGTGTTTTAGTAATGGCATTACAGTCTTTTCAAAGCAAGGCTAACTCTATTTATCAGATTTATAACGGCGGGGCGTAAATATTAATGTTTTTCAAAAAGAGGTGCAAAGTCTAATTGTTCAATAAGAGTGGGTGCAAAGTCAAATTATAAATTTGATGGCTGCAGGGCGCATATGAGTCTGATCTGACGCTCTGCAAAGTCGTCTCTGTTTTCTTTATATGGCCTGCAGGTTGCAGCCACCGTCCTTGATTATGCGGTCTAAGTAGCGACTTAGTGTTTTTTTTTGTTCATCTAACCAAACAATACTTCGGAGTCTCAGTTACTCTGCTCCAGCACTGCTTGTCTGCTATACACTTTCATCTTAGCCACCATAAATTGCGGCCCTTTCAAAAAAATTGAGGTGAGCTTCTCTCACTACTATCAAAATTTTGATTCTGGTTGCTTCTTTCTGTGTTTTTATGCATGTCCAGTTCAAGCCACTCTGCATAGACTATAGACCAGTCACCCGTATTGCCTTTTTAGTTTTTACTCTGGCTCCCTACTTCAGGACACTCCTTAGGTCATGCGCTCGATACGTAGCGTTAGATGTAGGCAAGAAAGTTCATGCGGCAGCCATTATCTCAGGATTGTTGAATACACCTAATGCATTCATCCGGAATGCTGTACTCCACATGTATGCGGCGTGTGGGTTTGCACAGTCCGCCCACAAGGTGTTCGACGAAATCCCCCTATCCCAAAAGGACATTGTTGATTGGACGACCTTGATGGGAAGTTATATTCGGTCAGGGCTACCACTTCACGCGCTCAGACTATTTGTAGAACTGCATAGGGTAACTGTTTGTGTAGATGAACTCACAATGGTCACTGTATTCAATGGCTGTGCGAAGTTGGGTCATTATGGTTTTGGGGTTCAAGTTCATGCCTTTTTAATTAAAACAGGGTTGTGCTTCTGTGTTAAAGCATGCAATGCGATTATGGATGTTTATGTGAAATGTGGATTAATCAATGAAACAAGAAGAGTTTTTGAAGAGTGTAATGAAAGGAGTGTTGTTTCTTGGACTGTACTATTGACTGGTGCAGTCAGATTGGAAGGTTTGGAAAGTTCTAGGTTAGTTTTTGACCAGATGCCCGAGAGGAATGAGGTTGCTTGGACAATCATGATTGCCAGGTATGTGGAAAATGGGTTTACATTGGAGGCCTTTAAACTCTTAAGAAGCATGCTCTTTGATTTGAAATTAGAGTTAAATTTGGTGGCACTTTGTTCATGGTTATCAGCTTCTGCACAATCAGGGAATGTTCTGATTGGTAAATGGGTGCACGCATATTATCTGAAACAGATGAACAATGAATGTGATGTTATCATATCAACATCATTGGTTGATATGTATGCTAAGTGTGGTAGAATTGATGATGCTTTTCGAGTTTTCAGAGTGACACCTCGAAGGAATGTGGTGACATGGAATGCTATGCTAAGTGGGCTGGCAATGCAAGGGAAGGGAGACATTCTTGTGGGTTTGTTTGCCCAAATGGTTAAAGAGGTCAGTCCAGATGATGTTACTTTTACAGCTGTATTAAGTGCTTGTAGTCACTCAGGTCTAGTTGATCAAGGTAGGCACTTTTTCTATAATCTTGAACCTGTTTATGGGATAAAACCCTCTATAGAGCACTTCTCTTGCTTTGTAGACCTTTTATCTCGTGCCGGGTATCTAGAAGAAGCAAAATCTGTCATTGAACAGATGCCTATTCCCCCGAACGAGGTTGTGTTGGGATCACTTTTAGGGGCTTGCAGTGTGCACAAAAATGTTGAAATGGGGGAATGCCTGATGAAAGAGCTTGTCCAAATGTATCCCCATAATGTGCAGTATCATGTTTTGCTTTCAAATATGTATATCTTGGCTGGCAAGAGAGATAAGGCCAGTTCACTTCGTGGTATTCTTAAGAACAAGGGTATTAGGAAAGTACCTGGCGTTAGCTCTATATATGTTGGTGGTCGAATTCATCACTTTAGTGCAGGTGATAAATCACATCATCAGATTCATGAGATATACATGATGCTGGATGAGATGATTCAGAGGTTAAAGTTGGATGGTTATGTACCTGATGTTGCCTGCCAATTACCTCTTGGAGAAGAGTGTGTTAATGAGTGGGAGGAAAAAGAGCACACATTGTTCTTCCACAGCGAAAAGCTAGCACTTTCTTTTGGGCTTATTAGCACGAGGGCGGGAATGCCTCTCTACATTTTCAAAAATCTAAGAATATGTGTAGATTGTCATTCTGCTATGAAGGTTGCTTCAAAAGCATATGATCGGAAAATTGTTGTCAGAGACCGAAACCGCTTCCACTGTTTTGAGTTAGGCTTGTGTTCTTGTTTAGATTACTGGTAGTACAACCATTTGAGCTCACAGGATTAGTTCAAGTTATTTAATTTTTAATGTAATTAGTGGGAGTCAAGTATATTAGCCAGCTCCCTGTGAAACAAGTGCATTGTTTCCAACCTAAAAAAGTGTGTTGTTTTGTGGTGATGAAAGTGATATAGAATCAAAGTGCAATATGAATTGTAGTTTCAAAAGATAATCGAGTATTAGAGGTTGTGAAATGGTAATTGAAACTTGTTAGATGTCTTTATTCATTTTACCATATGTTTGGAACTCATGATCTGCCCATTGCGGACCAAAAAGCTCTACATCACGATTTAGTCAATGTCGTAATAGCCTTGTTTGGATTTAGGGCTGATCAGCTGATGTATGCTGTAGCCTGTAGTTGAACAAAACTTTAGTTGAAGTGGTAAAATAATGTTCTATAGCCCATTCATTGTAGATCTGTACCAAATTTTCCTTACATAATTTACTCAAAAAATCTACTGCACATTCAAACAATGCATTTTAGCGTAAGTCAACGTGTTTGTAGTATTTATTTCACTTTATTCCTATCTGGACTACTTCATTGAGTTAGTATTAGCTGTAGCCTGTAGACAATACCCCTCAGTCCAGACAATTCCCCCTAATCCTAATTAGCCTTCAGCTTTAGCTCATTATCTAAATATGGCCTTAGTTGCTTAATGAATCATGATTAACTAATGATAGCTTGTGTTTATGCATGTTAGTAGCCTGGTTGGTATTGTTTTAATGCTACAAAGCATCTTTATTCATAATAGAGAATTTGTATTTTTCAGTATGCAACGTCTCTTTTTTATTGCTTTGATGCACATCTGTTTTCAGTATTCATGATTGCTTTATGCACACAAACAAACAATCAAACATACAGACTTACAGTGATCATGCATTCATGGGCATGCATTCTTTTACCCTATAATTATCATTAGCATCATAGTCTAATAGGATTTTATGTGATCTATGTAAGTTAACTTTGGTCTACCATATCATTGTTACCGTTGAAGGAATCACATCACATGTCATGCACACTTTCTCAGTTAAAGCATGGTCAAAATTTATTTGCAATGTTAATCTTGAGGCCCCTAATATTGCACAAGTTTGCCTCGGATGCCAAATCCATATTTATAAATTAGGCTTACTGGACTACCTCTCAAATAAAAGCATACGCATGATGCATAACTAGGCTTCAACATTTATAAACAATGATGTGGAGTCAAATATCCTGTTTCACTATGTAAAGAGCATCCTTGTTAGAAGTTTCTACATTCCAAATTATTTTTATGATAATTTTTACCTGAAATTATCTTGTTGCTGTTTGGTTGACTGGGACACTTTTTTCCAGGTTTCAGTTCTTTTTCGATAGAAGTAAGATAATTAAGCATGCACCTAGTGCCAATATAAGCTTATGGATCATCATTCTGATCAACCGCTTCCTCCTGGAGTCCAGCGTGTTTCATTTTCTTCACATCTCCTGCCAGAAACTGCACATTCAACTCCACCTGTTCTGAATAATGATAATATTGAAAACCCTTCTCACTCTCACGAGGGAAGTCTTTTTCCTATCACTCCTAATGGAATTGGGTTTTCACATCCTGAAAGCTTGAAACCACATTCCACAAGTTCATGTCAAATTCATCATACACATGCTACGAATGTGGTATCCCAAATGCCAAATAGCTCTCAATCTATTCCGGTGCCTTCCTTAATGTATTCCGGTGGCTCTTCACTACACCCAGAAAACACCAATGACATTGATAATTCTGTTCGAAGTGCTGTTATGCGTGAACAGGTATACCTTCCTCTTTTTTTATTTGTCTAGTCAAAGTTTAGGGGCAAGGGTGGGTACATCCGAGTATCCGACCTTCCTTTACCCCACTGTAGGTGGGAGCCTTTACGGCACTGGGGTAATGTTGTTGTTGTTTGTTGTATGCTTTTCAGGAAATTGCCACCCAAAAAGTCATACAAAGTCAAAGGTTAGCATTTGATGAAAATATTTATTTGTTTGTACATAAACCACAGGATTAATACTTTCTTAAATTTATCTCTACCAGAGAAGCGAGATCTATTGGTGAGCACAGGGATAGCACAGACCTTTTCTCTGGCAGTCAAGACCCCAATACTTTAAAGGTTGTCATCTTGTCTGTTTTTTTCCTTTGCCATGCTTAAAGGTAAATATGTACATGGTTTGACTGGCAAATTGTATGTGCTTACTCTTGTGTGCTCCATAGGAGCATTTACTGAAAATTACTGCAGAGCATCGTACTGAAATGGCCTTGAAGCATGGAAGGTCTGTGTCAAGCAAAGAAGGTTAGTTTAGAGGTTTCTTCTAGTTAACCTGAAATTGTTTGTATTCTAAATCCTTAGCTCACTGTGCTAGTAGATCAAACAAAGTGGGAAACCTGTTTTTTTTTTCTTGGACAGTGTTTTAAGTAACATCCATTGAGAATCAATCATGGCCTCTTAGATAATGTTAACTATTAACGTAGAGACTAGGAGGGTAAATGGGAAATAAATGCATTACATTTAATTTGTTCTTCTAAGTTGCTCATCTAGAAAAGTTAATCATATCTTGATTAGGATGACAAAGTTGTTTTCTGAAAGTATTGTCGTTTTTCACTTCCTGGGAAGGATTAATTATCTTTTCTTTTTAATACAAATTATCTTGGAGGGCCAATGCTGATGGGATTCTAAGGCAATACATACTTACATAGGAATGTTACAGTCAGTGGTGTATCCCGGGGGAGGGGGGCTGTCCCCACACAACCCAATATATATATAATATTTATGTATGGGTGCGTTTAGGCTTGCATTAATATCTTAATGACGTAGTGTCATTATAACTTTTTGTAGTGTAGTTGAACATATCTCATGTTTTTTCCAAATAGATGAGGGTTCAAATCCATCATAATACTTTTGGAGCATTAGTTTTTATCTTAGCATCTTTAAAGCTTTAAACCAATTTAAAACAAACTTCTATAGTTATGTTTAATTTTATCTCAATTTCATAGATTCAAATTAGTTTTGAGTTTTTAATAATTGAGAACTTTAATCTAACAAATAATTTATAGAATATTTGTAATTACATCTTCACATACACATAATAGAAATTGATCCCCTTTTATACATACTTACGTTTGCAACTTTTAAGTTAGTTATAATTACATAATTCATCCACTCTTATGATTCATTTTATATGGACATATTTTTAATAAACTAAAAGTTGCCTCGTTAGCATTTGTTCCTAAAAAGGCAAAGCTATATCAATCAAGATATAACTTTCACCCCCCAGCAAAAAGCCTGAATACGCCACTGGTGATAGTAATAGCTTTAGCAATGTGAACAACGATATTGGCATTGATCTGAAATACATATGAAAAAGATAAAATTGACTGGAATTAACATATACTCTATGAGGCTATAGTAGCTGTGGCTATTTGTTGGAAACTAATATTGTGGTGTTCTTGTAGGGACTTCTCTTGTTAGTGCACTGTGCACTCATAATCTTTGATATTGTGACACATGACTTTATAGTTACTTCATGTATTTTGTGTAATTCGGATTCTTTATTAGTTTTACAGAACATCATTCCAACTTGAATCTAGCCCCACATTATGAGTCAGATTCTATAGAAGTGCTAGAGAAAATATTTCACCTTAAAAGCTCAAGAGGGAATGCTGTGGTTATTAAGAAAAGTGGGATTGTGTGGTTGATATTAAATTGGTAAAGTGTGAAAAGTAAAAATGAATGGCGACCACCCAAATATTACCAAATGTGGTATGGGACAAACTTAATGAAACAGACAAAAAAGGTAAAATGAAACAAAGGTAGAGGGACAAAGGGTGAATTATGCTTTGAATTATGCTTCCATCTCAAGCTTTTTTTGAGCGTCCATCTCAAACTTTTAAGAAAGTTAAGCATGTGGGAATCTTGGGACGGTTGTTTCAGAATAGCCCACTTAACTGTTACATGTATCTAACAGAGAGAGAGAGAGAGAGAAAGTGAGTCGATTGCAGTTTACTTAAATGTAGGGAGTTTCAGCATTAGGAGATTGAGAGCCTTCAATTGATATGCATCTGAACTGTATCCTAAATCTGACAATTATTTTAGGACGTGGTAAGATTCTGTCACACGGCATCATTAGTAAAAAAATGATATTTCTTATTTCCAGGCAATATGGAAATTGGGAATGGGTATGGTGTTCCTGGTGGTGGTGCTTATTATGGTTCTCTGAAGACGAGTATCATTACCTCCAGTAAGACTGCTTCATTGCTATTTTGTTGAAGTGCCTTATCAAAATTGTTCTAATTTGATCTTTTCTAATTTTCAAGCAGATCCTGTCCTTGGCCATTCAACAATTGAGTCCAACCCAGAGTGCAGTGGGGATTCTGGATGTAATTCTGCAACTAAAGAGTTGCCTGAATTTCTCAAAAAGAAATTGAGAGCTAGGGGTATTCTGAAGGGTGATCCAACAATGGATTATACATCGCCTTCCAATGTATGCTAATATCTTCTCCTCTGGCACATATATATATTCCTGTTACTTCCATTAGGAATCCAGGATCTGTTTTTTGGCAATATGTTTTGTTTTTAACTTTTTGCTTGAAACATATACCTAATTACCTATATTCACTGTTCTAAAATTATTCAATCCAGAGATCAGACATGTTGCCATCTCAGAAGATGCTGCTTTCAGAATTGCCTCCAGGGTGGGTAAGTAATTAGGTGCTCTTATTATGTGCGCAAATTTTTCTTTTTGTTGCAAGGACTGTCCACCTATCCAAGTCATGCTTACAGTAGTGGTAAATAAAACTTGTACTGTGGTTAAAAGTTGACAATAAGAGTCGAGTTAACTTTTAAGTTTATGTGTGAAAACTGAGATGTAGTATGGTTAAAAGTTGGCAACGAGAAATACATTTAACTTTAAAATTTGTAAGTGTGAAAAGTGAGAATGCTGGTTACATAGAATTATGTGCCCAGATTCCAGAATGTCTATTACTCAATATTTGAAACCTAGATTTAAATAGGTCAAGAAAGCTTTGGCTAAGCAAATTCTATCGACATTCTCTGCCAAACAATGTTTTGCAATTTGCATCAGCTTTGGATTTTGTATAAAACACGGCAGCCTCGTAGAAGTTTTAGGTCAAATTCAGTGCTCATTATATTGAAAATAGTATTCATCAAATGCTCATGCAGATTGAAGCCCATGATCCTGCAAGTGGTGTGGCGTACTATTATGATGCAAATACAGGAAAAAGTCAGTGGGAAAAGCCTATACCTCCACAGATTCCTGAAAATTGGCAAGAGCTTGTTGATGAAACAACAGGTAAGTCATGAACTTACCAATTACCAATGCTGTCTCATGATAATTATGATTGCTTGGAGATGTAGAACAGTGACACGACTATTTGGAGTTATAATTTGGATGGTGTGGAGGTAACACCATTTGGGTTGCCGCAATAGTCTTGGGTTGATATTTGAAATTTGGATGTTGTGACAATCCTTTGAGTTTATGCCTTTATGGTACCATTCTGTTATTGGAATTTTTTCATGATATCAAGAAAAAGAAAACTGTTCAAGGAGTAGTGCTCTTAATAGTGTGAAAACTTATTTTGTTCGATTGAACTGTCAACACAGAACTTATCACCTTCTGTGGAGCATTACCTACTTGATTTGATGCTAGTGCTCTTGATAATTTGTCATGCACTTTTAAACTAAACCATGATAAGGTCTTTCCCTCAAAAATTTGTTTTTGGTTTAGGATCACTCCCATTCTGCACCCTCTTGTGTATAAATAAATAATCATAAAGTATGAAATTTATCTAGGGATATTCTCAGATGCTTAGCTAACCGTCAAGTATTTGCTTTTTGCCCACCAATTTTGATATATGTTTTCTTGAACACCAAAGAACTGTGTGAAGAGTTAGTTAGATGGGAAATTGTACCTACCGCTGCACAGTGTTCTTTCTCGTCCTCATCCATAATTCTTGAAATTTGTTGTACAGGTCAAAAGTATTACTATAACACCTTGACCAATGTATCTCAATGGGAGAACCCCTTTACCTTGAAGCAGGCTGCCCTACAGTTGCATGATGCAAATACAACTACAAATATGGGGCAACAGTCATCCGTACTGCCAAAATGCAAGGGATGTGGTGGATGGGGCGTGTCCCTTGTGCAATCATGGGGGTACTGCAGATACTGCACCAGGTATTGCAATATATTGTTTTCATTTGCTGCCTGTTTTTTAAACTAAGTTTGGCAAAAAAATTTCTTTTCATTTTTTAGTTTTTTCCATGTTTTTTTATGACACGCGACAACAAATTTCCCCCCTAACTGGTTGAACTATGAACTCAACAGTTGACACATGAAATAAATGTTCGACTAACAATTGGCATGATTCTTTTATACTTGATAGAATTCTTTTTATCAAGTGAGTGTGTTGCATCTTTCCATGCCATTCTGGGTAAGTAACATTTGAAATGACCTGGAAAATCTCTTGATGAGATTTTACTATTCTATAAAATGTAAGAAATTACTGCTAATTGAAAGTCATTTGTTAGAATATGTAGGGATATTTTTACCATCCTTCCATTCTTATTCTTCTGGATTTTCTAAATATTGCATCTGATATCTAACTGGTGGCGCTTGTTAACGTGTGACCGAGGCATATTTATCCAACATTAAACAATATACTAAACTATAACATTTAATTATAATGGAAATTTATCATGACTGGCAAGTGGCACCTCAATATTTCCCATTTGCATGTGTTGCCTTTTTCTTTTTAACAATGGTATCAAGCAGCTTAAGGAACTAATGTGATAAATATCAATCTTCATTCATTTTCGTTTCTTTATACCTGAAAATATTAAGTAATGCTAATGCATGCTTGCTACACAAGTGTCATGCGATTCAATTAACTAGTTTGAATACACGTGTGTGTGCTTAGTTAGTGTTGCATGAAAATGGTTCCTTATCACTGATGTTAGTAGTTACTCTTAGTGGCTTGACATAAAACACAGCCTTGATACTAGTGCACCAGCCCAGCACCTAGGCTGTGCTAGGTGGCCTAAGTGGGGTTTAGAAAATTCACATTTTTAATTTTTATAAACAATTATGTACATATATGATCGAACCTCAAATTTTCAATGGGTCAGTGAGATTTCATTATTTAGTTGATATTGTTCACATGCAGAGTTCTTAACCTTCCCCAGCGTCAGTATCTGTTGGAAAATGCTGAAAGCAAACAGCACACAAATGCTTCAGGTCCAAAGGAAGATTCTGAAAAGAAATTTCAGAAGCAGAGGTATTCCAGTCCTCTTTGTGCAAGTTCCCTTCATTTCTTTGCCTCTCTTTGGGCTTTTAGCATTGCAACATGTCAGAACCTGCAGAAAATTATTCTAACAGAACACAGAATTGAATCAAGAACTCAAGGTAACTTTTATTGAATTTCCTTAGGCAACCTGGCCGAAGCCCCCAAATGAGCCGAAGCCCCCAAATGAGCCGAAGCCCCCCAAAAGATAGAGTCAATACTCTGATCTTCCCAGTACAGACTACAAGTTAAAAACAGCCCCCTAACTATTCCCAGCTATCTTCTATTTATAGTATTCCCCACTAACAGAATGTAGTTATTAGCTACTAACTACTCTATTATTATTCTTTTTCTCATATATTATTATTCTAAGTAGGTCCCTAACACAACATGTGCAAGTTTCTTTCATTTCTTTTCCCCTCTAGTTCCAATATATGGGAGATGTCCTAGAAAAGGTTGTCCTACTAAGTTGTAATTAGTGAAAGACCATTTTAGGATAATACCTTCCATTCCAAGACTTACCGTATTAGAAGTACTATATTTGACTGCGTGTATCAGGAAAGCTCTCCCCCAAAAAAAGGTGGGGGTGAAAAATACAGACACCCAAGGATAAATTCTACCCTGATATCTACTTCCGTACTTCGCCTCACAAGTCACAACCAATGTTATTAATGGCGGATTGTAGATGGCCATACTTCCTTCATAAACTGCCATTCTTCACAAACTTTTATGTCATCTGAAAAACAAATCTGCCTCACCATTCCGCTATGGTGCCAAGGTGGCGCCACATCGCTGCTTATGACCAAGGTTTAAGAAAACTATTGGTGCTTGTGCCTTGGGGCAAGGCGTTCAGAAAAGGTTAAAGGTTATGGGGGAAAGAGCCTCATGGGCGGAAAATGAGGGCTTACGACCTACTACGGTGGTGGCCGTTAAGTGCAACTTCAACAGTTCAACCCACCTTTGTCCATTATTCTAATATTTAATTATTTTCTAGGTTAATAGCTTTAATAAAAATCAAAGCCTTGCGAACCAAAGACGTTTAGATTCTGATGTAGAACTTGTAAAGTTGTAAAGTATGTATATGTTTACGAATGCATGCCAGGCATTCCTAAAGTTAGGTTTGTTTTGTCTGAACGGGATTCATTGACAAAAAAAATAGCCTCTCACAGGGGTGGTATAAGAGGGTGGATACAAGTAGCAAAGTTGAAAATTAATAGGTTGAATTGTTCAAACTCTGCTTGTCGCTGTGGATGTCAGTGTGCTTGACTGGACAATTGGGGTGTGCAGGTCTAGTTTCAAACCACCCATAGGAAAAGGTGATCGGCGAGATAACCGCAAGCGTACACACTCTGAGGATGAAGACTTGGATCCTATGGATCCAAGCTCTTACTCAGATGCCCCCAGGGGTGGTTGGTAAGTATGAAGTTTTACCGTCAAGGCTATTTTGTAAATAATAGTATATGATGGCTAATCAAATCCGCACTTCCCTTTTATAATATGCATGCAGGGTTGTAGGACTAAAAGGAGTGCAACCACGGGCAGCCGACACAACTGCCACGGTGAGTAGAGTTTGTCATTTCATTTATGCAAAACACAGTCTCTAAAATAATGCTAAACTATCAATGCTGTTCATGCATACAAACGTACATTGACTAATAGGTTAAGAGTTCATCTGAGAAATGGAAAACAAAACATGAATAATGATGATAGTAATTTTCTAAAAGGTGTTGATGTATCATGAACAATGCTAATAGACTAAAATTGAACCAGAATTGCTAGGTTTTAGATATTGTATATGCATTTTTTATTATAAGTTCGTTAAAACTTAAAAGAGAGCTAGTTGTAAGGCTTTTGGGACTAAGGCTTGGATGTTGTTGTTATTTAAGTTATGAGGCTTTCGGGCTATTGAAATGTCCATTACTTTTATTAGTGTGCAATCAAATGTCAATGGTGACATTGCTCTGTAGCTCTTGACACGTTGCAATCTTGTTACATGATCTGATGGATTGTCTGCAAGTTTTGCATGTAGTATTTGTCATATGCAATTCTCATGGCATGGATGATATCGCCTTTTCAATATGAACACATTAATCCGAGTGCTAAATAAAATTTTGTGAATTAATGATTTCAGGGTCCGCTCTTTCAACAGCGACCGTACCCATCGCCTGGAGCAGTATTGCGGAAAAATGCTGAAATTGCATCATCACAAAAGAAAACGCCTAAATCGCATAATATGATGGCAGCAATATCAAAGAGAGGCGATGGTAGTGATGGACTAGGGGAGGCTGATTGAGCAGTCTTGTACTCTTGTGTGAACCTTGTTTGCTGACATCCGTCTGGAATTAATTTATAGTTACTACATAACCTTGTGTAAATTAATACTGTCATCCAGTCCTACACATGACACCACACCAAGTATAATTCCTTTTTATTATATTATCAGTGCATAGTATTATACGGCCTTGAGCCGTATAATTTATTAGTACACCTGGAATTATAGTATAATTCATCATTCGTGTTGGAGTCCCAAAGATCGAGCTCTCTTCTCACCATCAGTGGGCGGTGGTGGGCGGTCCGCATCGGATTGCACACAAACAGGGCTTGCCCTCCCGACGTTGGTTGGGCATCGATGACAAGTGACAACAGGCTCGAGTGGCGACCTGTAATTGGCCGATACCAGAGACGGCTAGGTGACAAATCATTCGGCTCCTCAAAGGTAGCAAGTTTCCCTCATCGACCTGATAGAACTTGGCTGACTCGGAATAACACGGTTGAAATAAGTAGGTTTACGCATAAAAGGGCCAATAGACTCATGGCAAACACATCCTTTCACTCCCAAAATTGATCAGGCGAAAGAGCAGTCTTCATAGGCGAGTCATCAATTTCAGCAAACGCAAAATGCAGCTGCAAACATAAAAGGCACAATCCAGTAAGATATCAACCTATTTTTATGCCTAGATTAGAATTGACTTCCACGATCTTAATATTTTTGGAGGTTTGTTAGAATTATTGAGAAGGGGTTCGACTCTCTATTTATACCTGAAGGGAGAAATGGATGTTGAATTAATTGTTTCCTATCTAGAATTACAACAACAATTACTTTAATGATTGCTAACACAGCTAAGGAGCCAATGCACACGATTGAATATGTTTCATGTGAGGTTTTATTAGGTAGCACCAGTGCAATTTTTTATTGGGATCCCTGATGCAATGAATGATTGAATGGACGAGGATAGCCATCTTTCTTATTAGCTCAATTCTTCAATGTCGGAAGCTTTATTGCAAGTTGATATTATGCATTGGGATTTTGTTGAGGATTCTTTATAGATGATATCTATTGAGGATGCTAATAATTCTGAGCTATTTCATGTACATGATCCTTCATTAGCTTTTTTACAACGGATTTTCTTGAGACTACTATGACTAACAGAGTGAATTCTTTCTTCCATTTTTTACTCAAAGAATCCTTGTTGACTTGGGGATCGGAAGAGACCTGCTGAAGAAGTGGAAACTACTAACTACTAAGTGTGCATTGGAGAGCGAGAAGATAACCCTATTTCAAGGGATGCTTTCCCGATAACATTTTTTTCTGATTTGCCCTTATAAATTTATAATAATAGCACATGAGTACGCTTTCATAGATTGCTTAGCGACCATTTGTTTTTGCAATTCACACTCCATCAGTCCATCTACTCCAGTTAGGGGTGTTCGACCGGGTCGGAACCGGGTTCGGTATTGTGTCGATCAGTTAGCACTCTATTATCTACTTACGGATGAGGGAACATGCCCCTCGGTCACTACAAAGCAAACATAATTAGCGGCATCACATGTCCTTTTCATATGTTGCATGGGCTTCACCTTTAGACTAGCTAACCTTTACTACTCTGGTATTTAATGCACTTGACATTTATTATCACTAATCACTATAAATAAGCTCATTTTGGACGGTTATAGGAGTTCGAAAATCATTTATTACAAGACATCTCTCTATTATTAGTTTTATCTTCTATCTAGAATATCTCTAATGGTTTCGGGTATAACTATAAAATAGAATTGAATTTCTTAACATAATATTTAGGCTATCTCATTTTATGGAATTTAGAATTGAATAGAATATTCCTAATATTTATGGAAAAATCAATTTTACTTCATTTTTTATTAGAGGCTTATATCATGGCTATCTCCATTCATTACATACATTTTTTTTGTTTGGATGTCTCAAAAATAAGAACACTTTCTTAAATTAGACCCGATTAACTTTTTACTTTTCTACCTTATCACTTTATCTATCACTTCACCCTTTATTTTTTGCGAATTCATTTTTTTCTTTCTAACTTGTTAGAGGTTAGAATTTTAAACAATCACTTATTCTTTATTTTTAAAAAGTCTACACCAAACCCGCATCTTACATTATGGGATGAAGGTAGTACATATTTAATTGTTTCTTTGTTTAGTCGTTACTATATATTTGGCCGAAATGATACAATATCATCAACACGTAACTATTTGTTATGGTCAAAAATTCAAAATACAAGTAATTATTTGTTATGTTTAGTACTTCGTAACACTCTTTGGCTTTGTTTGGGCATGGCTCATTACATTCATTAGTAGAATGATGAAAAGAATAAGCTAAAAATGCATAGGGCCTCTGCAAGTATCAGAGCTAGAGTCACACTCTCTATCTGTCAGCTTATGATTAAAGTCCAATTTACATCCTCCCATCTAACTTTCCGGTCGGTGTTGGGGGACTCTCAGGGATGAGGTGTCATCCTTTTTTTATGAAAAAGATGACATCTAACTGTCAGCTTGTGATTAAAGTCCAATTTACATCCTCCCATCTAACTTTCCGGTCGGTGTTGGGGGACTCTCAGGGATGAGGTGTCATCCTTTTTTTTTATGAAAAGAATAAGCTAAAAGGATAACATTTTTTATACATTCTTTTTACACAAGTAGATTTTTTTTTTTTTTGTGAATAGCTAGATCACAAACATAACATGTGTTTGCCTGCATGTTTTGTCTAAAAAAAAGCCCGCTCACACAATCGTTTTAAAAAGTGACCCGGCCCGACCCGGACCCAGTGGTAACTCGGGTCGGTCCCGGGTCTTCTACCAAAAAACAAAAGCTCGGTCAGGCCCGGTCCCGGGTCCATGACTAATAGTACGTACTAAAGTTTAAATATATTGAGTGATTCATAAGGAATACTATACCACTATAATAAATTTGGGAGTTTTCCTAAGAGATTTTTAATAGCCTTGTAAAAAATATAATTACACGGTCACTAATGTTACAATAAAAATACTGATTAAATAATTTCTGTCAAGTTTGGAAAATACTGTCATGTTTGAAACCGGGTACTACCAAAACATGACAGTAATTAATCCTATTTAGGGAATAAAAACACGACAGTCATATTTTGAAAATTTCAAACTTTTTTAGTCTTATTTTGTATAATATTCTCATTAATTAACTATTTAATTTTTTATTGAACGTAAATGCTACGGAGTATATTATAAGCGAGAATGAAACATAACTAATTATGAAAATATAATTACATTCTTAATATGATGATTATCAACATCAATCAAAGGAAGAGCTAAAAGAGGATTAGCCGAAGAAGTGTGGATCGTAACCGTTGGAAGAAGTTGCAAGGATGGAATAAGCAATAATATGGCCAATGGATCCCCAGGAGAGAACATCCACGATGTTGAACCCCACCGGATCGTTCGATTTCAGCAGACTCAGATACTCCTTCGCCCGCGTATCCCCTGCCTCGAAGTGCGACACCCCGTTCTGCTCCGGCAGCCCCTGCTTCGCCACGTTCTCCCTCTGAAAGTCGAAGAACACGAACCTCCCCATGAACAGCGACAGTCCTGTGCTCAGGCTGATCACCACCTGCGGATTCAGCTCCGCCTTGACGTTGCTGCGCAGCCGCCTCTTCTCTTTCCTGGAGTTGAAGTTGATGATAGATCTGGATGAGGAGATGTCAGCGATGGACTTGATCCTCTCGCCGCTTCGGAAGATCGGCGTAGATAGCAAAGCAGTGGATGCTGCCGCCATATTTTGAAGCTTCTGTTTTGAGTATGGAGTGGAATTTGCAACACAGAGGATAAAATGAAGTCTGAATCCTGAGGACAGGATTGAGAGAAGGGATATTGATTTGGGATAAGCCAGCTGGCGTTCCTTCATTGGATTGCTCTTCTGGATTAGGGGTTCTTCACTTCTAACTAGGATTGCACTTCCATGGTAAAAATACGGATGTAGTACATTGTTTGGATTAATTTATTTTTTAAGTTGCACGTAAATAATTCGTTGCAATACTTTATAAAAGCAAATTCAAATTATTTTATCACTCTCCCTAACATAAAATAAAAATACTTTACATGGTAAAACGTTGAATTTTTTTTAAAAAATGTCGTACAGTTAACATTAAATAATCAAGTCAAACAGTGTAAACTTTTTATATCGGGTAAAATAATATTTTACATCCTACTAAACACACATACACAGTATGTATTGAGTCTGTATCCATAACTTAACGAAAGTATTTGGTTTATTGAAGTATTTTAGAAACTTTCGATATGTGTATCCTTAGACCGATATACCCACTTAATAATTTAACTAATATTTCACCCGAGATAATATAAAGATAAGCGTATTAATAGAAGACTACAACTCCCCGTTCTTCAAATGCACTTCATATATGAGCAAATTAGAACTTAGTTTTCGGTCTCATTTGACCAATCCTCTTTATTATGCAATGTTCTAAAAGGCACTAGTCAGGCGCCAGTCTAGCGCCTAGCACCTGGGCAGCTAGGCGTGCGCCTAGGAGGGGACTACTTGGAGACATAAAAATTGCACTTTTATCTATATTTTGCATAAATATGTCAAGTAAAATTGTATTTTTGTGTGTATAGATACATATATACACATACATTAACAAAAATGAATGATAAAAAAATAACATTTAATCATACATAGTATATGATAACTAATCGCTTAACTTCATTGTGTTATAAATATAAATAATAATAAAATTTTGGTATATATACAAACGTATATAGTTTTTATCTTAATTTACAACTTCATTTCTTTATATTCGTGGCTAAAGTTAAAGTACTTATATCGCTTAGAAATAAAAATTAAAAAGTAAAGTAATGTTCGGAGAATCTGGACGGCCTAGGTGGCCGATTAGGCGCTCTGGGCAGACAACTAGGCGCTCTGGGCAGACAACTAGGCGCCAAAGGCGGCTGACTAATTCACCTAGACGGCAAGACAATTAGTCAGAGCGCCTAGGCGAAAATCGGAGCGCCCGACCACCGCCTAGCGCCTAGACGGGGATTAGTCGGATGCCTAGAACGATTTTTAGAACAGAGGTATTATGTACGTAAGTGATAAAACATAAGATGCGAGACATTGAAGATAGTTCTGTGAGTATGGAAGGTATGAGTAGTTGAGTTTTTCATTCTTTTATTTAGACAGCAAATTAAATGATGGTTAAATTTAACTATGAGAACTTTAGGTTTACTTTGAAGGCAATTTTCTGAAATGTTTTTCTGGTATTATTATTATTTTTATGAAACTTCGAGTTATGTATATGTGCAAATTAACCCTATATAATTATTATTTGCAAATATACCTTGTACTCGTTTTCTATAGTTTTCAACGTTATGTATTCCCATAGTAGCTAGTATATGTGTATCCATGTACTTCGTATTAGTTATCCGTATCCGTGCAACACAAATTTCTGTTATGTAAAAGTTGATCTACAACCAGGAAATATACGTGAGTTGTGACTATATGAGTGAAATGTAAACTACATCGCCACACAATTGGTGGTTGCTAGTTGTGATGACAAAAATGTTAAAGTTGCATGTTCGTTACAATCGTGTATTTGTTCCTATAGTTGATGAAAGGTTCATCCCAAAGCATTGAAAATTTTGTGTGAATTTCACGACATAAATTATCAATATAAGAATGAGCACGTGCCCCTTGAATTGATTAAATTTTCAAAATAAGATGCTCTACCTAAGTAAATCTAAATAAATCTTCAATGTATGAGGTTTAATTTTTCTGCCTATTTGTTTGAGATAGTTTTCTTTTTTTATACTTTTGATGTAACTACAATTATTTTATTTCCAAAATTGATCCCAAAATATTGATTATACAACTGACAAATGTTACATATCCTAACTTGTTCTATCCTATATCTCATTGACACCAATAAGAAATAAGGGAAATTGTTAGTTCCACACCTCTTTCATCATGAACTCCATGCAGTCATTTATATGATCTTATTTATCTTCTTCATTCTACTTCTATCCAAGGCAACCATAATTCTATTTAAATTATCGAGTATTAATTTGTCACTATTTCTGCATACATCTATATTAATCTTACATCTTAACAGTAAAGGCATCAATCATAATAACAAGTTGTTCAACAAATATAAAAAAAATGCATAGGGCCTCTGCAAGTACTGGGGACGGAGCTCCACTCTCTATCTGTCAAATTGTGATTATAGTCCAATTTACATCCTCCCATCGTGCTGTCCGGTCGATGTTGGGGGGCCCTGAGGGATGAGGTGTCATCCTTTTTTGTGTTCAACAAATATACGGAGTATTAATTACTTCATCATATTAAGATTATCTCATTTTCTCTTTTCGGTTTGTCCTACTAAGAATGTTCAATATCAACTTTGATAAAATTTGCATGGTCCTGAATCATTCTTATTTTTATCAATTCAATATAAATCACATAAATTGACGTTTGTTAATAACCGCAACACTTCTTCGTGTCCTAATATTAGTGGGACGAAAGTTGCACTTAACTAGATCGAGGTAGGGCTGGCGTATGGGTGGGCATATCCGTTTGGTTTAACCGTATCGTATCGTACCGTACCAAACCAAAGTGAATCGAACCGGGCCGTATGCAATTCGGTTTGAGTTTGGTAGTAATTTCTTCCAAACCGTAGTAAACTGAACTAAATCGGAACCGATAAAAATCAAACAAAACCGATCCGAACTAAAGAAATTCAAAAAACCTTCATATATTTGTAAAAGATAACAAATTCAAACTGAACCAAACCAAACAAAACCGAAACAGTGTGATTTTTATTTGGTAATAATTCTTTCAACCCATTCCAAACCGACTTGAACCAAACTTGATAAAAACTGAACTGAAAACCGAATGCCCACCCCTAGACTGGCGTCTGGCCCAAAGCACAGGTAAGGCAACCCATTGGCACATGGCCACCCACGATAAACAGTTTTATACAGTATTTGCACAACTGAATACATGGCGTGTTTGAATCTACTTAAAACTGTTTCTGCTTCTTCAGAGAGCAGAAACCGATATTGGAGTGTTGGGTGAAAGTGAAGAAATGAGTAAAAGGTCAGATTAGTCCTCAAAATTGCATAAAAATGATCAAATAAGTCCTTACTGTCTGGCCGCCGTAGTAATTCTTAGAATTCTTAGCAGCAGTAATTCTGTTTGGAGTTTTTAAAAAGAGGTTGAAGCACCTCTTTCAGTTAAGATAAGGCTCCAAAGACGCCTTACATTTTTACTTCATCTATTTTCAGTTAAGTAGATAAGTCCAAAGAATGGCGTGGCACCGTTGAACCAGACTGATAGGGAGTACTTTTGATGTGAAAAATGAGGAATAAGGTGCCAAAACTTTGATCACAGTTTCGTTAACACAAGGTGTCATGGCCGCATGTGTTGGATGCTATCCATGCCACTTGGAATTGGGCCGATCCATCACTGCTGCCGGAGCGACTCGTATTCTTGACCATCATCGCAATTGCTTTGCTGCTGTGTTTCCCGGGTCCGGGCTCGGATTCTTCTACGGATCAGCTTCTTGTAGGAGGAAGCAAAGATGGCCTAGACGGCAACATCTTAAGCTCGTTGTCACTGCTAAGCTTTCCAACGCGTTCTCCCTCAACACCGGCTTAGATTTTCAGGTTAGTTTGGTTACTGAGACTGACCTTCACTCTAGCACTATTTAACATGAATTACGTATATTATTGTATTATGTTTTGTGCCCAATTGATATGCGGTAAGTTACTCGCACAAACATTTCACAGGGATTGCAGTTTGGTTCAGAATAGTCGATTATTTCTGCACACTTTAGCTTTCAATAAATATATCTGTTATGATTGTTGACGAAAAGTTGAAATTTTTTAAATTCATATCTGGCTCATTAGCATCTAGAGTAGTATATATATACTACGTATGTATGAAGTCAATAATGGTGGCTGTTTGTTTTGCTTGAATATGCAAAGATTTCTCAATCACAATCTCCATGGATTGGTCCACTGCCCGGGGACATTGCAGAAGTAGAGGCTTATTGTCGAGTTTTCAGGGCTGCTGAGCAGCTTCACAATACATTAATGAACACATTGTGTAATCCAGTGACTGGAGAATGCAGTGTCTCATATGATGTCCCATCAGAAGATAAACCATTGTTGGAAGATAAAATAGTTTCTGTTCTAGGCTGCATGGTCTGTCTTCTCAACAAAGGTAGGGATGAAGTTCTCTCTGGAAGATCACTGATTATGAATGCGTTCCGTGATGTAGATGTGGATGTGATGGATGATAAGCTTCCTCCGCTTGCGGTTTTTAGGGGAGAGATGAAAAGTTATTGTGAGAGTTTACATGTTGCTCTTGAAAACTACTTGACACCCGACGATGATCGAAGTCTTACTGTGTGGAGAAAGCTGCAAAGCCTTAAGAACGTATGTTATGACTCTGGGTTTCCTCGGCCAGATGCTTTCCCCCCTCACACATTGTTTGCAAACTGGTCTGCTGTTTATCTGTCAACTTCAAATGAAGAGACAGAGTCCGAGCAGGTTTGTTTTTGGAAAGGTGGACAGGTAACAGAAGAAGGTTTTAAATGGCTGTTGGACAACGGGTTCAAAACCATTGTAGATCTTAGAGCCGAGACTGTAAAAGACAACTTCTATGAAATTTTGGTGAGCGAAGCTATTAGACTTGGCAGGATTGATCTGATTAGACTTCCAGTTGAAGTTGGTACATCGCCATCAATGGAACAGGTTGAGAAGTTTGCAGCTCTTGTTTCCGATTCAAGAAGGAGGCGAATATATCTTCACTGTAAGGAAGGAGTTTGGCGAACATCTGCTATGGTCTCCAGATGGAGGCAATTCATGGCTCGCTACTCTTCACAGATTGTGAAAAATCAGGGGGTTCTATCCATTGAAAATTTACTGCATGGTGACAGAAACATAAAAGAAGACCACTTGTTCACAAGCCCAAGAGATTATCAAACCAACCCAACAAAATCATCTGATGTAATTAGTTCTTCTACCCAGGAGCTTCTTAGTCAAATTCCTCAAGACACAGAGAACCCAATAGTGAACAAGAGTGAAGTGGAGCGAACTATGCCACTCAAGTTGGATACGGCATTTGAAGGCCCTGAAGGTTGTTCAGTTGTTCCTTACAACAAAATAAATCCACTCGAGTCACAACTGCCTCCTCCAAATGTTTTCTCCCAAAAAGAAATGTCTGCATATTTCAATAGTAAAAAGATTTCACCAGAAATATATTTCACACATGAACATGAGCGTTTGGAGATGCTATGTGCCTCAAGATATGACAAGAAGGAGAAACCTGGGAAAATCAATGCCTCTGCTCCCAAAGCTGAATACAGATTGATAGAAACAGATATTCCAAGTGTGTTATATAACAGCAAGAACTTGCGTAGAAGTTATTCAGATTCTCCTGCTGATCATGGAACATATGCGGATTGTAATGGTTCTTCGGAGAACATCTGCAATGGAAATGTATATACCACGAGTCAAAATGGAGAGTTTGCTAATGCAATAGGCAATTTGGACATAAATAATACACCTGCAGCCATTACAACAGACCAGGTTAATAGTGTTAATGCAAAGCTTGCTTCTTCAAGTGATGAGGAGTTTGAGGTGGAAGGAGATATGTGTGCTTCTGCAACTGGGGTTGTTAGAGTGCAGTCAAGAAAGAAAGCTGAAATGTTCCTAGTGCGTACAGATGGATATTCATGCACCAGAGAGAAGGTAAAGGAAGCATCCTTGGCCTTTACCCACCCTAGTACCCAGCAACAGATGCTCATGTGGAAATCTGCACCAAAGACGGTTCTATTATTGAAGAAGCTGGGGCAAGAACTATTGGAAGAAGCTAAAGAGGTAGTCTTTTAGCCTCATTTCTAATTTAAAGTATACAAAACATGAGTTAAATGTGAAACATCTCTTGTAATTATGTTGCAAATGCCGAACATCTCGTAGTCTAGTGGCATAAGGCTGACATTCCCTAATCCCCATAAATATTACCCCAGATAATTGTTAAGGATCCCTTGGACATATGCAATATACCCTCTCAGGCTACAAAAAATAGCCCAACCCAACTGCCCAATGGAGTTAGTTCTGTCTGTGTAAATTACTTTATGTCATAGACTCATCACTCACAGGGGACATATTCCAGTTATTCTTTGAAGTCCTAACATTTTTCTAGATTTTATGCAATGCCACACCATCAATTATTTTTGTGCGAAATATTATTTCTCTTAAAATATATGAGTATCCTTATTCAATGTCCTTTTTGGAATATATAGTAATAGTAAGTTTGCTGTGCTGGTTTGGTGTTGAGTTTGACATCTAGCCCATATTAAGTGATTTGTTGATTCATCTTTCAACATTCACCGCATGACTTGCACATTTGCAATTTCTCTTTTTTATGTATTACTCCATCTGTTTCAATTCATCTCCCATATGTGCACTACTCTTGATGTCAAATTGACTAAATTTATATTCAAAACTCAGTACAACAACAACATCTAAGCCTTAGTCCCAAAAGAGTTTAGGGTCACAAAATTTGTATTCAAATCTCAGTATTTGATAATAGATATTAGATACTAGTATACTACCTCCGTCCCAAAAAACTTTGCTATTTATAAAACTTCGACCATCTATATCTTTTTATTGGAAATTATTTATAATATAAATGATATGAAAATGTTCTTTGTTAAAAGTACTTTCATAAGTATAAATGTTTTAACTTTCATAATATTATACTAATCAAAATCATGGTCCAAATTTTATGAAATGACAAAGTTTTTTTGGGACGGAGGTAGTATAATTAAACTATAGGAAGTTTGATTCGACTTAAAGACTATATTGAAGATTATGTCTTGAAAACATAGTCCAAGTTTAATTCCACCAGTCCTTGAGAATAGAAAAGGTATAGTATAGATAAAATGTGGCGGAAGGTTTGCTTCCTTCAAATGACCAAGATTCAGAAGCTATCTGTGAGGTTGTTGTATTTAGATGCATATATAATCCTTGTCTCACGGAAACATGGGAATCATGGGGAAACAGGAAACGAGAAACACCCTCTTTTAATAGAAAAAACAACTATTTAGGGAGTTCAAAAGAGTTTCTATAGAGTTTCATGTACGTAAACTTGCTCTTTCCCGAGAGTTTTCGTGCTTCATAGTAGATAAATAAAGACAGCTTGTGTTATTCTTTGACTTGGATTTAGGTCCGTCTCTCTTCCCATCGGGAAACAGTCTCTCCGTGCTTTAGCACAGGAGTAAGACTGCGTACATCCGACCCCCCTTACCCCACCATAAGTGGGAGCCTTTGTGGCACTGGGGTAATGTTGTTGTTGTTGTCTCTTCCCATCATTTCAACTGAAAGAGATTGGAATTAAAATTCCACATCCGGCTTTGTTAGTTCATATGTGTTTTATAGTTTTTACCCCCCACATTGACATATTTTGTTATTCTGATCTTATGGCGCTAATAAAAATAACTCTAGTCCATAACTACGTCAATATATGGTTCTAATTAGCAAGGGCAATATAGATCATTTGCTCTGATTCTTTACAGTTTGAGATCCTTTTTTATTAGTTTGTTACTGCATATTGTGAAGGTTTGATGATATTGCTATTTCCTTCTCTTTTCTGTTAGTGGTCAATGTTTAAGCTTGAAAATATGTGTTTGTTAATACTTCAATATGTAAATAGATTGAAAATGTTTTTTTTAAGTTCCTCTTTCATTGTCTTCAGATCGCTTAGTTATGCATTCATGTAATATTTTTCTTTCAATTTTGATCTAATTATAACTTTGAACATTATCTTGTAAAACAACATTCATGCAGGTTGCCTCTTTCTTGCACTATCAAGAGAAAATGAATGTTCTGGTAGAGCCCGAGGTGCATGATGTTTTTGCAAGAATCCCAGGATATGGGTTTGTGCAGACATTCTATAGTCAGGATAGCAGGTGGGCTCAATATTCTTGAACTGTAAGAGAAAATGTATTGTCTCAATGTCTTCTATGTCCATCATTATTTTAATATTTTATAGTTATCAGTGAAGTAGTAAAGTGTGTATGCTCAATTTGGCTGATTCTCTGATGTAGTGGTCTTCATGAGAGAGTCGATCTTGTTGCTTGCTTAGGAGGAGATGGGGTTATACTTCATGCATCAAATCTGTTTAGAGGTGCTGTTCCACCCGTTGTCTCGTTTAATCTAGGATCTCTTGGATTTCTAACTTCTCACAGGGTGGGTATGGATGTTTTAAATTATGCATGCGATCCCAATGTATTTTTTTGTCTGACTGGTGATATGGTGTAGTTTGGTGATTACAAAAAGGACCTGAGACAAATCATCCATGGGAATAGTACTTTGGATGGAGTGTACATTACACTTAGAATGCGACTTCATTGTGAGATATTCCGAAATGGTAAAGCCATGCCAGGGAAGGTGTTTGATGTTTTAAATGAAGTTGTGGTTGATCGGGGTTCTAACCCCTACCTCTCAAAGATAGAGTGCTATGAACATGATCGTCTCATAACAAAGGTTTGTTCTATGCATTTTCGTTATTCTGTTTCCATTGGTGATGTCTTGAATGGAATTTTTTGTGTCTGTTTTAAAATCCGTAAAGCTTGACATAGATAGAGTTGCTGAAGAAGTTGACCTTCCTGATAATTATTTTTTCACTTGCCATAGGAAAAAAGCTTCGTGATTATTGTTATTATTAGTATTATTATTATTAATATTATTTGGTGGGCAGGTGCAAGGTGATGGAGTGATCATTGCTACTCCGACAGGAAGTACAGCTTACTCTACAGCTGCCGGGGGTTCCATGGTAAGTAAAAAAAGCCATTAAACTGCAAAAAAAGACTTAAGTACTCCCTTCATCCCTTCAAGAACTTCCTATATTTATTGAGGCGTCCGAAATAAAGTCATCTTCTTACCTTATTCAGTAAAGAATTTCTTATCAATTTACTCTGCTACACTCAAGTAATACTGAGTGTATAGTGTCAAGCGCTGAAAACTACATCAAAGAATAACTCATTTCCTTAAAGTGTGTGATATTCATTCAAACTAGGAATTTCTTTTATAGTCTGTTTTTAGCCTTTGAAAATAGTGTTTTTTTTTTTGGTTTTTTGTTCTTGAATTTTTTGTTGGTGTTTTTTTCATCTCTAGAATTTGCACTGTTTTCATTTTAGTTCTCGACTCTTTTAACAATAAAACAGACATGACTAACATGATTTCCACCTCTTTTTCACATCATTTCTTTTAGGGAAAAGGGTCAGATAGGCCCTCGAACTTACATAAAAAGGTCAAATAAGCCCTTATATAGGAGGCTTTGTCTGGCCGTTGCCATTTGGGGAGGTTCCCAGTGGAATTTTTTGATGAATTTTTTTTAGCATCTTATTCATTAAGTCTAGTTTACTCATACCAAATTTTAGCTAAAACTTCAATCGGGAAGGCATTCAAATTAAAACTATGATGCTAAAAAAAATTCATCAAAAAATTCCACTGTGAACTGCCCCAAATGGCGACGGCCGGACAGAGCCTTATAAGGGCTTATTTGACCTTTTTATGTAAGTTCAAGGGCCTATTTGACCCTTTTCCCTTTCTTTTAACTGCCAAACTTTCAGTTACAAATGGCCTATATTTAGAATGTGAATGATTAGTTTTGATTAGTATTAACTCCATTAATAGCCTCCAAAAAGTTAAAAAGGTTGACATGAGAAGTTTAGAGAGGAGTCATGTATTTCAAAATGTGAGAGTTAGATAGTGACTAAAAGAAAATAGCACATATTGCATGGATGTTTTTTTTTCAGAGATGTAAACAAAAATGTGAGATATTTGCATGCACTAAAGACATATTTAAACAAAAAAGGAAAATCTTTACAGTACATTCAATTTAGAAATGACACAAACCGATGTGTGCAACACATGCAGGTGCATCCCAACGTTCCATGCATGCTTTTTACACCTATATGCCCGCACTCTCTCTCATTCAGGCCAGTTATACTTCCAGATTCTGCAAAGCTAGAACTAAAGGTTTGTGGCCATATATCATGATCAGAGGATCGTGTAGCTATTTATTCATGATACTATGATGGATCTCAAGCTCACACATTGCTTCATTTTTCTACTTGAACAGATCCCTGAGGATGCACGCAGTAATGCTTGGGTCTCCTTCGACGGTAAGAGAAGGCAACAACTCTCTCGAGGGGACTCTGTACGGATATGTATGAGCCAACACCCTCTCCCTACTGTCAACAAATCCGACCAAACTGGTGATTGGTTTCACAGTTTAATCCGTTGCTTAAACTGGAATGAGAGACTCGACCAAAAAGCCCTCTGATCACCAAACAACGGCAATCCTTTGTCTGCAAATTACCCCGTATACATAATTGTGCAAGTAATACATAGTAAATAATGTATTAAACTCATTATCAAGTATCAACATTTGTTGGCATATGAAATATTGAAGTCTACCATTCATTGATATATACAGATGTAAACAGCTTGTCCAGAATAGGAGTCAAATAGAAGTCATGTATCTTGTGTAAGAACCTACAGTTAGGGCAGGTTTAAAATAAAGATATGGTTGCATTAGTATAATTGTGTTGCTAGTGTGAATGGTGTAGGGGGTTGCAAATTTACAATCGAAGCAACTGATAGCTGTTTATAATTTATAAAATGATGTTACAAAGGGTGTATAATGCGAAATTACATCATACACCTGGATGTAATTTTTTTCTTTTCCCCTTGCTGATCAAATCGTTCATGCTGTCTGTCTGTTTCTTTTTTCTTTTCTCTTTGCGGATCAAATCGCTCCTGCTCTCTCTTATTTTTCCTTTCCCTTCCATTCTGATCGAATTGTTCCAGATATCTACTTCCTTTTTCCTTTTATTTTATGTTAACAGCTTGTCAGCTTTCAATTTATATCTAAAATTAACTTCTACGAATTTCACTAATAATACTGCAGTTTTATTTAGGGGAAAATAATAAAAAATACCCCAAACTTTGAAGGGGTGTGAGATAAGCACCCCAAACTTGTATATGTAATTTAAATACCCCAAACTTTATATAAAAAGTTATTTCGGCACCATTGTCACGTACTATTTCTTTAAAAAATATAAATTTATGGGGTTAATTGTATAATTAAAAATAACAAATTAAAAGTGTAACAATAATTATTTCGGAATTAAAGTTTAGAATGTTAATTGTGTCTTCATGAATTCTAAAATAATTTAAATTATGCAATTAACACCATAAATTTACATTTTTGAAAGAAATAATATTTGACATGATGTTAAAATGACTTTTTATATAATGTTTTGGGATATTTAAATTACATATGCTAGTTTGAGGTGTTCATCTCACACCCCTTCATAGTTTGGGGTGCTCATCTCACACCGCTTCAAAGTTTGGAGTATTTTTATTATTTTTCCCTTTTATTTACTAGCCTAATAAATATTTAATGCCTACTGACTGTTTGAAAAAAAAAATCTTAAGTGAATCTTTGCTCTTTTTTTGATGAAATATTTTATTGTTAGTGCACTTGGTACAAAATGTTTACATTTGTAGGACTTGGTTTGGATAATAGATCTTGTTTTGAATATCTTTTACTAATTTTTTTCGACTTATACACTTGTCAAATTTCAAATGTTTCTTTTTATTTTGGAGTTCGATGTTTAAAGAATTCAGATAATTTTTATATAGTAAATCAAAAAATATAACTAATTTGAATTGTAAAGCATTTATTACATGTGAAATATGTGAAATATTCAAATATAAATCGTATACTATTGTTACGTGCGAATGTTATATTTCACATTAAAATTTAGAATAAATCAAATTGGGCACTACAATTACACGCGGATCTCTTAATTATGGGTGAACCCCTATACAAATTCCAACTTGAAAATTTAGTTGGTCACAAATCAATAATTAGGAGTGCTCATATTGATTTTCGATTGAGTTTTTATTGGTTTTGATTCGGTTTCGAATGGACTAGAAGAATTATTACAAAAAAAACATACTATTTTTTTGGTTTGATTCGGCTCGGTTTAGTTTAGTTCGGTCAGGTTTGGATTTGTTATTTTTAATAACATATGGAGCCTTTATCGATTTTTTTAGTTTGTTTCAATTTTCTTCAATTTTTCTCAATTTCGATTCGATTTAATACAGTTCGGAAGAAATGCTACTAAACTCAAACTAAATTGTATATGATTTGGTTTTGAACCGATTTAATCCAATTTGATACAGTTTGATTCGGTTAAACCAAACTAATAAGTGTTCGATTGGACGAAAAGGTCGTGATTGCTGTTGTGACTAAGAGTTCATATCATGTGTTGAAAATAATATTTTCGAGAGAACTTAAGTAGTTAAGTTAAATTAAGTGATAAAAATAATGGACTAATATATACAAGCAATTATTGCTACTTTAAAATTATTGTTTATGAGTTAATGTTATTAAACAAAAGTTAATAGGGAGTATGAGTTAATAATATCGATAAGTTAAGATATCATTTGTTTAATGAGGAAGACCATATAAATATTTAGTTAACTATGTGTATATGTCTTGTAAAAAAAACTTGTGTGTATATATGTGACCCTAACCATTGATCAAACTATTCTAAGATGTTCAATCTTGATTAAATTGTTTTTTCTTCCCGGCGGCTTGAAAGTTACTAGTAAATACTCCGTACTTAATTAATATTCACTACAAGAAATTCATTAACAACTGCTCCCTTTGTTCCAAAATAAATATCTTGCTTTCTTTTTCGGTTCGTATTAAAATAATTGTCTTGTTTCCTCTTTTGGCAATAATATATCGCCCTTATCAATTCACTTTTTTCTACTCAAATCTCAATCACAACTTTACCTTTCCGACCACTGAACCACTAAACAAACAAGACATTTATTGTGAGGGGAGTAACTACCAGTAGAGAATTGCCGCCTGGGGCAACTGTAATTCAAAATTTTGGATGGGCGCAAAGAAGGCCTCAATCCTAAACCATCTTCTCAACGCCAATGTCGCTGCAACTAATCGCCTTGAACCGCCGCGACAAGCTGAAGTTAAAGCGTTAACCACCGCAATCACGCTCTACCTCCGCTCTGGAGACCTTGCAAAGGCGGTCTCAGTTCTCTTTGGCGCCCCATTCCCCTTTCCTTTCTCTATCTACTCTCACCTCTTCAGATTCTGTGCCTCAAACAAAGCAGCTGTTGAGGCTCGCAAAGTCGAATCCCACTTAGTCACCTTCTCCTCGAACCCGCCAGTTTTTGTGCTCAACCGAGCTATGGAAGCTTATGGAAAGTGTAACTGCTTGGAGGATGCCCAAGAGTTGTTTGACGAATTGCCTCGCCGAGATGGAGGCTCCTGGAATGCAATGATTACTGCTTATTCACAAAATGGGTATGCCCAGAGGGCAATGGAAATGTTTCTCCACATGCGTCTGTCAGGGGTGTTTGCTACTGAGATCACATTTGCAAGTGTTATAGTATCTTGTGCTTCCCTCTTGAATGTATGTAATTTAAGACGTGTTCATGCTCTCATCATGAAGTTTGGCTTCTCCGGAAATGTAATCCTGGAAACTTCACTGGTTGATGCGTATGGGAAATGCAAAGAGATGAGTGATGCTAAAAGGATGTTTGATGAAATCAAGAATCCAAATAGTGTTTCTTGGAATGTGATAATCAGAAGGTATATTGACCTTGGTGCGGGTAAGGATGCTCTATTTATGTTCTCAGAGTTGGTGAGGGCAAATGCGATTCCTCTGACATTTACTGTATCCAATGCTCTTGTTGCGTGCCTGTCCATTGGTGAGCTCTCTGGAGGGCTTCAAATTCATGGATTTTCTATCAAGACTAACGTCGAGACGGATAAGGTGGTTGCAAGTTCTCTTATTGATTTGTACAGGAAATGTGGGGATATTGGAAGCGCTCGGAGGATTTTTGACCTGCTGTGTTCAAAAGATTTGATTCACTGGACATCATTAATGTCTGGGTATGCGATGGATGGAAGGACAAGGGAGGCAAGGGAGCTATTCAACAAGATGCCAGAACACAATGTGGTCTCATGGAATTCTATGCTTGCTGGCTATGTGCACAGTGGAGAATGGAATGAAGCCTTAGATCTTATATTTCTGATGTTCAAACAGACCAGTGACATTGATCATGTCACTATTGGATTGGTTCTCAACGTCTCTTCAGCCCTTTCAGATATTGAATTGGGGAAACAGGTTCATGGATCCATGTACAGAAATGGATTCCACTCCAATTTGCATGCTGCCAATGCGCTTCTTGACATGTATGGTAAATGTGGGAACTTGAGAAGGACTATAGTGTGGTTTCATGAAATGAGTCAGTGGAGGGATGCAGTTTCTTGGAATACTTTATTAGCTAGCTATAATTCACACGGGATGGGTGAAACAACACTGATGAGTTTCCCAAACATGATAGGAGGGATTGTACCTAGTAAATACACTTTTGGAACCCTCTTGGCTTCGTGTGCAAATACTTTTTCTCTGAAATCAGGTAAAGAAATTCACGGGTTTATCATCAGAAATGGGTATGAGATGGATAATGTGATCAGTGGAGCATTAGTTAACTTGTACTCGAAGTGTCGTTTTCTTGATTATGCTCTTGATATATTTGCAGTAACACCACAAAAAGATTTGGTATTGTGGAACTCTTTGATGCTGGGATGTTATCATAACAAGAGGAATGATTATGTTTTTGAATTGTTTGAGTTAATGAAGGAAGAGGGAATTATGCCAGATAGTGTAACTTTCCAAACTATATTTCTTGTGTGCATTCGTGAGGGTAGTGTACATTCAGGTAAGCGGTATTTTGACTTGATGCGTGATAAATGTAGGATTATCCCTGGGTTGAAGCACTATGAATCCATGATTGAGCTGTTTGGACAGCATGGGTTCTTCGACGAGCTTGAGAGTTTTATTAAGGAGATGCCTTTTTCTCTCACTCCTCATATGTTAGAGAGAATTCTCCATTTCTGTGGAGAGCATAGGAATGTTGAGTTCGGAAAGTGGGCTAGTAATCAACTAAAGCAAGAGAATTCATAGAACAGCTTGCTCTAAAATGGCAGAAGATGCACAATAACACTGAGTCACTGACTGCTGAGCTTCTGGTAGTGAAAAGGTTAAGGAAGCACCTGGTTGTTGCATTGCTGAGAACTAGTTTGGCATCAATGAAGTTTCTAGAAGCAGGCAAAACATCTTTAAAGGAGGCTGGCCACCTGCACCTCTAACCAATAAAGAATGGGTTTGCTATTCTAGGAAAACATAGGCATCCAAGGAATGTGTATGCTTTGGGTGGAGATCTTTCAATCCAGAACTTAGAGTGGTTGCTTATGGGCTTTGGTTAAGAAAATCAGTTATCAAAGACTCCAGTAACATGTTTTGCACTTTTCAGGTGTCATTAACAGCATTCTAAAAACACAATAACTGGCAATCTAGTATGGCCTTCTCATTTGATCACCTTGGAGCACAACGATGTTCAGCTATTATTGAACTAGATTTATTCTCACTTTTGAAAATGTATAGTACGTTCTACGAAGGAAATAGTTTTTTATTTAGAAAAATGTTTTACACACTTCTTGACCCCCATCATACAGAGTTGTACACTAAAATAGGTGTATGGATATATACCCAAGAGTGTTGTACAGAAATGCTATTTTCTGAAAGAATATTCTTTACTGTACTATTTACTTGTATTTATTGATTTTCTGTGGGTCTTATATCGTGTTTATTATTTACTCATGCGAGTGAAATGCATAAACAATACATTGAAACATTTACATATAGTTATAAACTTTTTTTTTGATGATAATAGTTATAAACTTATAATACTAATTTGTTTCATTTAAGATCTAAGGTACCCAAAATGCAACAATAACAATAATTAAAGTATCATCTATGCATTTTACCCTAGTCATGTTAATTAGTAGTTATTGGTATTGCAAGCACATGTTGCATTACATGCTATACTTGGCATTTTGGCAATCTCAGCTGAACGGGTAGTACTGTACTATGATAGTTTAGGTCGGGCGGCTGTTTTTTTTTTGTACTTTGTGTACAAATTTTTCCAGAAATGGTTATGATATGGTTGCAGTCTTGCAGATCTTATAAGATGATGCAAAAGTTGGCTTATGGACACGGCATATAAATCTCATTAGAGTTCTATATATGACATACAACTCTAGTAAGTGAGATCAACTTAATAAAAGTTTTATTTTAAGTAAGAGCATTTAGGATCAAGGAATATGCTCGTTTTCTTGACAACTCAAGAGACTAATTCTAAAGATCCATGAAAGAGAAATGACCAAAGCCAAGGAATAACAAAATAAAAATACGCAAGAACATTAAAAGAGTTGTAGGACCTACACACCACATCAAGTCAGAACAATCAATTCAAACAGTGGACATATGCAAGAGTAGTACAGTATATATTACATAAACATCAAAAAGAGAAAAAAATAGGAGCAATTTCTATATATTCAAGTATTCAACATTCCTTAACACTTACATTATTAACACTTCTCAACACTTCATCCAAATATAGATGATACTTTAATCCAGGCACACACTATCGTTGGCCAAATATAATTTAACGGCCATCTTTTCGCTCATTAGCATCAAATATTAATTTTAACTATTAGATCACATTGACAATTTAATTCTGCCAAGTATTAGCACAACTTTTAGTGTTAAATTAATCTTAACTGTAGAGTAAGGTCTAAAAGTGAAAATTTAAGCTTTTAGAATGACACCCCTAAACATATAATTCATAGGATTCCATTGGAGATGCCCAATAGCGCAAGAGGGACTCAACAGTTAACCTCCTGGTTGCATTGAGCATCGAAATGAAAAAGCGGCAACCGTCAATCTTGTATTCTTCCAGTGGGTTTCTGTGCCCAAAAGTTCTAACATTCACCTTCAACAAATGAAAGATGGTAACATTATTTACATTAAAAAATCCAAGAACGAACATTTTATCTAAGAAACTCATGCTTAATTGGGGACATATTATTTGCACAAAACGTTAGAATCCCCCCCCCCCCCCCAAGGAAGCATTTCATCATTAATCAAAATAAGTAAAGGATGTTACTACGTACTGATGAGCTTAGCCTGTTCATGTTTACGAGATGATCTCTCCAGAAGCAATCAATAGTCTTCAGAAGTACTGCCCTCTGCAGTGTAAAAGAAACTAAATTTTCAACGGCAGCGGACAACCGAGTATACAAGAAGATCAGTGCATTATTTAGAACAAAATTGTATTAAGCCAAAAAAACACATTTCCATTTGAAGTTGCATAAAAGGACCCCCACCCTTAGTTTCGTCCAAAGGAGAGAGGGAAGGAGATATGTGGAGGTCGGAGGGAGGAGCAGAGAGGGGGTTGGAAGAGTTAAACAAGATGTTATATTTTGTTCAAGGGAGGAGTCATGAGGAGCTTTTCTTTAGAAAAAACATATAAAAATAATAAATTTAATGTAATTTCAGTGGTATTTATAAATATTGTAATCTATTTGTAATAATAACGATGTTGAGCACTTTTAATATTAAAAAAAATATTAAAAGGAAATTATTAATAAAAATAGACCACTTCTAAGTACCCCAGATTGGAGGAGTGTGGTTTGATAACTTTGTAGGAATTAATAGTTCCCCAACTCCCCCATCCATGCACATAATGAAAGACACTGCTCTCCAGCCTCTCTCTTCCTCCAAAACCCTTCCGAACAAGGGCATAATGTGACTCATGGAAGTCCAAGCATTATCAGTAAGATGAGGAAATTTTTTTACCTCTATTTCATTTGCATATCCTGCATCATAACCAGATTCTTGTATGACATTCAAATAGGAGGCAATCAGGAAGTCTCCAAGGTACTTGCGGACGTAATTAACTGTCACTTTGTACTTTCCACCTCTAGCATGGGATCAAATGTATAACCAAGAAAATCAGGGTTTATAAACAAAAAGTTAACTGTTGAAGCAAAAAAAAAAGAAACAGAGGACCCACTTGATTGAGTCATCTGTGCATATGGCTAGCCATCGCTTCAAGGAAGCACATTCTCCACGAATCCCTCTAAAAGAATTTTGAATTGCAGGCAAATTTGGTAAATAGACGTCATCAATAGTTACAGAATACATTTCATCAATCCGCAGAAGTGAATCCAAAAGAGCTTCCTCAGTAATCCCTGAGAAATGATCTAGACAAATTGCCAGTTCTTGTTATTAATTTGTGTGCCAATATTTTTGTGGAAACTCATTGCATCAAATTGTAAAATCGTGATTACCATTCAATATTTTTCCAGCTAAGCCTGTGTAGTCACTCAAAAGTTTACCCAAAAACCACTTGCTTGGATGCTATAAACATGAATTTTCATTCAATATGGGTGATTAAGTTGAGGAAAGAACAAAAGTTGAGATCAACACAAAGCATAGTGAAGCGCATAACATATGCCAAAGACAGACTTCAATACCTTTTGAGGATCCACACATTTAATGACAATTTCATCAACCACAGCTTGCATGTACCTAAATTAACTCATTATGATGTTAGGAAAGAAAAAAGATGATAATACACTATAACTACAGAAAGCAACTAGAACCATACATGCCATTTTGTTATACCAGCAAATGGGCTAGGTATTACCGCATTATCTTAAAAGGAGTGCTAATAGAACATCTTTTTGAAGGAGAGATAGAGAGGAAAAAATGAAGGGAAAAAATGAAGGGAAAAAATGGAGAGGCGAAATAAGGACAAAGCAAAAAAAAAACGTCCCAGGTGTGTTGCAACATAGATATTAGAGCGAGAGAGTGAAGCCATAACACTAAGATATGATATGTAAACTGTATTGCTACAGGAAAAATCTATAGAAGTGAAGTTGTTCTGACTTTGAATAATTGGATCAGGAAAAAAAATCTAAGACTTGGCACTTACTGCAGAATATTCTGTGAACAACTGTCAAAACCACCAGTTAATATTAGTTGGCGAAGATTATAAACATGCTTCCTTTGCACCTGAAAATCCAATTTGCAGATCTAATATGATTGTAGTTGGAATATAGGAATAATACTCTGGACTATCAGCATGTGCTACTTTTATAACCTAAAGGAAATAATTTGGGTGATTCCACCCTTACTCACTTTAAAAGTAGAATTTCATTTTTTATCATATAATTGACCAAAACCTAAGAAAATAAGGCTCCAATATTCCTGAAAAAGGAAGTATGATCCCTGTTATCAAATTCATACCTCGAGAACTTCATCAAATTCCACGAGGCTCTTTCTTATTCCAAAGAAGTACTTCTCCGCATTGATTTGCAAGGCCAGAAGCTATGTAGTTCAAATGCAAAGCAAATAAGAAAGAACATGCAAAAAGAAATAGTAGTCCATATACTACGTATATCATATAAATGAGTACAATGATGTCAAACACAAAAAGCAAATGTACTTTGACTTCTTACAAGCATATTGATACAATGTAAAATGCATTCTCAGTGACATAGATTACCTGTTTCACAATTGCATCACCTTCAATTGGAATATCTTCATCATTAGTAATTCTAGATATGAGCTTCACTGCCCACTCAGTATCAAGGTTAAACTTTTGAAACATCTCATCCTGCAAGCTACAATCGATATGGGAGCTTTAACATATCACCCTAAGAACTATAGCGAACATGGAAACATCAAAAATCTAAATCTTCATTTAAAGGATAGGGGTCAAAGAAAGAACCCATTTCAATATCCATGAACTCATCTGAAATGGAAATGAGCTTTTCATCAAAAGGGTTTGAATAATCCACTTCAACCATAACACATATATCCAATAATTCAGAGAGACCTTCTAGTTAAAGATCTACAGGCATAAATCCCATGATTCTAGACAGGAAGTCTTTGGTCCAATCCAAGTTCCCCTCATATGTACCACGCAAAAAACAAATGTTCCCAAAGAGTAGAGAATTTGGGGCAAGTCGACAGCAATATAGCATTATCCTTTTGAATCTCACCTTACCATAAATCTTGTTGATCCAGGATCCCCTTGCCTTCCTGCTCTTCCTCGAAGCTTTAGAAAAACATAAGAATTAAGATCACAGAATACTATGGTGTTTATAAAGGATGTGCATATATGGGTGGATGTGGGTAGGGGGTGCAAAAGACATGGTAATATGGTGTGCAAAGTAATGCAGATTTAGAAAAAGTGGAAAATATATACACATCTACCATTCTGTGATGCCAAACCTACCTATAATAGACTATAAGAATGTCTTGCATAGCGTCTTGGTCAATTAAGTGAAGCATAGTTGAAGATATACAACAAAGCATATAGCCTCATGTATGAAACTTCACACTATGCAGGTCATATATCTACCTAAGATAACCTCATGTCTTGATTGGAAAGTCAGTGAACTAATGCAGATTATTTTGATTTATTAACTAACAATAGCGCTGCTTGAGAACAGAAGTATACATAATACATTTACAATGACAGGAACGAGTGAATTAGTAAAGGTAACTGTAATATTCTGAAGAGTAATCTAGGTAATGATCTAAAAAGTAATACTACTTCTGTTCTCTTTTAATTGCAACATTGAACTTTTTACACTATTCACATATTGTACTTTGACTATATTTTATTTATTAATGTATTATAAATTATTTTTAAAAAAAATATTGTTAAATTCTTCTTATTTTAAAATTTTAAAATCTGAATTTTTTTTACTAACAAGGACTGAAAGATGTTAATGGTCAAACTTGTGCGTTGGCAAACGCGAAAAGTGGATTGTTGCAATTAAAAAAGAATGGAGGAAGTATAAAAACAAGAGGTTTGAACTATTGTAATCATGTAAGAATGAATTCTAAAGCTCTGGTTGAATCAATATCAAGCATTCACAACGACAAAACCTCCTTAAATAATTGTGATTCAGATCTCACCTGGTTATCAATTCTTCTTGATTCGTGTAAAGAGGTCCCAATCACATGCAAGCCTCCAAGCCTTTTCACTTCTAGACCCTCTTTTAAACAGTGGGACTCACAATCCTGTAAAACTGATAAGAATGCAAGTGCAATTGATGGTCCAAGAGGGTACATTTCCGATTGATCTTCAGCAAGCTTCATCAGCTCTCCCAATTCAATGGATTGACTCATTTCTATAGATTCAGAAATTATAGATTTCGCCTCTTCATATGGCCATTTCTTACCCTCATTTTTGCATACATACTTAGCTGTAAAGCAAATCAACAGTTACTAAAAAGAATAAACCAAAACCACTAATGGCACTACATGGAACCAATATAATACAAAAAACTATTGGTTTGGGGCGGAAGGACACAAACCCAACAGAGCTGTCTTAGCCAACAAAGCTAGAGATGATGGTCCAACTTTTATTCTTAATAAGACCTGAAAACCAATAGTAGTTTAAGATGGAAAATAAGAGAGAACTATGGCATTGAATGAGACAAGTAAGCAAGAAAACCTTTTGTAGATTCATCTCTCCATCATCAATATCAGCTTGAGGAATATCTTGCGACAGCGAAGACATTAAGTTGTCTTCCAAAATTTCTTTCGCAAGCATCTTTGTAATAAAATATACAAAAACGTCACTCTAGGAGCACGATGAAACATAATTGCAACTTACCAAAATCACATGAAGAAACAACATTATGTCACTAAAAAAGCTTGACTATTTTGACTGATTTGCCAGCAAACTACACTTGCCTTAGGATTTCCTCCTAGGATGATGTCAGTACCCCTTCCTGCCATATTAGTTGAAATGGTGATTGCATGCTTTCTCCCTGCTTGAGCAACAATTTCAGCCTCTCTAGCAGCATACTGCAAAAGTAATAGTAATTAAATAACAGTCAGACCTGAAAGAATGGAAAGATAAAATGCAGTATATATCCAGTATCTTTCCAACTTTGCAGATATTTGGTGTAGTTTGGATTTGTGAGATGATAGGAAAACCAAGTGGTGTCTATGTTGGAGTGGCCATGTGATAAAATCTCAGCATTGGAATTATTCAGGAAATTGTGTTTTCTTTGGAATCTTTGTGAAGTAAGAAACAAAAAGTTACTGCAAGGTCAGGACCAGAGTTGAGTATCACTTCATTCGTCGGCTCAAATTATCAATTGGAAGTTTTGAAGATGCCTTTACTAAATCATTTAGACGGCCTGTGATTAACAAGCTTGAAGCATGTGATTAAAATGCTCCAGATTGAGGTGTTGAAATTTTATGTTTTTGCAATCACATTGTTCAACACTTGTTCTTTAAACAGACGTTTAAATAATTATATACAAAATTGGGTACATGATGATTAAACAGAAGTTTAATAATTAGCAAAATTAAAAGTTATATACAATCCTCCGTTCTTTAATAGTTGCAACAGTTTGACTTCCACGTTTGCCAACGCATAACTTTGATTGTAATTATATTTAATTACGTATTAGTAAACATTATAAAAAAGTTAATATTTTGGAAATTCACATGAATAGAAATTTAATAACATTTTACACATAATAATTTGATTATATATACATATTAGTAGAAAATCGTGGTCAGAGTAAAGTGTGAATAGTGTAAAAATCATGATGTTGCAACTATTAAAGAATGGAGGAAGTACTTTATATTACTTGCAAGTAATTCTAATAAAAAATACTTGATGTTTTCAAAATTTGAAAAGATGGCAACAAATGGGTCATATTAGCACAATTCTGCATATAAAAAATGTATATGTTATTTGATCTAGGTGTTCTGGTAAGTTTATGCCAAGGTTTAAGGTTTAGAGCTACTAATTTCCTCTAAAGTTTAAACAAACACATACTACAGATTTTTGGCATGTCATGAATAGAAAACCTAAATTTTGTTGAGCTATCAGGGAGGAATTGATCATGCTATGATAATCTGTGGTATACTGCCTTCAAGTCTCCGGTTGTTTAGATAGAAAAACTGAGAATGGGAGAGCCCGTAGGCCATACGAACAAAGATCTGGGAGTCAAATGTGCAGCTTCAAATAATAGGAATGACGAACTCATAAAAACAAAAACAAGAGTTGACAAATTCCCCCTCAAAATATTGTGTATACTAAATGCAAGTACATCTAGAAATCTTAAGCATGGGAGATGGGTGGATATGTAAACAAGGAGATGAAGGCTCAGAATTTGCTACAGACCTTGGGCAGAGCATTGAGGACGTTGTGTGGAATTTTCCTTTTCTTAAGTAAAGTGGACAAATATTCAGAGTTCTCAACACTGCATCAACAAACACAATAAGATAGAGCTCTACTTGATCTATTTTGAGTTTTGAATTAAAAAACATCAGAGTCAAAAAAGGAAAGAAAATATGAATAGTGCACATACAAATCTATAACTAGAAGCGTGTAGTGCATTGCCAATGAACTTGTACTATCATACTGCCTCAAAGGCTCAAGTGACATCTATCACCTATGCAAATATCTATAACAAACTTAGTTTTTATCTCCAACCTAAGTACCTGTTAAAATCTAGGGTTCTATCCTCAAAGATCAACCTAATAGGAGTAGCCCAACTGCCCAAGATCTTAATATGGTGTTTAATTGTTTTATAGTTTTTCGGTGTGGGACAAGTACTATAACACGCCCCCTCACCCCGAACCAGGTTGAATAATATCGAGGTGTATAAATGGTCAAACAGACCCTTAACAAGCTACCCTTAATAAAAAAAACTACCCTTAATCATGGGTGTTAAACAAAAAGTCAAATCACAACTGAACTTGCTTTGATACAATGACACGATTAAGACCCGGGGTTACATCCTAAAAGATCAATCCTTATGAAAAATTGACGACACAATTATAAAATGACAAAGACAATGACAAACCGACGAAAAAATGAATGACGATACGACCCAGATGAAGTGTCTCGTCGTGAGGAGGGGTGCTAGAAGTCTCACACCAGAAAATTGTGAAGTAACAATGTGCTATATTAAGATATTGACTACTACTCCTATCTTAACAGTACCTATAAAGAGACGACCCCCCGGTGCCCAAAACACACACACACACATCAACGGGGCATTGCCTTAAGACATTGATATTGATACTTTGAGATGAAGAACTCTAAGCCATAAACACTCCATGTTGTGTGTATGAAAATTGTTGATGTAATGTCTTTGTTGCATGCATGTGTAATTCCTTTATATTTTGATGTACAGCACTAGCTTCTCAGAAGTAAGTACAATTTGTAGGTATATCACGCATGGAGGTACCATATGTCCAAATTGGGAAATTCCTTCATCTTATCTCATATGGACTTCAATATCTCCCAATCATTCAAACCAAAGCATCACTACTCTAAGAGGCTGGCTATGTAGTAAAGGTGTGAATGAGTCCCCCTATAACTGTCCCATTTTTCATTTTTGGATGTCCCCCTATTATTGTCCCATACATATTTGGCAACATTTGTGTGGCTCTAATTCATTCTTACTTTATTCTCACTTTATCAACTCATTATCAACCACATAATTCGACTTTTCTTAAAAACCACACCACTCTCTCCCATCCCAATATTAGGGGGGCGGAGGTAGTAGTATGTATAAGAAATACAATTACCTCGTGGTTCCAACTAAAACTGGACGACCCAGTCTAAACATGTACTCGATCTCTTCACGAACATATTCCCATTTTCCCCGTGTAGTCTAAAGGCCACAAGAAAACAGCATGGATGAGTCAAGTTACAGATCACTCTTTCATTCTTATAAAAAATGGAAAGGATTTTAAATGTAGATGGTTGTGTCTCACAGCAAAAGCTTGTGTATTCAAGTCTTTTCGGATGTTTGGCAAATTTGTAGGCACTTCAATCACTGGCGTTTTGAACATTTTTAAAAATTCTTTCTCCTACAGAAAAGACATGCAGACATGCTAAAGTACCCTTTGAATTAGAACCCTGATTGAAATAGCTTCATCGGAATCCTGTGAAATCCTTATACAGTTATACCTCAGTTTTCGCAGTTCCAGTCATTCCTGAAAGCCTCGGGTATAACTTAAATAGTGATTGGTACGTAATTTGTGCTACAACAACAGAATCAGCCTGACCAAAGAAAACCATGTTTTACAACTTCAGTTGCAGTAATAATATGGGGGATTTGTTGTAAATAAAACGAAGACTCGGCTATAGTAATTAGATATTATATACCTCAATATTTAGACCTTCTTTTGCCTCCACAGCCTGATGAATCCCATCTGACCACCGCCTTTTCTCTTCAACTCGTCCGGTCAACTGGTAAGAAAATAATGAAAATAAAATTATAAACTGTGCAAAGAAGTCTCATTGAAGGATAAAATAGGAAAAAGTAATACAAAAGCTTCAGCCTTCATCACATACTCATATTTTTATGTTTCAGAGTTGATGAAATTACACAATATGGAGTGAAAACTCAATAATACCAAATCAATAACTGAGAGAAATCTTCAAAACAATTTTGACGTATACGTCTGCCAATAGTACCTCATTTATAATTAAAGCTTTCCCATTTCTGACAATGTATTGGACATCTCGCTTATAGAACTCCTTGGCTTTTAAGGCATTCATTACAAATCTGCAATTTGGATTTTATTAATTGAACAAGCTTTAGTTTGCAATAAAAGTTGGGCTAATATAGTTATAGTTTTACAGAGATCAAGTGGAGCAACAGAAGATGTTCTTTCGAAAGCATCACAACACCATCTCAGAAAATCCTTATAAATGCACAAAATAAATTATGTCCAAGGTTTACCTTGCCCATGGATCATTCTCATCCCACAAGTCATTTGTTTCCAGGGCCATCTCCGCAAGAACAATTCCTTCTTCAGTTAGTTCCACAGAGTTGTCCTTCAGCTCTATGTTGTAATGCTGTCAATACAGGTAACTTAAGTTTCACAGTTAGGTATTCATATTTCTCCCCAGTGATGGAAAAATAGAGCTCCCATAGCTGGAATATGAGAACAAAGAAATATGATAAATAGAGACTCACAAGACCCCTCATGAGCAGATCAGCTACTCTAGCAGCAACAGGATATCGTGCAGCATCTTTGCTTGCCTGAGATATACAGGACATGAATTTAAAAAATCAGAAAAGTGTGTAAAAATTCTTAAAAATAAAACAAATCAGACAGTCTGTATTAGATTTCCCCTTTTTCATCAGGGTACTTGACAGTAGTTTAAAATAAAAGAGTCAAATTTACCTCGCCACTTATTAATAAAGGATTCCTTCCTTCATCTATGAGGACTGAGTCAACTTCATCTACTATTGCAAAATGGAAAGGTTTTGGCCTGTTTTCACAAGGTAAACTTTAACAATGAACTATAATTTTCAGATATTGGTTGCAGTATAGTTTACCATTTCATCACAAGTTGTTCACGGTTATTAGCAAGGTTATCTCGTAAATAATCAAAACCAAGTTCCTGGGAAATGACAGAGAAAAGAGGGAATGACAAAATAGACTAGTTAGTTACAACGTCAATTCACTGAAATGATTATTAGTTATGATGTATCAAAACAAGCTAAGAAAAGTTTAAATTGCATGCCAGAAATAAGATGTGAAAGAATGTATATTTGGAGGTATGAAAATGAAACTTAATACCACTTACTGAATTGTTAGTGTATGTTACATCACATCCATAATTCAATCTCCTCTCTTGAGCTGACATCCCTTTCTATACATAAGATAGGTAAGGAGCACATCATTTAAAATTTATTAGAAAAAAATAGTTGATTTTAGTTAAAGCTACTCGCAGATTGACATTCAATATGGGTCTTGTAGATTTAAACTCTACATGGATTAACAGATTAACTATTCTCAACAAAAGCATAGAAAAGAAATATATTGACACATACTAATTGATATATGTTATTTAATTTTTAATGTTAAACGGCCACAATACACACAACGCCATAAAGCAACCCTTTCTAAAAAAAAGCAGTTCCCAAAATTTTGTTTGAGACCAAATGAAGTGTCTCTGGAGTCTAGAGCAAAAAAGATTACACGAATAAGGCCGACAGAAAGACCAAGGAAACGATGAACCCGTCCCATCCATTCAGCATCACGTTGTGCTAGGTAATCATTAACTGTGACAACTGTCAAAGAGGAATTAAAACAAAAAGTTGGTGAGGCCCAAGAAGCACAATATATCTCCCAATGATACTAAAGTTCCCTCAGTAAAAAAAAGAAAGTTGGTGTGCTAGGTGGTAATTAAGAATGGGGGCTTCTTGACCACGGGGTAATAAACCCAAAACAATATAATCACCGAGGACCAAGCTGAGATGATTTTTTGAAATCCATTCAAATCCCCTCCCCCCGGAGGACAAATCAAATCATGAATGATTGTCAAAGCATTATGCATATGAAGTAACGGATAAAGAATGACCATGAACACCCTCCCCAGTCAAGGCATTGAGATATGCTGCTAATGTGGACACTAATGTCTTCCCTTCACCAGTTTTCATCTCTGCAATAGCTCCATCATGAAGCACAGCTCCACCAATAATCTACATTTGAAATTAAGAAATAATAATTATATATAAAAGGGAAAACTGTCAAATAGGTCCTCGAACTTTCATAAAAAGGTCAATTAAGTCCTTCTATAGGAGATTCTGTCCGGCCGTCGCGATTTGGGGTAGTTCCCGGTGGATTTTTTTGATGAATTTTTTTGAGCATCTTATTCACCAAGTCTAATTTACTCATACCAAATTTCAGTTAAAAATTCAATCGGGAACACATTCAAATCAATTCTTGAAGATAACTGCGCATTTTTGTGTTCTCAAATTAATTTGAATGCGCTCCCGATTAAATTTTTAGCTGAAATTTGGTATGAGTAAACTAGACTTGATGAATAAGATGCTCAAAAACTTTCATCAAAAAATTCCACCGGAAACCGCCCCAAATCGCGACGACCGGACAGAGTCTCCTATAGAAGGACTTAATTGACTTTTTTATGAAAGTTCGAGGACCTATTTGACAGTTTTCCCTATATAAAATTTTGAACAAAAATCAAGCCTTGTAAAAAATAGAAAAATACCATTGAAATTCCATACAAAAGGATTAACAAAAACCAATTTAAATTTATCCATGGAAGCACATGAAATATGATAAAGCATCAATAATTTACTACCAACTTACATAAAAGAATGTAAACATGCATTACATATGGACATGGATTGGAGCAAAAAAGTTCTCCTGTTTGTGGATGTCTAACAAACCAAAAGATGAAAACCACACATGCAGCAAGTGCACAATATCACATCTTCCCCTAAAAACAATCTGAATTTTTCATTTCCCAATCCTGATATGAGCAACGCATAGTACCCTCCCAGGCCTCCCTCCAACCCACTCTCAGGTACTGCGCGATCCCCAAGCTTGAAGTGTTGTCTTATTAGCACTATTTCTCAAAACTCTCCTATGCTTCTTGTCAATCCTGTCTAGCGTATATGAATTGAAAACTGATAAACTTTGTTGTAAAACTGTACAAGAAATTGCTGCTTTAGTTTCTTTTTATCAGTGGTGCTCCTGTTTGTTAGCAAAAACTCTTTTTTAGATAAGTTTCAACCAAATTCCAATTAAAAAATCTCTTACTAAAATATTTCAATGGAATTTCCCCCCCAATGTATAGTTTACCTCCTAGTACATTATTGGAGAACAAAAGTAAACTAAGCACTACGGTCTATCAATAATTTAGTAAGTAAATTAAGCATGTGTGATTATTATTATTATTATGTTCTAAAAGAGAGACCTGGACATCAAAGTGGCGCATTCCCAGCTTTCTTTTTGCAGCTTCACGAACAACAGCAAATGCCTCTAGCAGACATTGTTTATGAACAGGAAAAAAAACAGAATACGAAGCCAGAATTTAGATCAAAAAATTTACTAAATCCGTCCCGGCTTAAGCTTCTTGTTGAAAAATGACACATTTATTTACACAATAATTAGATAAGGTAACTCACATACATTTTGAGAAATAATTTTGATGAAAATGTGACATAATGATGTCATTGATGACCATTGTGATGTCATATGTCTATTATTTTTAAAAAAAAATGATAATGAATGGGGAATTTTGAGTTTGCACCCCACTTTTTGGGTGATATTGGACTTTGCACCCCATTTTCAAAACATTTAGACTTTGCACCCTATCTACAACATTTTGTGAAGAAAATTTCTTAAATGGGGTGCAAAGGCAAAGACATTTTAGAGGAAATAGGGTGCAAAGTCTAAAAGTTTTGAAAATGGGGTGCAAAGTCCAATATCACCAAAAAAAAGAGTGTTAATTGTTTCCTCACATACAAATGGAAAGCTTTAGTTGGAAAGTCCAAAAGAGACAAGTGAGAAGTTTAAGCGGGGACTGCTGGAGTATTAGTTTCAATAACAAATTATAATATGAAATTATCAATAATTAAAATAAAAATATCAAATACTACCTGCTTGAATATGGGACAAGGACTCTCCTTCTCTCAATCGTTTGCGAAACTCCACTGTTTTTGCGCTCAGCTAAACCAACGCCAAATTTAATTTCGAATAGCAAAACGTTGATCATATATAGGCAAACACAGGCATGGATATTATCTATTATCTACCTGATCATCGGAAAGTTCCTGAATTTGGGGTTCAAAAGCATTAACTAAACTGACGAGCCTGTCATAGTCTCTCACGACCCAGTGGTTCAAAGACGTGAAATTACTCAACGTTGTTTTCAACCCGTTAATGTTCTCCTGTAAAATGAGCAAGAATCAGAATTCGTTTTCAGCAGGAATATTTCTGAGTTTACAAGGGAGTGGACCTTCAGGGAAGCTGCCACAGGTAAGTGTGAGGGAATGGAACGACGGCGTCTAACGTGTTGGCAATGAGAGACCGGCCGAAAAGCGAGTAGAGGGAAATCGATGCGCTCAGTGAAGAGTAGAGTTGTATGGTGAGAAGTGTGGCTTCGGCGGTCGTGGTGCCGGCGTTGTTTATGTATAAGAGCATATGTGGTGGTGGCGGTTGCGGCGGCGGCTGGCGTTCCCATTGGTTCTGCCGGCCAGCTGTGTTCTCCGGAGAACAATACAATTCCTTTGAACTTGCAACAGGCTGAAAAGGCTGCCTATACTTTTTGTATTTTGCGAATTTATATGGACTGAATTGAGAATGCTGCAGGGCGGGAGCGGGGCGCAGGGGTTTGAGTTAAGCAAGCTTTGATTGTTGAGGGATGTTTTTGATGAGTACGAGACTAATTTTTAAATGAAAAATTAATGTAAATAGAATTTGGAATTCCAAAAACAAAAATGATTTTTGTACCACTATTATACTCATTTTTTATTTTCATTGTTTTTAATATGGCATGGTTTATATTTTATTTTCGTATGATCTGATCTGTTTAAGTTTGATTCACTCTAAAGTGGTCTAGTCTAAATTGATTTCAAGATGTCTGATGTATGTGTATTTACGATTTTCAAAGTCAAGGCTTGACTGATTTGTTTAAATTTAATCTAGGACTAAAACCAATTCAAGTAATGAAAACACCATAATATTTTCTCCTCGTCAAAAAGACGTTCTATTTGACATTCACACATAACTATGTAACAGTGAATGTGATGTTGAGTTTCCCAAAGTACCATAGTAATAAAAAATTATGACACACACATACTTCCTTAAGGACCTTCCAACATCAATCAGACACCTTAACTGATGAATTTAGACTAAAGTTTAATCACAAGATGACCGATAGCAAGTGAAATTGTGCTTCAAGTACTTGGAGCCCAAAGTGCCCTAATCACGTGCTTACACAAATAAGAAAAGCAAGGGAAATGGGCTCAAACATAGAAGGTATTTAGCACAGAAAGTCGGAATCTCTCGAGAAAGAGTGCGTTTCTGTTTCGGAAACTCTACAGAAACTCTCCGGAAACTAGGGATGGACTCGGGCCGGGCGGCCCGGGCCGGAACCGGCCCGGCCCAGTTACTGTTTGAACCGGCCCGGCCCGGGAACCGGTCCGGGGGGCGGTTCGGGTCGGCCCGGCCCGGTAGGAATGCGGTTCAGGCTCGGGCCCTAGGATTGGTGAACCGGCACGGCCGGTTCGGGCCAAATTAATTTTTTTTTTTGAATTTTTTTTAAGTTTTTGGGTTGGGCTGGGTATTTTGGGCCATTTGAGGTGGTTTGGGGTGGTTTGGGGGTGAGGGGGGAGGGTGAGGGGGGAGGGTTGGGGGTTAATTAGGAAAAGCCAAAAAAAAATAGAACCGAGGCCCGGCCCGGCCCGGGCCGGTTCCGGGCCTCCCATTCCTGAACCGAGGCCCGGCCGGGCCCAGGCCCGAACCGGGCCCAAACCGGAACCGGTCCACCCCTACTGGAAACTCTCAAAATAAGCATTTTTGAACAAAAGTTGACGTTTCCCGTTTCCTCATGATTTTCGCATTTCCGTGCAACATAGCATAGAAGTATAAATAGACTAATAAAAGAGTAAAAACGACACAAATGACAATTGAAGTGATGATTCTATAGTGCTCGTCCAGTCATACAATTACAAGTATAAATTCCCTCCAAAATTTTTGTAGGATTCTTGCTAATTACAATGCACTAAAGCACGAAAATTTAAAGTTCCCCCAAATTTTTACACTTAAACGCCTACATTTATCTCAACTAAATCATTTCCTATCCCATGAATACGACTTTGGCTCTCTCTCTACCAAATCAACCTGCTACACCTTCCCCAAATGCCACTGCAGCTGCTACTTCGGGGGTACCTGCAGGCTGCAACACAAACAAATGAAGGCAATGAGGCATATGAAATATGACAGAGCCCTACACAGTGTAATGCACACTGGGAGTCTGGGACCCATACATCTTTCAAAGCCACCAACCTAGATCAGATTCTTCATCATCGTCATTGCCTGTCACGAGAGAATGTTTGGATTATGAGACCAAATAATCCTTCTCCAAGTTGGGGGGCTCGGGTTTGAAGGATTTGGGTGTAAGATGAAAGGGGGGACCGAATGACCGATTCAAGTCTGAATTTGAAGATGAGACAGAAACAAGATCACTTTATCTGCAAAAGCGGGGAATATGTCAAGAAATACATGCATACGGAGAAGAAGAAGGAGAACAACCTTAAAGAGAGAAGGCAAGTGCGGTGTCAAAGTGGAGAAGGGATGGGTATACTTACCCGACTAGGACAAATGGGAAGGATTGAGTTAATAGGGGGTAAATGGGAAGGATTTTCTAGACATTGTATTAATTATTATTTGCCATGTAAGGAAATGAAAACCTTTTGGGATAGATAAAGAAGGAAATGAAAAACTTCATTTCTAGATGGAGAGAATAATTTTCAATATATGAGCATTGAATTATTAATTGCACCATTATTTTGATTGAACGCCTTTAGATTAGTGTATGTTTGGTACAAAGAAATGAAAAGATACTTCTTTTAGCTTTTAAATAACAATTAACTTTTACTGATTGAAACAACAATAGTAACAACATTCAATCCTTAATTTCAAAAGATTTTAGAGTCGGCTCACATGAATCGATACATGAAACATGCAATTGCTAGAATGAATAGTTGACTCGGTTTTTCTTCTTCCCTCTAGTTGTCATTCTTTGTTTTTCCTCCCCCCTTTGTCCTTCTCCCGTCCTATTAGAAGAAACTTTTTTCTAATAGTATTTTCGAAATTAATGATGCACTCGCTGATTTTGTTTATAGTTTTCTTTTGCTGGCAGTTTTAGTTTTTTCTTTTTCCTTTTTTATCTCATTAAATTTGGTGAGTTCATTGTAAAAAAACTCTTCTAATAGAGGGGATAAGGCAAGAAGGGAAGGGGAAACCAGAAAGCCAACGGGAAGAAGAAGAAAAGTTGGTGAGCCCATCATCACTTACGGTCGGTCACTCATTAGAAATAAATCTCTTAATAAGGCGGAAAAAGTTGATTTGTAAAAAGCAAATAAATGAAAAGAAGAAAAATGAAAAGAAGAAAAATGAAATGACAAATGCACCATTAGTTTTAACGACCTTATTGTGAAAACCCATCTTTTAAAAAGAATAAGATTGAAAAGGGAATCGGGAAAAAGGAAAAAAATAGCATGAAAATGGAAAAAATGGGGATTGAACATCATCAGAAAGTGGGCTAACAAAAAAATGATATTAAATGTCATAGAAATCATCTACACTTTAGCAGCCACCAAAGGAAAGGATACAAAAGCTTAAGGCTAACAAAAGCTTAAGGAGAATGAGCAGTTACATTTTGAAGAAAGAAACAACAAAAGGAAAGGGATATTATAGGGCATTTTTCATCAGGAAAATATTTCTGAAGTCATTTGGCATGTGGAAGCATTTTGAAGAAAGAAGCTCATGTAAAAATTTTGCACCGCATATTGCTGAATATGAAAACTACCTTCTCGTCACTATAGGCAATGTATAGCCATAATCAAATAACTCTTCCCATGTATGTACCCACGTGCTCCCCTTTTCTCACTAGGGGTCTCTATACAGTTCTTTCTTTCCACATTGTTTTGAAATGTATTGTTGGTTTGTAACACTATAATGTACACTTTTTGCATTTGAACGTTCTTCCAAGAAATTACTGCTCCGTAGAGTAGTATACCTGAAAAAAACGGAAACAGTCCGTAAAAAACTAAAAACTAAAAAGCCGGGACTCTTATCATCAGTCTGAACTAAGGGTGGACCCAGCCCCGGTTCCAAAACTGCTTTGGTTTTCCACGGAAACCAGTCAGGAACCAGAAATTGGTTCCCCTGAAACAGGGCTGGACCATTCGAGATCCTGTGTTTAAAAATAGCCTAAAGAACTAAACCTGGACCAGAACCGCAATAGTCCAGTTCTCCCTATTATGTGACCCAGGACCAGCCGGTCAGAAATGGGACTGGGTCCACCACAGTCAGACTCAAACATTGAAAGTGGCACACCGATTTGACTGAGAAAGCAGTATGGAAGATTTGAACTCTAAAATAGCTTCTCTATTCCACAAAATAGATCTATAGTACCTTGATTACTCTATCAGCTTGTCCAATGAAAAGCTTGCCTTGCCAGTATAGAAGGGCAGTTACCACAGAATCACAAGAAATTGATCCAAACGCAGTGGCATCTATCTGAGTATCTTTCCCGCATAGTTCCTAGAAAGTCAGTAGAGATCATGTAATATCCATTAACTAAATAAACTGAATAGCAATTCATTTCCTGGTGTAAAGTCTAAATCACAGCAAGAAATCAAGCATTGCAAAGCAAATACTCCCTCAGCCATATGTCCCAAAAAATGTTGTTCTTTATTTTATGTGCAGCCCTAACTTGTCTCATCTTTTCTTCTAAGGAAATGACTTTGTGGTTGATAACTTGATATTGTTTCTCTCCTGTAAGCACATCTCAACCACAGTTTCCACATATTTAAAAATCGTGCGAAGAAAAATTGGGAAATATTGCGACAGAGGGAGTAAGATCTATTCAAGGAGTGGGATCGGAATAGTCATATTTAGATTTACAGCAGAATAAATTTTATATTTTCAATAATTCTAAATTTACATTTATTATGAACACAATTAGGTGTCATTTTTTCTTACTCTTGTCTTTTACATCCTCGTAGCTGCAAATTGTGATAGACTCATTAGCGATATGTTTGTGGCATTTACCTGTACATTTACAACCTTGTCCCACCCACCAGTGAAGATCCATCGCCCCTTCTTGCAGGCACAGAATACAGCGCCATTGTGCGCTTGTGTAGATTTCAGTAGCGTATCATTACACCAGATCTGACCAATCAGATGATTATTATGTAAGAGCTTTACCAGAAAATGACAATGCACGAATTCAGAATCACGCGTGTGCTGGAATAGTTCCCTTTCTTGGTAACTCTTGTATTATTACATCCGTCACAAAAAATGCCATGTTTCACCAAGGTTCACGTTTTAATTTTATTTGTCTGCTAAATTAAATCTAACATACTTGACTTCTTTGAAACGTTTATTTTGAAAAAAACGCAATACATATCGTGAAAGTAAGCTTGTTTTTTTGGGATGGAGGACGTAATAAATTGCAGATAAATGAGAATGATCAAAACTGAACTAAGACCCCATTTGATAAGGATTGTTGGTAGTAGGTACTAAGGTTGAATCTGCTATGTTTTATGGAAAAAGATGAAGAAGATTGGTAAAATCCATTTCAGCAACATAAGCAAGTCAAAAGCTGCATATTCTGTCTGCTGCTGATAAGCAGAATAATCCAGTTTTGGCTTCCAAATGGAGTCTAAGTATATCCAGAGAATCATCTCATTTTGGATTTACCTCAACAATGCCATTCTCGTGAGCTACAACAAGTGAATCCTCATCAGCAGCAACAGATAGCACCGAATTCAAGTTTGAAGGCATATTTTCCCCAAGCACTGCCAACAGACTGTGATCACTAAGACACCATAATCGCACAGTTCCATCCCAACTTCCACTGTAAAGGACTTCTTTGCAAATTACCAGTGAAGAAACAACTGACTTATGACCTGTCATTGTGCATGATAATGTGTAATCCTGAAGATGGTGGCCTGGAATTAATTAGAAGAAAGCATAGCAAAAAAATGTCACAGTAAAAGCTTGTTGGGGAACCTACAGTTTCAGTTTTTAAAAATGGAAATTTCAGGTTTTTTATTTATTTAATCACATATGGGAACACTCCATTTTTACAGATCACCTTATTAAGTTTTCAGTTGTTTCAAGTTGGAAATTTATAGCTTATGATTATGTTTCAACAGCTTATTTTTCATTTCAGTTGTTTTCAATTTTTCATACTGAATCTACCTTGTAAAAAGTAACATTTGGTTCCATGCAAACAAAACTAAAACCAAATCTTACTATGATCCATTAAAACATTAGAATTGACTACTGAAATAATCCAGTACTTTTCAGCTATCCAAACACACTCGTTCTGCATCTGTTAAATTTAAGCAGATTAAAAGGATAATAGAGTACTGCCTGCAGTGACCAAGCTTTTATTGACTTGTCTCCACTGCCGGTGTATAGATGGTTGTTTCCTGATACAGCAAGGGCATGAATACCACTATACCGCCAATCCTTTTGCTCATATAATTTAATTATTGGTTCTTGTCCCAGTGGAACAGTGGCAACCCAAATACATATGGCACCCCCATTGTCACCACTAATGCACATAGGTTGTTCATCATCCACAAATATGACAGCAGTAACTCTTTGCTCATGCCCTTTAAATGCATGTACATGAGAGTAATCCTGCCAGACAATAAATTATTATCATACAACATAGTAAAGCGAAAACCCATCAGTGAATGTTCAATTTTTTAACTAAAATGGGAATAGAAAAAACTCAGGCTTCAAACTATAAGAAAAGTTATAGCTTTGAAAATTCACATGCAGTACTCAATTCAAGTAAACATTTTGAATCCTATAGATTTTGTTTGCCAAAAATGTTGAGAAATCTCTATGACTACGACTAAAATGATAGGTTTCCCCAAATATGACTACTAATACTTGTATGACTAAATAGATATTACTTGAGGAATAAAAACAAGTTATTCTTCTTTATCAAGGACCAAGTAGACATTGTTTTAGGAATAAAGCTCGTTATTCTCACTTGGGTAATTATTTCTAAAAGTTCTAAAATTTGCACCATTTGTGGCCATATGTGACTTATATCAGTGTGAACACTACTCCAAAATTCCAAACAACTCATAAGTTTGAACGGTATACCTGCAAAGACCACACATTGACCACTTTATCAAAGGATGAGCTGAAAAGGAAACCCCCTGAAACATACAAATGAGAGATCGATAATTTCAGATTACATTTTCATTGGGAGGAACAAAAAAGTAATTTTCTGCAATCAAACATTCTACAGAGTGCAAGGACCTTTCAACATGAATAAAATAAGAGAGACAGATATCCATAATGAGAAACTGCATTAACAGAAAGTAGACTAGTATATGACAAACAAGATAAGTACCTCCAATAGCAAAGCATGTTATACAATCACGATGTCCTATCAGATCAATACATTTGATCTGGCCATCAAGTATGCTGTCAACAACATCCTTACCAACCTTCAAGATTTCATCTTCCTCATCATCTATTCCATCAGAAGATTGTTTGTTGGCCCTGCAGATTGATAGGCATTTTGATAGACAGAGCTCTCCGAAAAGCAGGCAAAGAGGAATACTATGCTTGTTCTTTACCTGTTTTAAGTTAGTTAAAACATCAATATCTGGTTTGACCATCACTTCTCTCAAGCTTTTCCATAGTTCAATCACGGGTGAGCGGTATTCAGGATTGAAATCCAAACACTTACAGAAAATATCCGATAAAGGTATAAATTCAGGTTTCAATTGACATTCAAATAAACAAACAATCCTCTCCATCCACTCTGTATACCATCCAAAAAAATCACAATGCATTTCATCACATTCAATTATATACCGCAAATAAACCCTCATCTCTTGAGCAAAAGGTTCCCCTATAAGAATCCAAAGCAACAGTGAAGCTAAAGACCAAACATCCACCGCATAATCAATTTGAACTCCTTCAGTTTTCAATAACCCAAACATAGCCTCTGGACTAACAAAAGAACATTCTGTCAAATTTTCATTTTCCAATCCTACAGCAAGATTTTCATAACACATAACCATCTTTCTAAGTCTCCTTATAGTTACCAAAGTCTCACATATATCAACATGAGTGTGGCCAAACTCATCCATACCAAAACAAGATGCTCCGAAACAGCCAATGCTTACTCCTTGCAAATGCAAATTATTCACAGCTTCACAAATGTCTAGCCCAACCATTGCCCAACTTTTAATGCATCCTTTTTTATCAGAAATCAAGTCTGTGAACATACTAACATTCGTCTCAAACTTCTGGCAAACTAAATACACAGAATTGTCATCTTCACAATACCAAAAACCATAAACTTTACACACTCCATGATGCCTGGAGTTTGCATGAAGAATCAAGTCTAATTCGTTTCTTTCCCTATAGGCCATTTCATATAAAGCTCTCAGAACTTTCACTTCATAACTATATTTGAACTTATAAAAGCTCTCACCTTTGTGAATGGAGATCCCAAGCTTAAGAAGACATACTTCCTCTTTCTCTTCAGGATTCTCACTGCTCATACCATCGTGATTCCTCAGGCATTTCGTCAAACACCCATGCAACAAATAACAAAAATCATCAGGGAAATTAGACCCGGAATTTCGTGGTTCAGTGGACACGCTGTTTTCTGGGAGAATCCAAGATGACCAGTATAAGTAGAATTCACGAGGCCACACAGCTGCGCTGAAAATTGACGAGTCACTTTTGGGTTCTTGCAGTGATTTTGCGGTTTTGGGTTGTAGCGGAGGGTCTTCGTTCAGGAGGAGGGAGGAGAAGCGGAGGAGGTCGATGTTCTTCGGTAGAGAGGAGAGGGGTTTGGGTAACTTCACAAGCTGAGTGCAGGCTGGACATCTGATGGTGTCAGGGAAGGCGTTCGGGAGACGCCCTATACAGGCCTCGCAAGCAGAGTGGCCGCACGCTAGTACACGCGGGATCGTTGACGTGGATTCGTACGGTTGTAGACATACGGGGCACTCCGGCGGCTCCGGGAACTCCATTGCCGGCGAATCAAACTATTGCTTCTGAGCTGTCTTCAGGTTACTCCTTGGCTAACCTCAAACCTCTCCTTCAATCGATCAAATTAACAAATTTCCGGAAAAATACCTGAGAACAATTTTCCAAACATTTTCGTATGTGTATACTTTTTTTAATTCAATTCTTTGAATTAACTTTTTTAATGTTGATTAAATAAATAATACCCAAAATATTATTTATTTAAAAATAATTTCCAAAATACTATTGGAATTAATCACGGTTAAGGAAAGCCGTCGCTAGTCCAAATAGTGGCTCTTATGTCCGGTAAATAGAACCGCAACTCATTCTATGGAAAACAAATATGTTAATATGTTATCTATGATCTTTATTAGAGGTATACATATTTATAAGGTAATATTAAGACTTATAATCGTTTCACACGATTAAGATTAGGAAAGACATTAAAAACAGCATCTTGAATGAGTAATCTGAACTAAGAGCATCTCCAATGCTAAAATGTGTACGGTGCACATGTGGCATGAGTGATAGCCACATAAATATGAGCAAATAAATTATTTCTCTCCTTATTTGAATGATTTTATACAATTTTGGTAAGTTTTTCCCTGCAATGTCAACTGCAATGTCAACATTTAGACGGTCTCCTTGACATTGTGGAGAAAAACTTACTAAATCTGTATAAAATCATTAAAATAAAGAGAGAAAGAATTTATTTACTAATATTTATGTGGTCATCTCTCATGCCACGTGTGCACCGTGCACATTATACCATTGGAGATGCTCTAATGGGAAAAAATGAAGAAAGAGTATGCTTTAAGAAGTCCTTTGCTATAATGTGCACATGCATGACTCTTGTAGGAATTACAAATTATAGTGTGGGATTGGTCAACCATGCTCACGGTGTGCTCGATCCTAAACAGTGTCACTTTGTTGACTAATACAAGAGCATCTATCGATCGCAGGTGCTAGAGGATCGACGGGCGGAAGGTAATCTTTCTTCTTCTTTTCTTCTCCTTCTCTTCCTCCACTCCCTCCTCCTTTCTTCTTTCTTTGTTAATGAAAGAATTTTGATTTCAACCTCTCAAGGAAGGGAGAAGATGAATGAATATGTTGTTCCAGGAAGATTTATGCATAACCCTTTAAAATGGAAAGCAATTTCTTTTGATTTGATTTAACATCGATAGGGCTGCGTATTATTCAAATTAATATTAATCTGAGTTTTTTCCATTCTGCTGGATGTTGATTACACAAATTACATGTAACATCTACTTGTTTCCAAGTTACATTTGAATAAGCTAAAATTACATGTCACAAATTACATTTAACTTGTTTCCAAGTTACATTTGAGTTAAAACAGTTTACATTTAAATGAGATACATTTGAATGAACGTAATTTACATTTTGATTATTTGAAGTTACATTTTGATTCACACAATTTACATCTCATATAATTGTGAAAGCAGGATGCTCACTCTGCACCGCTCCCACGATATAGATAAATTCATAAATCGCATAATCTCAATACTCAGTGTTTCTAGTATGATAAAATATGGTGTAATATGATTTCATGTAATATAAAGGTGAAGTTTAGGGGTGTTTGGATCTGATTCTCAAAACTGCTTTTGTTCCTTCAAGGTGCAAAAGTTGGAGTGTTTAGACGAAAGTGCAGAAGTGATTCTGATGCTCTAATTCACTCATAGAATCAGTTTTTTTAGAAGTTGGGGGGGGGGCGACTTCTGAAAACTGATTCTGATTCTGCTTCTACTTTAAAAAAGAAGCAGAAACATAATCAGTTCTAAACACCCCCAAAATGTACTGCTTTAATACCATGTACTTTTTAGTTTCTAGGCATCATGGACTAGCATGTAATATACTCCTTCAATATTTTAAAGAGTTAATTATGACAAAAAAATGACTAAAAGTAAGTCACTTTGCACAAATATGTCAAAAAAATAAATTATGTTTTCATAGGACTAATTATGTGTGACATGGACAAATATACCCTTACAGCTATTGAAATGTTTTAATTCATAATAAAATAATATAAAATACTCCATTCGTTCTTTATTATTAGTCCTCCACTCTATTTGGGGTTGTTTTTTTATTTGTCTTCCTTTCCATTTAAGGAAAGCTTTTACAATCAATATATACCTTTATACCTCCAATTTTATTACCATTACCCATTTCTCTTTCTTACTTTTTCATTTACCCACTACTCATCACACTTTTTACACTACCTCTATTATTTTCCTCTTATAACCCGTGCCAAAGTCAAAGAGACTAATATTAAAGAACAGAGGGAGTAATAAAATTCGTAAAAATACTAAAAAATAATAAAAATATTTAAACACTAATAATTTAAAAAATTAAATTTAAAAAAAAAATTAAAAAATAAAAACGCAAAAAAAACACCGCCGCCTCTGCCGCCCCAGCACCACCACCTCTAGGAACTAGGGCGGAAAATGCCACATTCATTACGAATGTCAGATTTATGGCAGAAACAATGAAAATGTTGGCATTCGCAAAAACCAATATGCCATTTTTTGGCATTTTTAGAAAAAAAAAATGGCAGTTTTTAGAAAAAATGACATTTTTTACTTCGGTCGGGGGTGGTGGTGCAGGGAGGCAGTACCACCACCTCCGGTTATAGGGGGAAAATGCCACTTGCATTAGGAATGCAATATTTATGGCAGAAACAATGAAAATGTTGGCATTCTGAAAGAGTAATATGTCATTTTTCGGCATTTTCAGAAGAAAAAAATGGCATATTTTTACACCGATCGGAGGTGGTGGTGCAGGGAGGCCGTACAAGAGGTGGGAAAGGCGTCCATATTGTTTTTAATTTTTTATAGAGTTTTACTATTTTTTATTAATTTAAAAAAATCAATTTTTATAAATATTTATTCATTTTATTATTATTTTTCTACGTTTTTTCGAAATTATTTCGAATTTATTATGAATTAAACATTTAATTATGACTTGTGACTATTTTTTACTCATATTTAAAGGAGGGGTAAGAATGGAATGAAGAAATAGGTATGTTTCCCATAGGACTAATATGGTCTTACTTTGCAATAAAATCATAGCAAATCCTATTTTGAATTTTCGCCATAATTTTAGTCTTATTTGGAATAATTTCTATATTTTAAAATTGCAATAGTTTGAAATTTTCCGTTTACGGAAACATCTTTGAGATGGTAAACATCGAACAATAATTTATAAAGGTGTTAATTATTCAAATGCTATGCACTCAAATACTACGTAATTTTTTTACACTTCAACACAATTATTAATACTCCCTCCGTCCCGTTAGAAGGTTCACACTTTCCTTTTTTGGACGTCCCGTTAGAAGGTTCTCATTTCCATTTTAGGAAACAATTAAAAAATCTTAAGTGACGAATTAGTCATTAAACATTACAAATGATACATTTATAACATCACAGTTATCAATACTAACACATTATAATATATACCTAGTAAAATTATTTCTCAAAATATACCCGAAGTACTTTATTTAATTATCACCTAAACAACCGTGCCGTTTTGCTATGGGAACCTTCAAGCGGAACGGAGATAGTAAATGATTTTAGGGGGGGGGGGCTGGAACCGGATTTCGGCGGGCTGGTCCCGGGCTCTGATAATTTTCTACACGGACAGGCCGACTCTGGACCGTAAATGGGATCTAATCGGCCCAGATCCGTTCCTAGGTGTGAGGGGATTAGCCGAAAAGAGAATGAAAAAGAAGAAAGATATAACAAGGCAGAAAGGAAAACAATGACCTCGAATTTGAGGGAAAGGGAAAAAAGAAAAGAAAAGAAAAGAAAAGAAAAGGAAGATAATAGAAATGAAAAATGAAATAAAAATAAAGAAAATAATACTTCCTCTGTTCTTAAATAAATGCAACGGTCAACATTTCACTCTTGCCCATACACAACTTTGACAATTAATATATATAATTTTGTATTAGTAAAAAAATTAAAAACATTAGATTTTGAAAATTTACAATGAGACAAATTTGATAATATTTTTTTTCAAAAAATAATATTAATACATAAATCAATAAAACGTAGTCAAAGTAGAACATGTGAATAATGTAAAATTTCATATGTTGCATTTATTTAAGAGCAGATGTAGTATTACGTACTACGTAATGGACATGGACGAAAAAACAATTTATAAAAAGAGAATTTAACTGAACAATAGTACATAAAAAGAAGAATAGGGTAAAAACGGGGGCTGTGAAGAAAAGGGAAAAATGGGGGCTATGAGGGAAATTCTACAAAATAAAAACTTTTCTTGCATAAAAAAGAGTTAATGCCTCAAATAGGACTAATAGAAAAGTTAATTGCTCTTTTAGGACTATAAACGAAACACAAGTCTCATAGGACCACTTTCAGAATAGTTGGACAAAAATACCCCTCTTTTAATATTTTAAATTTTAAAATTAAAATGTAAAAGTTCTGAAACCCTAGAAGTAACTCTCGTGAAGCAAGAGCCAAACCAGCCGCCGGCACATCCTGCCTCCACCCTCTCCGGAGACGGCGCCGCCTGTCGCCGCCCTCGCCGGCAAATGCGCCGCCTCTTGCCGCCCTCGCCGCCCTCGCCGCCTGCGGCCGCATCCTTGCTGGCGCATCATTGCCACCCATCGCCGCCCCTTGCCACCGCCACTTCCCACACCGGCGTCACCATCCATGCCATCGCCATCTGACCGGTGTCGCCATCCACCGCCGCTGCCATCCCCCGAGGCCTGAGCACCACAACCATTGTAACAACTCATGCGGAATAAATATGCCATTATGTTGGCAGATTTAGAGTTGGAGAGTATATCCACATCTGCCATATCACAAAAGTTTCAGATCTGCCAAAGAGTTGGCAGATTCATGTTGGAATGTTAATACAAAACTGCCATAAATTTGGCAAAAAGTGAAAACATGAAATACATAACCAAATATTCAAACAACTAAATTTTTTAATGGAATAATTTTCTTAGCACAATCGGAAATAGAAAAATGAAGTTATTGACAAAAATCAGAAAAACCAATTTAAACAAAAGCATTTCTGCCATAATATGATGTTAATGTACACATTTCTGCCATAAACTTGGTCAAATCCGAAACAATCATCCAAAATGTTGAAAATCAGAATTTGTTTCAAAACTCAGAAACTAGAAACCAAAAAATCAAAAATGAAGTCCGAAAATTGCAAAATTCAATTCAAAATCCAGAAAAATGGAGGAAAATTGAAGAAGAGGAAGAAGAAGCGGAAGTGGAAGAGGAAGAGAAGAGGAAGAGGAAGAGGAAGAAGAACCTTAACAGCAGCGAAATCAACGGCGTGAGAGAGAACTCGGTAGATCTGGTGTGCAGGGCGAAGTTGACGGCGGCGGCGATGGCCTGGGTGAAGTCGATTGATGATGTGCAAGGAAGAAGGAGAAGGATCTGCGTAGGAGAGAAGGGGGGAAGAGGTTGTGCGCAGGGGTAGATGTGCGTAAAATGGAGAAGAGGGTAATAATGGAATGAAATATACGTATGTTTTAAAAAATGGAGTAAAATAGTCCTATTTGGGGGGGAAACATACATGGTCCTATTTAAGAATTTCTCCCCTCTTTCAGTCCTATAAGGGGCAATTACTACATAAAAATGGATAAAAGTAAGACAAAAAGTGTTGTGAGGGGTATTTTGGTCCAATCACAAATAAAAACTGGCAGGCTGCCACAAAAAAAGTCTGGAATTTTCCAGCGGTGGCCAAGGTCCGGCGCAGGCGGGTTTCGACAGTCCTGGTGCATCAATGGTAAAGGCTGTGAGAGGTATTTTGGTCCAATCACAAATAAAAACTTATTTAAGGATGTATACATCAAGTGCTCCTATTCTGAGAAAAAAAATCATGTTTTACTCCAAAAGGTAAATCTTCAGAGGAAGAAATTGTTTTTTTTTAAAATGTTTTTCAAAGAAAAAGCAATAAAACACATGTTATCACCGAAACTAGTGAAAGAAGATGGAACATTTAGGTGAGATTTTTGTGATCAATTTTTTCTCTAATTAAGTGCACCTCAGTACTCCTGCACGTCTACACGCATTTAATGTTCTATGAAGATCCCCTAGTGTTTTATTCGAGAAATAGATACTATCCTCCATTCTCTTTGAATTGCAACATTCTTTTTTTCTCGCTTGCTAATACACAACTTTGACCGGCATTATATTTAATTCTCCATTAGTAAAAAAATAAAAAACAAATTATGAAACTTTGTAATGAGACGAATTCAACAATATATTTCAAAAAAAACAATTCACATACATTAATAAATAAAATGTAGTCAAAGTAGAGTACATGAATACTGTGTAAATTCTAATGTTGCAACTAATATGATACGGATGGAGTATTTCTGTGCATACATCCCACCATTTGATCAATTCGACATATTTTGATGTTTTTAGCGCTCAATGCTCTGTGCATGTGTCTCTGTTCTAAACAAGAGCATATGGCTGACTGAATAAGTCATTGTTTCCATTCAGATCATTAACTCGAAAGTAAACAACCCCTAAGTTAAGATCTCGTGCAATAATATTTCAATGAATTTCATGTTTTAATTTGTTTTTTTTTAATTTCCAGCCTTCTTCTTTGTGGGATTTTTGCTGCTCCCATACTCACCATCACCCACTTGTGTTCCATCCTCACCCATTAAAAGACTAGAGGCATGGACTACTACATGCACATGTCTCCCACCATTTCCCAATAAATAGGAGTATCCCTGCTTATTCCAAGATCATCAGAAAAAGAGATAAAAGATACACTGAGAGTGTCAGTGTTAATAAGTTGAGGGTGATTTAATATAAAATTATAAATGCATAGTACTCTTACTTCACAATTTAGAAAAAAGGAAAAATCTCTACTCTGCAAGGGCGTGGATAACATGTTCCAATATTTTTGTCCAACTCGTGGAAACGCCATTGTACGTGACCTAATTAACTACTAGGAGCTGAGTACTATTTTGTTACTAAAAAATAATACTTCCTTCATTGATTTTAGGGAAAATGGAAACTAATAATCCAACCTTTTAGCGGTCTTCTTTTAATAGTCCCACCTTTTCGTTATTCATGAATAATCCAACCTTTGCACCTCATCTTCATTCACTGGTCCCTGACCAGTTGATGACCTGTTATTCCAAGTTATTTTCTTATCATTGCAAAATATTATCTTTGTGAAAGGTGGAATTTATGGTATCATAGTTTGCAGAGATAAGAAAATAACTCGGAATAGCAGGTCATCAACCGGTCGGAGACCAATAAATGAAGATGAGGTGCAAAGGTTGGATTATTCATGAATAACGAAAAGGTCGGACTATTAAAAGAAGACCGCTAAAAGGTTGGATTATTAATTTCCATTTTCCCTTGATTTTATTATTTTCCTTTTCAGGTTGTTCTAAAATGGTTTTTTTTGTTATTTTTTAGCAACAAATAATATATGATCCATATCATTTCATTCATTTTATTCTATTCAAAATCTCAGCCATAATTTTAACTTAAACTAAAACAAGAGAACCCGTATGAGAGTATGAGACGGAGATAGTACTACGTACGAGGAGCAATTTGTTATGTAAGTATATAGGAAAATTATGTTTATACACAAAATTTTGTACTTTTTTTGTACACACACGCTTAGTTGCTTGTTACACAAGTAGTTTGTTTAAAAAAATCTGAAATTGTGTACAATTATTTGTGTACACAGATTGTGTTAAAGTCCCACACCGGATATCTCTAAAAGAATTAAATACTATATTAAGATCTGTGTTACTCCTCCTATCAGATTGATCTTTTAGAATGGAACCACAAATTTTACCGGATTGTCTACAAAAAATATACCCTAGTACAAATTTTGTGTCCAATAAGAATCTTCAATATATATACTACCTCCGTCCCGTTGGAATGTTCCCGTTCGGTTTACGATGCTTGAGTGACAATAAAGCAACTCGATCCCTGTTCACACTCTGCTTATTTTTAGTAAATAAAATTTACATATTCAGAAACTATATTAAAACCGCTACAAAGCCTGATCAAGAAAAGTTCAATTTGATAAAAATTTGATATATAAAGTAAAAGATTAGGAATGACCTAAGTTGACCAATGAATAGTGAACGGAACCATTCTAATGGGACGGAGGGAGTATATATGAGCATATACGGAGTATATGATTATATGACAGTTAACGACTACCTAGCTAGTCTATAAATCAAACCATGAAATGAAAAATATACGTACTGCGGGCACACTAAAAATAAAATAAAATCTAAGTGCCTTAAGTTGAAATGGCAAATTGGTGTTCAAGATCAAAAAGAAGCATCGTCGTTGCTCTTCCATCTCTACTAAGCAGCACTACGAAGTTTGGATGTCCTCCCGGCCGGCGTGCTCACTATCCCAAGTATTCCACCGGCGCCGGCACTAGCCACGGATATCAGCAGCCGGAAATGGCGCCGGCCAAGTCGGCCGCCATTTTCTCTGCGCAGCGTTTCGAGTCGCTGAGTGCTGCACAGCTGGCAGATTACTCTTCCGAGGACGATTATGATGACAGTCATTATGATACTAATCGGGTACTTTTTTTTTACTCCCTATCGCAATAATCGCACCACCTTTAATTGTGTTCAAATGTCTTACGATTGAATTTTAAGATGTATTTTGGACATAATCTAAACGTTATCAAAAACATTTAAAAAAAAAATCATCAAAAAATTCATCGAAAACTACCCCATACAGTGAATCCACACGCTGGTTCCGGTCAGAAGCTCGTGATATGAAGTGCCCTCTTACATGCGGTACTGACGAAAACTTGTTTATAATATCGATAATTGTTTTCAAATTTTGTCGGTATCACATATAATCTGACTCAAAAATCAATTCATGTTATCACATATGCAATTTGGGTGTGTACACGGGTGAAATTTTCAAAATACATATACTCTAATTCGTGTCGGTGAGCGTAACTCAACTGGTAGATATGAAGTATCGTGTGGGTAAGTCTCGGATTCAAATTCAAACAAGTATAATGAGAGGTTATTATGCAGAATTGCATTGGGTCTGCGCAAGTATCTGGATCAGAACTCACTTAATCTGCAAACTTGTGATTAAAGTTCAATTTATATTCTTTCAATTTATCTTTTGGGTCATGTCGAAATGTCATTCTTCATATACTTTAATTCGTTGTACATTATGTTCGAAAGTGAAGCATACAACTTACTAAAGTTTTGCAAAGATATAAAATAAAATGTACAATAACTGTTGACATACGTTTTGCATAAAATATGTTTGGTATTGTTAGGTGTACATCGTTCCTGCCACATTTTTTTTGCGATAGTCCTGCACACCTGCCTCACTATATTTTCACTTTTAATTAGTAAGGCAAAATAAAAAAAATAATCCATACTATCAAAGAGAAGCCCAAAACGTATGAATTCAATATCAATATCACATAAACCACTTTTTATTCATTTACGTGTCACTCTCTCTTATCTCATTGTTATTGGGACCGATGGAGTATTTGATTCTGTAAGGACCGTTTCCGTCTCCGGCTCAGGTCTCCAACCTTCTAAACTAAACTCACACACCACTCTAGGGCTAGGCCACAACATCTCCCATGTTTACTCACTCTTCTTCACTCCACAAAGGAACTCTCACACAAAGAAAGGAAGAAGGAAGACTCTGCTGATATCTTGCAGGCTTATCTCACAAAGAAGGAAAGGAGCAGACTTTATACTAGGCAGGCTGCCAATTTGACAAGTCACGGGTAAACAACAGGACACTCACGGGTGTGGCCAAGACAACAAAGGCTCACGGGTATAAGCAAGGCAGCAGCGGACAAAAAACAATGGGGCATACTCCAGATAAGTCAAACAGGCCATAATAAGTGATTTCAACTCTGGGAATCAAAGTGGGAGTAAACATGGGGTGCAAGCCTAAATAATAAAGTGGAAGGGAGGCCTTGGTAGGACCAATACCTCCAACATTCTCCACCTTATTGGTCCTAAGTGGTGTAGAGTAGCAAAACAGGTTGTGAGGAGACTCATCATCACCGGGTCACCCGGAATATCAAAAGACACAACGGGCAAACACTTTATTAGGCAACCCACAGTTATCCACAGTCAAAATTTAACACGCGTTTACAGGACAAGTGCTTCTCAGCAGAAAGACACTTGGTACCCATATCCGCGGGGTTAAACTCCGACGGGATCTTGCACAGCTTGACTCCACCTGCATCAACAATATCACGTATGAAATGGAACCTAACATCAATATGCTTAGTTCTATCATGAAATACAGGATTTTTGCAAAGTTGGATAGCCGATTGGCTATCCGAGAAAATGGTAACTCCCTTTTTGAGAAACCCAATTTCGGAGACAAGGCGTTTGAGCCAGATGGCTTCCTTAAACGCTTCTGTGGCTGCAACATACTCGGACTCAGTGGTAGAAAGGGTCACAATAGGCTGTAGTTGAGACTTCCAACTAATGCAAGAGCCACACAAAGTAAAAACATAAGAAGTGGTCGACTTCCTGTTATCTCTATCATTTGCATAGTTAGAATCAACATAACCAATCAATTCAATACCACTAGCACATTTAGAGAAAATTAATCCATGCTTCACAGTAGAAATCAGATATCTAAGCAACCACTTAAGAGCATTCCAATGGGGCAAACCAGGGTTGGACATATATCTACTCAAGCAACTAACCGCATATGCAATATCAGGTCTAGTGCTAACCATAAGATACATCACCGACCCTATTGCGCTGGAATAAGGCACAGATTTCATTTTCTCAATTTTAGGAGCAGTCTTGGGAGACTGGTCCTTACTTAACACAAAGTGAGATGCCATAGGGACATTAACAGGAGAAGCAGATAACATATTAAATTTACTCAAAACTTTTTCTATGTAAGAAATCTGATTCAAAGTAAGAGTACGCTTACTCCTATCCCTAACAATGTTTATGCCTAGGATCCTCTTGGCATCACCTAGGTCTTTCATGGCAAAATTCGCACAAAGACATTTTTGCACATCTTTAATAGCATTCAGAGAAGGACTAATTATCAGCATGTCATCCACATAGAGTAACAAAAATACAGGCACAGAAGAAGTATTTTTGAAATACAGGCAATGATCACAAACAGATTTTTGGAACTTCAAAGATATCATGCATTTATCAAATTTGATGTTCCACTGCCTAGGGGATTGCTTCAGGCCATACAAAGTCTTCCTAATCAAACAGACATGCCCACTTCTCTTGGGATCCACAAAGCCCTCAGGCTGGGTCATATAAATTGTTTTATCCAATTCACCATGCAAAAATGCAGTAGTTACATCCATCTGTTTCATTTCCCAGTCATGGTGAGCAACTAAAGCAAGCATCATGCGAATAGTGGTGAATTTAACAACAGGAGCAAAGATTTCTGCATAATCTACCCCCTCTTTTTGAGTAAACCCCTTCGCAACCAACCTAGCCTTAAACCTAACATCACTAGGTTCTTCCTTAACCTTAAACAACCACTTACACTCAACTACCGAACAGTTGGGGGGTCTAGGTACAAGGGTCCAAGTCTGGTTCACTCTCAAAGAGTCCATCTCACTTTTCATGGCACTAATCCATTTCTGAGACTCTTTGGAACCTAAGGCTTCACGGTAGGTCTTGGGTTCATTCAGCTCTAGGGATTCAAACACAGAAAATGCAAACATAGAAGTATCATGCACAATGAAAGCATAATCAGGCATACTATCAGCAGTTCTCTTGATAGTCCTTCTACTCCTATCTCTAGCAAGTTGATAATCATGCAAATTATCACTACTAGGCTCCACATGCAACTCATGCAAATTATTGTTATCATGAAAATCAGATTCAGCACCCATATCATGCAAATCATGCTCAGTATCATGCAAATGCTCCACCTCACTCGAGGTGGTGGGACTATCATGCTCAGAGGAATCAGAATCATGCATAACAATATCATCAGTAATAACAGGATCAACAGACAAAGGACTAGCAGCAACAGGGACAGACTCCACCTCACTAGGAGTACTATCAGACCTAGACTCAGGATCAGAAACAGACTTGGTCAAGCAAGGAAAATCAGTTTCATTAAACACCACATTTCTGCTAAGGACCACTTTAAAGCCTACCTGGTTTCTATCTCATAACCTGTAACCCTTTACCCCCTCTGGATAACCTAGGAAGACACATTTCTTAGACCTAGGATCCAACTTGTCACCCTGTTGGTGTGCATACGCTGCACAACCAAACACCCGAAGGTTAGACAGATCAAGAGGCTTACCGGTAAAGACGGCTTCAGGACACTTACCACCAAGAGGGACAGACGGGGACCTATTAACCAAATAGGCAGCAGTAGTGACTGCTTCACCCCAGAATTTCTTAGACAAACCAGAGGTAGCTGACATGCTTCTAACCTTATCCAACAGAGACCTATTCATTCTTTCTGCTATCCCATTCTGTTGGGGAGTATAAGGCACAGTTTTGTGCCTTTTTATCCCACAATCCACACACAGCTTATCCATCTCCTTATTACAGAACTCTAACCCGTTATCAGTCCTAAGGGTTTTAACCTTCCTGTCAGTTTGGTTTTCAACTAGGGTTTTCCACTCCCTAAACCTCACAAACACATCAGACTTGTGTTCTAAAAGGCAAACCCACACCTTCCTAGAGAAATCATCAATGATAGAAAGGAAATATTTCCTACCCCCGTGGGTAGGAACACTAGCAGGACCCCAAACATCAGCATGAACATATTCAAGCACAGACGAACACTTAGACAGATTAGGGTAAGAGGAAGGAGGGAAACTGACTTTATGCTGCTTGCCTAACACACATGATTCACAGAAAGGCATAGAAGTCACAGAGTCCTTACCAAAATAACCGGCCCTACGCATGACATCTAAACCCTTATTGCTCATATGTCCTAGCCTATTATGCCACAAAGAGGTCTTATCAGAACATACAACATTCACAGACTCAGCAAAAGGTTTAGCATGACACACATAAAGGTTATTCACCTTCTCAGCTTTAAACAAAACAAGCGAATTTTTCAGGATTTTCATACAACCATTCCCCCATTTTCCCTGCAACCCACTACTCTCCAAAGCAGCAACAGATAACAAGTTATGACACAAATCAGGGACATGCCTCACATTCTTAATGGTAAACACAGAGCCACAAGAAAACTTCAGACATATATCACCAACACCAAGCACATTGCATCTCTTATTATCAGCTAAGGAAACGTAGCCACTATCACATAATTCATAAGTAGAAAACAAATCTCTAAAGGGGGACATGTGATAGGTACAACCAGAGTCAATCAACCATTCATACTCAGACAGGGAATTTCTCACAGAATTAACATGATCACAAACCATCAAAATATCACCAAGGTCACATTTATCAACAGCTACACTAGCATGCTCGGTCTTCTTAGGGTGGGGGCAATCCTTAATGAAATGGCCAGTGTTACCACAATTGTAACACACTCTCTTCCTAGATTTGCTCCTCTTCCTCCCAGGCTGACTAGTGTTCTTACCCTGACTATTTTGCTTAGAGTTCTTAGACCTACCCTTAGATCTACCTCTAACAAACATAGCCTCACCGGAGTCCCTGGACTGACTAGCACTACCCCTAGCATGCTTCAGGTCTAATTCCTTACTCCTTAACCCATTCACCACAATGTCTAATGAAATCTCATCCCTACCGTACTTAATAGCGGACTTAACATCATTATAAGAGTCGGGAATGGCATTAAGTAATACTATGGGAGTGTAATCATCTATGTGTTTATCACCTGCCTGTTTGATATTTTGTATCAGTTTATTAAACACATCCAGGTTCTCATCTATATCCTTAGTCAGGTCAAGCCTAAACCTAAAGAATTTCTCTAGCAAGAACAACTTTCCTGGTAAAGAGGTATCAGTATAGAGACTATCCAATTTCTCCCACAACTCCTTAGCGGACTCAAGAATACCCACTTTCCTAAGCACAGAATCAGACAGATTCAAGTAAATAGTAGAACAAGCAGTTTCGTTCATTTCAGTTTGCTTAGCCTTATCTTCTGATTCAAGGAAAATACCAGTGACAGCTCTGAAAACTTTTTGCTGTATTAAAACACACTTAATTTTCTGTTTCCAAATATCAAAATCTGTTTTTCCATTAAATGGAAGCATACCATACTGATTCGCAGCCATGGTATCAACCACAAAAGGAACACAAAGCTAAACAGACAGAATTGACAGAAAATAATCCAACCCGGGTTATAAAGTATTCACTTTAATAACCTCGGGCAGCATGCAACACATAGCAAAAATGGACATAATGGCAATTAAACAATTCTGGGCAGAAAATTAAAATTAATTAATTCTACCCCTACCACCCAATAAACCACCCCTACGCATAACAATTAAATTAAATAACACAAAGTAATTTAATTAATTAACTAAAACAAACTACCACAAATGAGTGAGTTTAGAAAACGTACCTGGGGGGTTGGCGGCCGGGATTAAATCAACCGGCGGCCCGCGGGGAGGGGGAACAAATTAAATTTAAAACCGGAATGCTATAAATAGGAAGTTTATCGAAAACTTACCTTCGCGAAACCCTAGGAGAGCGTTTCGACCTTACCTACCCAATTTTTAAAAAATAGGGATTTTTCTGAGAAGTTGACTGTGTTGACCGGCGTTGACCGGCGTTGACCGGCGTTGACTGGTGGTCCAGCACCTCTAGCAGTCCAAGTCAACAACTCCAGCCCGGTCCAAGCTCCAGCTCCAGTCAGCCCAACAGCCAAGTCCAGCTCCAGACAACTGGCCCAATAGCCAGCTCCTGCATCCAAGCTACAGCCCGTCCAGCAGTAGACAGCCCAAAAGCCCAGGTCCTGGAGTCCACAAGCCCAATGCCCAACAGCCTGGATCGGTTCTGGCTTCTACGCGAGATCAGCGATGGACAATAGCGTATCTTCTACGCGAGAAACCTCTGCTCCAACGATGAACAGAGGACGCCGACGATGGATGATCAGAGGTCGAGTTCAACCTCCAGGCAGCGAACGGCGAGGTTCCTGGCGACGACGACGGCTTGGGTTCTAGGTGTCGGCGGCGGGTCTCCCAGGCGACGGTGAGCTTTCGGCGGCGGCGATGGCAGAACTTCCAGGCGTTGATGGCGAAGAATCAACTTCCGGCGAGCTGCGATTTCAGCAAACAGAGAAATCGGCGAGCTCCAGAGAACGACCAGGCAGCTCCAAGACCTTTGGCTAGCTCCAGTCGACGGCGGCGGCGGCGGCGGCGGACGGCGGCAGACGGCGGTTCCGGCTCTGATACCACTGTAAGGACCGTTTCCGTCTCCGGCTCAGGTCTCCAACCTTCTAAACTAAACTCACACACCACTCTAGGGCTAGGCCACAACATCTCCCATGTTTACTCACTCTTCTTCACTCCACAAAGGAACTCTCACACAAAGAAAGGAAGAAGGAAGACTCTGCTGATATCTTGCAGGCTTATCTCACAAAGAAGGAAAGGAGCAGACTTTATACTAGGCAGGCTGCCAATTTGAGAAGTCACGGGTAAACAACAGGACACTCACGGGTGTGGCCAAGACAACAAAGGCTCACGGGTATAAGCAAGGCAGCAGCGGACAAAAAACAATGGGGCATACTCCAGATAAGTCAAACAGGCCATAATAAGTGATTTCAACTCTGGGAATCAAAGTGGGAGTAAACATGGGGTGCAAGCCTAAATAATAAAGTGGAAGGGAAGCCTTGGTAGGACCAATACCTCCAACAGATTCCTAATAACACCATCAAAGAGAAGCGTGACGATTGAGAGCAATTTAAGGTAATTTTCTCGCCTTAAATGAGCTGTGAGAATTAGCTTCTTGTTGGGATTAGTATCATTGGATCAATCATTGATAGTTTTATCGGGAGCTATATATACTGAGAACTTGGGATCCGGAACCTCTACCTTACTTTAGAGTAAGGTAGAGTGCATTGCTTCCTCCCGGTCGTCCGATCGACAATTCAACGGTTGGAGATCTTGGGCTCCACTTTTTTGCCGATCTCGAGGCCGTGTTGGCCGCTCCCCTCCCGTCCGATGCGCAAGGCACCCTCCTAGTCGGGTAGAGGATCCCAATCCGAGAACTTGAGCACATAAACAATTAATCAGTTAAGAATGATATCGTTATGCACAGTGGTATATGGGTGAAGGTGAGAAATATTCGACTATGGGTATTCAATTCGATAATGATGAATATTTGAACATGCACACCATTAAAATTGTTAGGCCAAATGATTTTGATATGATCGAGTTCAAACTGGTATTGTCAAATGAGATTATTAAATATGAAATAATGATTTATGTTAGTTACAGTATGTCCAATCCTGGATGATATTGATCAGATATCATTATACTAACTTTAACCATATCTGATCTTTAATTTATTCATAAGTTTATTTTAGAATAGTAAATAGTCCTAAATATAATACTTTATTTCATGCAATAATTAAAATATGCTCCGTATTGAGTATGGCTACCAATAATACCAACTCCAAGGCTGGAGACAGGGAGGGTTGGAGGGGTCTCAGCCCATGCAAGAAAAAAATTCTTAAGTATATATTATGTATAAATACTTTTAACCTATAGAAAGTATGTTGATATTTTAAATTTTGGCCCTGCAATGTAAAATTTCTAAGGATTGACCTCCTCAATCATACATTTCTGGCTCCGCCACTGACCAAGTCTTATGGTACAGCTTGGTACAAACGCGTGTTCTGTATATGAATATGGCAGATAGTAAAAGAGTATTTCACTTCATAATTCATAGTTAGACTCGTCAATAGTGTGACAAAAGAAAAGATGTGAATACTTTGTGATAGATGTAAAAAGAAGTTAGAAGGTAGTTGTGGGAGCAGAGGGAGTAAATTCTATCATTTTTTGAAGAGCCCCATGTTTTTCAAAGGAAATGAAACTCTATCTAAACTCTAGAAACGTTCTTCGATCAGACTCTGAGACGGTTAATTACCTTAAAAAAAACAATGTGAATCACTAACCACCAAACGAAGAACATAGAGTTCTTTTGACCTTTAAATTCAATGTACTCTATCATTTCACTAGACTCATGATAGTCAATTCCCCTCACTGATGAGACAGATAAAAGTACACTCAAATTGAGCAAAACTTTTCACTAAACATACGAAAGTTTCGAAGCAATTAACGGCCTTAGAAATCTTAATACTTCTATTCAAAACTAAACTAGATAACTCAAGTTTGCCACTAACACAAACAATATGAAAACAAAGTAAATAGTTTACGAATATAACAATGAAACTTGAAATAAAAGTAAAACAAACTCTAGCCACTCGTTCACTCCATGGTGGCGAGTGGCGACTCAGGAGGAAGCCGGATTATCAATATTTCATCTTCTTCTTCCAAGATCAAAAGATCAAAGGACAAAATAGATGACATTGTAGTTGCTGCCGGTGATACACAAATAATTCCAAAATACTTCATTGTGAATCAAAATAGGATAAAGATGAGAAGTGAAAGGGAGTGTCTATTCTAAACATGATATTCTTTTTTTTACCCTGGAAGGTAAACCACCAAAATCAGTGGGGTAAATGCCGGGGGCACATTTACCATGTTTTTATTAAATAGAAAAACAGATACAGAGAGAGGGGGTACCAAACCAAAACCCCTCCAAGGAGGCATTCCTCCCAAAAATAACACGAGAGAAAAAAGAACAGAAACAAGATCCACTAAGGGGGCTAGGCCTGACCCAATGGAGTACATCATAACACATATCTAAACATTAAGAATGATTTTAATTGAAATGGTTTAAATTTAGATTAAATGAAATCGGACTAGACTTAAACAGATCATATCGGATTTCGAAAGTTGTAGAAGACACATACAAATATCTATTAAACAAGGTTAGTTCACATCATATCAAACTTAAAGTGAGCATACCAAACAAAAAATCAATCTAATTAAAAACGGTTAAAAGTAAAAATTTGCATTAGTATAAAAGTTAGGCTAAAGAGTCAAATAGGTACATGAACTAATTTAAAGTGTTCAATTAGCATCTTAAATAGGAGGTTCTGCCCGGCCGTCGCCAATTGGGGCGGTTTCCGGTTGAATTTTTTGATGAAATTTTTTGAGCATCTTCTTCATTAAGTCTAGTTACCCATACCAAATTTCATCTAAAAGTTCAACCGGGAAGTCAGTCAAATGATTTTTCGAAATGTATTGCGCTGTTTAACTGCGTAGTTATCTTCAAAAAATCATTTGACTGCCTTCCCGGTTGAATTTTTAGATGAAATTTGGTATGAGTAAACTAGACTTAATGAAGAAGATGCTAAAAAAAATTCATCAAAAAATTCCACCGGGAACCGCTTCAATTGGCGACGGCCGGACATAACCTCCTATATAAAGGGTGGGAAAACTGTCAAATAGGTCCTCGAACTTTCATAAATAAGTCAATAAAGTCCTTCTATAGTAGACTCTGTACGGTAGTCGCGATTTGGGGTGGTTCCCGATGGAATTTTTTGATGAATTTTTTTGAGCATCTTATTCACCAAGTCTAGTTTACTCATACCAAATTTCATCTAAAAATTTAATCAGGAGCGTATTCAAATTAATTCAAGAACGCAAAAATGCGCAGTTATCTTCAAGAATTAATTTGAATGTGTTACCGATTGAATTTTTAGCTGAAATTTGGTATGAGTAAACTAGACTTGGTGAATAAGATTCTCAAAAAAATTCATCAAAAAATTCCACCGGAAACTGCCCCAAATCGCGACGGCCAGACAGAACCTCTTATAGAAGGACTTAATTGACCTTTTATGAAAGTTTGAGGACCTATTTGACAGTTGTCCATATAAAGGGTTTATTGAACACTTTAATTAGTTCAAGTACCTATTTGACCCTTTATCCCTAAAAGTTAAAAACAGTTCGGCATTAGAAGCTTCTTGACTGAAAAGAATTGCATCTTTTTTTGGCAAAAGAGAATTGCAACTTTATTTGACCAAAAACTACGTAGTACTACGTACTCTTCAAAGTTTCTAGTTACTCTTTTTGACAGAAGTCCACAAAATTGAACTACTTATAGTCAATCATCATTGTGCTGTTCGTAACGTTTACTTGCAATGTATCCATTCTCATCCACACCACCTTTTGATAACCATATGAACAAATCACATCAAAAAAATCCTCTTTTCATCTTCTTAGTAAACTACAAATTTCACATTTATCCATCTTCTTCCTCGTCTCATTGATCTGGAGCCGCTAGCTAGCATACCAATCTTGCTAATCAAACACATTCTAAAATGGGTTCCCTAATGAAAACGCTCATCATCCAAAATCACAAAAGATTATTATTATCACTAGGCGGCTGCCCTGCTGCTGCGGCGGCTTCCACCATTCCATCCCTTCGCCGTTTTAAGTCATCCGGCGCAATGGCGCAGGAGTCTCCTGCTCTGTATACGGATAGCGACGGGGACGAAGACGCTAAAATTCCGGTTAGTTTCATAAATGGGAACCTCTGTCTGGAATCTCAGACCAGCTGAGGACAGAAATTGTCTTTTGCTTACTTTCTGTAGCGCGTTTAGTACTGTTTACACGCGCCGCCATACACATTGATTGATCTATATATGTGCAATTGATCTGGCAGAAAACATTTACGAGAAATTAGCTTTGAAATGATTTTTAAATGAGCAGGCATTGGATTTCCCAGGCGGGAAGGTGCCTTTCACTACGAAGATGAAGTTTATTACTGGAGCTATTGATGAAGATGGGAGGATCCCCTGTTTTCGTGTTCTGGATGATGACGGCAATCTCTTGCCCGCCGGCACCGCATTGGATCAGGTAGCTAGTTACTCCACCGAAATAATATTCATGTTTTTCTTTTTTATCTTTTATTTTTTACGCAAATTTTTCTTTTTTATCTGAATACTTATTTAGTAAGGAAAAAAGAAGTGTTTCTTATGATTTCATACCCTTTCTACCACACTTCAACCGGCCCCTCTTTTCTTTTTCAACCACTCTTAATAAGCAGGTAAAACTCAAAGTTTTTATTATTCAATTCAACTTTAAATTAGTTTTAAAAAACCCATCTTAAATGGTTAGATTTTCCATTAGGCGTGTTTCAGAAGTTTTTTCAGTTAAATTAAGATTAAAATTGTATTGCTGTGTATTGTGTAAAAAAGAAATGAAAAATATGACAAAATCCAAAAAGTAAAAAATTGCTAAAAATGGAATGTGGGAGAGATAATATGAACTATTAATGAAGGAAAGTGAATATAAGTTTAGAATTGGTTTGGGTCACGGGTCACCACTATACATCGACTGGGATCATACCATAATAAAGATGTTTAAAGATAAATCAGTTAATTCAACTCACATTCTGAATAGATTTACCTTTTTTCTAAAAGGTGAAAGAAGAAATGGCAGTGAAGATGTATAGTACAATGGTGAGTGTTGAAACAACGGACACCATATTTTATGAAGCGCAAAGGCAGGGGAGATTGTCCTTCTACTTAACCTCCTATGGAGAAGAAGCTGTCAGCATAGGATCTGCGGCTGCCCTCTCCCCCCAAGACATTTTAATGCTTCAGGTTCATTACTACTTACTAGTACTGCACTTTTTGTGTGTGTTAATATAGATGTTACATCTTGAAAGATCAATCTGATATGAGTGACAAATCAATGCCTTTTATATTGTTTTTTATTTTATAACCAGGCGATGTGAGACATACTTTTTGATAAATGGTTTTGCTGTGCGAGTAATTTAAAAAGCCATGATCCTTTAATTAGTTCATATCTAACATCCAATTTTTGATCATACGGAATATATATAGTACCGGGAACTAGGGGTTCTGTTCTGGAGAGACTTCACCCTGCAAGAAATGGCAAACCAATGCTTTGGGAATAAGTATGACTACGGGAAAGGCAGGCAAATGCCCATTCACTATGGTTCCAACAAGCACAATATCTTCACCATTTCTTCCCCTCTTGCGTAAGAGTTCAGTCTTTTTCTATGATAAAAAAATGAACGTTATGTGAAAAAAAACAATAATGATGAAGTAAAGCTAAACTCCTATATCTTTCCATAGGACACAGATACCTCAAGCGGCAGGAGCAGCGTATTCGCTGAAAGTGGAGGGTAAAGACGCTTGTGTAGTGACTTATTTTGGAGATGGAACCACAAGCGAGGGAGATTTCCATGCTGGCTTAAATTTTGCAGCGGTTATGGAAGCACCTGTGGTGTTCATATGTCGTAACAATGGATGGGCCATTAGCACTCCTCTCGCAGAACAATTCCGAAGTAACACTACATAATATACAAGAAATACTAAAGCAGCTTTTGCTAGCTCACTTTTTTCAATTAGTTTGGCCACTAAATGAGTGTGTTTATTGCGTACATAGGTGATGGAATTGTGAGTAAAGGAAAAGGTTATGGGATTAAAAGTATTCGTGTTGATGGAAATGACGCTCTTGCAGTCTACCATGCCATCCGTGTTGCTCGTGAAATGGCCATCAAACAACAAGCCCCCATACTTGTTGAGGTATTCATTAAAAAGCTATTTGGAAATGTCTTTTTGGCTCACATAGCTTAATTTGCTGAATTATAAAAGCAAATATGTTCGATAAATCCACTTCAACCAAACAAGTAAATCAAAAGGTGCTTGTGATTGCGCTACTATAGGCGCGCTGCTTTTGGCTACCAAATAGACTTTTCTTCATCATCAACATAACTGCTCTAAATAAGAGGCTATCACTTCACTAGAAATGGCATATTGACTTCATACTAAACATTTTACTCCATCCTAAAATAAAACTATGTTTTTCTTTTTGGATTTTTTCCTTTGGTTAAAATAAGTCTTACTTTACTTTACCATCCATGTGTGATATCCCTGCCTAATGCTATTAAGTACTCACAATCACATATCACAAGGACATTATAAGAACTTTTAGAGATGGAGTGATGGAGGTAGTATAACTGTTTGTGTGTGTGTATTGTTTCCACTCTGATGTTGTAAAAAATCAAACACCTTATCTAGGCCCTAACGTATCGTGTATCTCACCATTCAACATCTGATGATTCCACCAAGTACCGCCCAACACAAGAAATAGAGCACTGGAAGACAACACGAAGCCCCGTGGCAAGGTTCCGAAAATGGATACAGAAGAAGGGATGGTGGAGTGATGAGAAGGAAACTCAACTTCGCCGGGATACCAGAGTTCAGGTTTTACAAGCAATTCAAGAAGCAGAGAGGATGGAGAAACCTTCACTGTCAAATTTGTTTACTGATGTTTATGACCATCTGCCTTCAAACCTTAAAGAACAAGAAAAATCATTAAGAGACACTGTCATGAGACACCCTAAGGATTACCCCACCGATATCCCCATCTAGAACAGCCATATTGTGCTGTAGTATATTGTACTATTCTAAAAGGCCTACAGATTATGGATTGAAGACATGAATCATGAATTGCATGGCATTGTATTTTACTTGTTTATGGTGGTAATTGTAATTGGGACTGCGAAATAACTATTCCTTGATTGTATATTTTGAATGGGAGATTTATTGCATCTTTGATCCGTGTGCTCTTCAAACCGAACATTATATTGTTTTGGAAAAACATCACTAACATAGGCACTCCTAAGCGGCTGAAACGGTTTGCTTGAGGATTATATAACCAGGCAAACCTCTACTCTATAAGGATGTTTTCAATGGGACTAATTTCAATCCCAGAACAGACTTCGACAATTGTAAAGTGCACATGAAAAAGACATCTACCAAACCACTTCAGACTAGACTAGAGTTAAACAAGCCAAATCAGACCAGAAAATTATAATCCAACAGAAAAACATCTTAAAAGACTAACATCTGATGATTCCAAGAAAGTGGGAAGGAATACCCAAGAAAGTGGTAAAACAGTAATTGCCAAATAATCTTTCATTTCAACCTAGCCAGCATTTGTTTTGTGGGGAGGGGACATATCATGATCAACCTTAAATTGCAATTCTGCACTAGACTTCAACTTCAAAACTGTGTTCTCAAGCACAAGTCACAATCATCAGTTATTTCATTACCAAAAAGAATACAGAACATGAAACCTGAACCAATTCAAGGATGGTTTGCTAGAGCCTGGCTCAGTCAGTCGGTCAGTTATACAATCAATTTGCATGGTACAAAAAAAATGAAGGCTACAAGTTAAAACTTGAGCTATTAGTAGTAGTAGTACAGGTCTGATTTCCCTTGTATGCATATATACCCCCTAATACAAAGAAAGCACCATGTGCCCAGTTTACAATGTTCCAAAAACACCAGTCTTTGTTTAGCCGAAACTAACTGGCTTCTGTCAACCTTCTTCCCCGGTGACAGCCAAATTCTCCTCATAGTTAAGAGTTTTAGCAGCATTGAGTAGCATGTCTACACCACCACCGCCAGACTTATATAAAGCCTCACCGTTACCTTTTTCCTTGTGTAACACTCCACACGCCTGATCTCTCTCTTTCAATCTCTTTGCAATTTTCTCATATGACCTTTTCACCTTGGATATGCGCTGTATACCAGCTTCACATTTTTCACAGAACCATTTTCCAGTTGGAACCGAAGACTTTGGGGGTCTCATGCAGTACATATGGTATGCATGGTCACATCCATCACACAGAACAATTTCGGTGTCATCACAATCTTTGCGACATCTTCTACAAAGACAAGACGGACAATACCATATGGGACCATGATAACACAACTCCTCCCAACTCAGGCATCTCTCATGGTAAAATTTGTGAGGGCAGAATTTGTGACTACACATTTTTAAGCTCTCACCACCATGCTTTGCCTCTGTTTTACAGACATTGCATATGGGCTCTTCGTCAAAATATTGAACATGTTCGTTGTCATTGTCGTCGTCCATTAAGCCATTTGAGCTCTCCATCTCAATCTGCTTTTCTAATTTCATAAGCTCATCGTCATGGGGTTCTTCTTTAGAGGCACTGAGTCTTTCACAAACTACACAGTTGGCGTGTTCAATATCCTTTTTGGTACACTTGGCGCAATACCAGTTCTTTGCATATGGGATTTCTTTAACAACAGGGTGGATGCAGGAAACATGGTATATCTGCTCGCATGTATCACAAACTAAGGAATCGGTTCCATGTGCAGTCTCTCCACATTGCTTGCAGGTCCTTGGCTTCAGACTGTCTGCTTGGCAATTCGTGCCAAGTTCCTCTGTAACAAACTGAAAATTTATAACAAAATACAAGTTAGTACTAGGAGCTGTAAATATCTTCAAATAACTACTATTTCAATCATGCAAAGATTCAAATATAATATCTTGTGAACTATGTTAAACCTATTGCAGTGGATCTGAAACCGTATGGTGCTCAGAGCTTGAAGTTAGAACTAGTGAACTACAAACTTCATAAAATAGTCAAACTCAGATGTCAACACCATAAATAGACCGCTCTTTATGCCTTCTTTTGGAAGGAATAAATCTCCTAATTTCTACGCATTTCTTCTTCATTTTCCTCCTTACAACCAATCTCAAAATCTACCTGTTTTTCTACTATGTCTCTCTCTTCTACATCTACTTTTCACCCATTTCTCTATTCTCTATTTCTTCCCTGAGACAAAAAAGGCTAGAAGGGGGACAGATGTAACTAGTGCAATATAGGTGTGTGTTAGGCTGTTGATTAAGCGAGATGCCGACATAGGTAGCCAATTTTAGTGATGACAAGAAAATCCAAAACTGTTGTGATCATGGCATATTTTCACTTGCATGGAAGATATCATGAGACAACAATGATTTATGATAGTTGTTATATTTGTGCTCCATTGCACCATAAGAGATGATCAGATGATTAGCAATCTCAGATCACACAAGTTAGACCAAAAGTGAAACAAATGAAGCACATACGAGTGGAAAGTATATATGAGCATGACCACACACAGAGAGAGATTGATCAAAGATAGCACAATTTAGGAGCAGTTGCAATTCATGTACCTGAGACCGGAAACAAAAGGTAGATTTGTTTGAAAGACTCCTTGAAATAGCTAGTAATTCACTTCCAACCTTATGAAGCCTTGACCACATCTGCAAGTGAGCAGCGAAATCAGTGATTTGCAAGTTTAAATTATCCTGAGCATAAACTCTTAACACAAAGTGAAATAATATTTTCAAGTGAAATAAAGACTGCTAATTAAGCATGCACAGCCATTCCCTACTTCAAAAGATCTGTCAACATAAATTTTGGACTGCAATGTTCATAGTAATTGATAAATCCAGTTCCCTTTTCCTGCGCACTAAGCACACATGAACATGTTTTAAAAGGCTCATTAACAAAAAAACTTGAAAATTGTCAAATCAATGTATCATACATGCATTGAGCAACCAAATCAAAAACAGTACACACAAAAGTTTAACCAGAAATAAATGACAAGCCCACGTATTCTTAAAAGAATGCACAAGAATATCACATAATCGTATTAAAATAATAACCCCATTACCATAGGACAACAGAACCCTAACATTTAAAAACATAGCATACTCTCACAGTCTGGTAGAAGCAAATGCAGGGAACCCTAAGTCCCTAATTAATCCTAATAGATTTCTTCCTTAAGTATGACTACCTATAACTACCATGCATCCACAATTTTTTCAGACATCTCCATGAATCCACCTCCCCTAAAACATAACCAGTAGATATTGTACCAAGAGATCAAGAGCATGATCATTCATATCAATTATCTAGGCAAATGGAAAGTAACAAAACTATAAATGCGAAAAGTATTCTCTTTCAAAAATTGACAGAAACGTGTCTGCAGCATTTCTATAAATTATTATTAACAAGGTAAATAGCAATATATGAGACACAAAATATGATTTGAGGATGAACAAGTGCAAATTGCTATCTAGGACACATCCATTTATTTATAACAATATCAATATATGTATCAGGCTACATGCAGTGAAGTGACCAACATTTTAAATAAAGACTGAAAGACATCAGAAACTAGTTTCTCAAACTTCTTCAAATTTGGGGATAGAAGCATCCCAAGGACAGATTAAAATTATCACAATCGTGAGATGACAGTCAAATATTAGCATGTAGAATAAACTGTTTGGATTTTGGAAGTTAAAAAAAGTTTAAAGAAGCAATTCAAATGGCCATTGACACACTACTATAAAGTTTTAAAAGATGAATCAAGTATCATATTGCCAAAACACCATATGTTTTAAAGATATTGTGGTGATCCAGTGCAGCAAAAGAGTCCATCCAAGGATTCTAAGCCCATAATCCTCAATTTCTAGCATCTAACCTATTTATGTGCCTCACAGTATAGCACTCCCACAGAATGATCTTAAATGCATGGAAAAAGCCTCATCTAGGGAAGTCAAAGTCGCACCTCTTGAATATCAGAGTAAAATGACATGGGAGAATCTTCATACAGTCCATCTTTCATCTTTGAATGCATAGTGCCAATATGGAGAAACTTATCAGCCTTTGTTCCTTCAAAGTTCTCAAAAATCATGTGGCATAATTGAGAAAAATCTTCGGATAAGATAATATCTGAAAACAAGCGCTGGCAGAGCTGACTAGTTGTGCAATGATCTGGTCCCTTTACTAATCCAGTGGATGGCATGTCCACATTCCCATTAGCCAGGACATCAGAAGTCATCGAGTTTGATGGAAGAGTGCACTTTGTGTCATCATTGCAGCAATTAACGGATTCCTTGCATAACAAACAAAATACTGGAAAGATCGAAAGAAGTTGTGATGATCTAATTGAACATCAAACTGAAATACCTTGACTGAAGTTGCACATTCAGTGTCAGCATGTGAAACTAAAGCCTCTCTTATGCATTTTTTCAAACCACTTTCACTCTCCAATGATAGGTAAATCTGCTCTAGAACAACATTCCTCAATCTGATTTTAGAGAGATTAATGGGCTCATTCAAATGGTCATTTGATCCCCCCTGAGCAACACTAGTTTGTGAATGAGAATTCCTGTCCACTGGCTGCAGTAAATATATTCAAAAATGATCAAACGAATGAAGCATTGACAAAAAAGCAGTGGTTAGAAAAAGGCCAAAGTGGTACAAATCTACAGAAATAAGCATAAAAATCAACAAAAAATAACCTTCAAAATCTATACAATAATGCACCATTAATTTCACATGGATAGGAAGCATGAAGGAAATCAATAAGACAATAACAGCAGGCACAATGGCAAACATTGTAAGACAATAGCATAGACTATAGACAAAAACAACATTGTATAAATTATGATGCTTCCCAAATTACAGCGTAACAGGAAGCACTCCAGAGAATCATATTCATTGTATGACATCTTTTTACTTAGGGAAAGTTCCCGAAATAGGACTAAAACAGTTTGAAAATTCCAAAATAGGACGTACATGTTTTTTATTCCCAAAATAGGAGTAATTACTGCCAAGTTTGGAAAATAGTGTCATGTTTGAAGTCTGGTACTGCCAAAACATGGCAGTAAATAGTCCTATTTTGAAAATAAAAACATGTCAGTCCTATTTTGGAATTTCCAAACCTTTTTAGTCCTATTTTGGGTAAACTCTCTTTTACCTTATAGTGTGATGAAGTTGTGGGGCATACGGGGCGGGTTTTGAGGCGCGCCTCAAGGTGAGGCGTACAAAGAAGGTATCAGGGCTTAGATTTTTTTCGCGCATCAAGCGACTTACACCTCAAAAGTTAAGGCGTATCTGCGTACTCATTGAGGTGAGCGGCACGCCTTGAGGTGTTTTCTGATGCGCAACTTCCTTTGTTCTATTTTTTTAATGGATTGTAACATAGGAAAGGCGTAGTGTATTTTATTTAATAGAAGGTCCATACATTAAACATGTGTCCATAGTCCACACTAAATCCCTAACAAGTCTTGTTTCATTTAAAGTATTCATTAATTTTTAAAATGTTTTACTTCTGCATACAGAAAATTTCGTACTCCTACCCAAAGAAGTCGACAACTTGTTACGAACACTCTATTCTTCTAGGTAACTTCTCTTCTCCTCTCTAACTCTTTTCTACTTCATCCCCTTCTCTTCATTCTTCCTCTTTTTCTACATCTCTTCTCATTTTTCATCTCCTCACCTTCCCTTCTTTTCCTTCTCTCTCCTTCTTGTACTGAGTTGTTGGTCATGTACTCATGTTTCCCTAGAATGGTCAAGGTTTTACAAAAGACTGAAAGATAGATACCTTAAATATCCCAAACCAATGATGAGGGAAATGAGGAAATCTTTTGGTAGATGATTTGCCAACAGATGATGAAGGGCTTGTGTTCATATCTGTGTTTGTGTTTCAGTCTTTTAAGACTCATAATTATAATTATGCATTTCTTTTGTTGTTTATTACTAGTTTAACTATTTTATGTTTTATTTGTTGGTACATTTTGAAGCTTACACCTCAATACGCCTCAATTCTTACGCCTCGCGTCTCCGGAACAAACTGCATTGATACCTGAACTAGCCCTTCTAAACCTTGGTTGTGGTTACACTACAACATATAAATATATAATGTCATACTCTTAATAAGAAAGCATCACATCTCAATAGGACCGAACTGTTTTTTTTTTTCATTTCTTCCCGTGTAATAATTTAATGCTTTCTTGGGTTGTCAGTTCATACTTCATATTCCCCTTAAATAATTAAATTGAATATTGTGGAATACCTCATACTTGTATAGCTATGATATAATCTTAATAAGAACGCACCACATCTCAATGTGACGGAACAGTTTTTCTCCTGGGAATTGTGTAATTCCCTGGTGCTTTCTTGGATTTTCAGTTCATATTCTACTTAAATTGATAAATGTATATTGTGGAATACAAGTGGCAAGTGATATAAAATAATATGGTTATCCTCTTTGATACTACCTCCGTCCTCTTTTTATTGTCCTTTTACGGTTTACGATGTTTGACCGACGATAAAGCAAACGGATCCCTGTCCACACTCAAATTATTTTTTGGAAAAAATTTTTACATATTCAGAAACTACATTAAAAGCTTTACAAAGTCGCAAAAACCTGAATCAAATTTGATAAATTTTTTATATATAAAGTAAGAAACTAAGAATGATTTGTGTTGACTAAGTGAATAGGAACTGGGACAATAATAAGGGGACGGAGGGAGTATTAGCTAAGGTGAAGGAGGAGCTATAGTCCAGTGGAGAAGTGCTCATCATGTTGAGACTAAAAATGTAATGCCTTTTGTCTTCCCAAAAAAAATGAAATGTCTTTTGTAGGACTCACTTCGAGTAGTACAAATTACATAAGGTCTATAGACCCTCCTTCAACCCCAAAAATGTCCAAATCAGTGACAACACTTCAAATTTTGGAGATGTGACCAGATTTATTGCATTTCTGGATTAACATTTAAGGCTGCCCAAAAATGATTTCCTTTCATTTGTCTACAGTAAAAGTAGTTTGCATGCTTTTCTCTCACACAAGTAGTTTTACTCAGACCTAAGTTTATCCAAACCACATTTACTAAACCTAGATTGGCCTAAAGCATTTTTGTTGACCACTCTTCAATATACACCATAATTACTTTTGTTTGCCACGATCTGAATGATACAGTATGTACTACTTCTACTTGGATATTAGACACGGAGCTACTCAAAAAAAATGGTACGCATTCTGACTTAATCTCATCAGAAGCATCTCATTGAGTCTTGAAGTATATTACAACAACAACAACAACAACAACAACATCCAAGCCTTAGTCCCAAAAGAGTCTGGAGTCGGCTAACAGAGTCTCGAAGTATACTAAAGAAGAAAAATCGAAAACTATATTCACTTTATCCTCTACAAAAATGTTTAATTCTGTCTATGCGACAGTCTGACAGGTCAAGAGAAATGCCTATTTAGCTTGGAGGCGGGATGCATACCAAGAACAAATAATTCTTTCTGGAGTTTGTAACTGTAATCTGAACTTGGTAGTCCTCATGACACATATGCCCCATCGTGAAGGAGCACTAAGTCTACCACACAATACATATGTAAGGATTGTGAGCCATCAGCCAAGACAGCAAATTCAGCCGGATTCAGCTTATATTAGTCAGCTTTGCCCACATGGTAGTTAGATACTTGGTTTGATTAGCTGGAGTGTGGCTTGATCATTTATGTTTGCATTTACATATTACTCATATACTCATTTCAGTTCCTCTTAATGTAGTATTGGTTTTGAATTCAAAGTCTTGCATGATCAAGTCCTTAATCAGCCTAATATCTATACGAATAATAATGAAATAGATAACAGAAAGTTGATGCAGAGAATGTAGAGAACAGCAAATGTCAGCTGACCTTAAGACCAACTTGATCAGCTAAATCCACTGAAGCCTTTCCTTCTGCTTTTAAGCCCTTTCGTCTCTTGTAGGTTCTTAAACAATTTCCAGAAGCGTCTGCAGATCTCCCACTAGCATTTGCAATTTCAATGCCAGAAGCACTGGCAGACTTCATTGCCTGACTATTGTTTACCATAAGTCTTATACAGCTGCTACCACCAAATCCATTGCTTTCTTTCTCTTCACCCACCATTTCTACATAAGCAAAACCTAATTCTTGAAGTTGATTGGTGTATAAGGTATGAAAATCTCTCTCAATATATTAATGAAGTTTGCTTTGCAAATTTCTCGCCAAAATTGACTGGAGAGAGAACAAAGATAAGTGTAGACTCTGCCACTATGTAAGGGGAAAAGGCAGGTGTGGGCCTTACCTTGAGGGTCTCACAGGTTTCTTTGCTAAAGCATCTGCTGGATTCTGCCCATTTTTTTATAATTTTCTTTAATGTTTAGACTTTAGATAATTTAGTTCTTTGCAATAAGATGTACAGCGTGGGAGATGTGCAAAGAGTAATACAAAGGACCACTACTAACTATAACTATAACTATAACGATAGTTCTTTTTTGGTTCCATACTTCCATATAACAAATTCAAGGCTTTTTGAAATTTATCTCACTGAATAATAGAGGGCTGAAAACAAGTCATGTATATCATTTTGGGAGTCATGTATATTATATAATTGAACTGAAGATGTTTACTTCTCCTTACCTACAATCCAGCTGCTCCAGCATCTCTACATGAAATTTTATTTTGCCTAAGCAATAAAATAACTGGCATAAATGCAGATTTCTCAATATAACAGATTGAAGTTCAGGAAAAATGTTTTAGTCCTAATGTTATGGATGCTTCTAATTACAAAATTGCAAAATGATAAAATTGCAAAACAACAACAATTATACAGCCAAATCATATGTTGTAGATAAAGTATATAAATTTGTGTAACTAAAAAATTATAACAAAGAAAATACAGAATACTTAACAGACATGGAAATAAGATTTATGAGAGTGGTGTTATATACATATCTTAATCGAAAATATAGGGCTAATCTGTAGATTATTGTTCAGATTTGGAGTTACTACCATCTATTTTTTTTAACTATAAAGACATCTAATTGTGTTTCATATCTGGATAATTTATGAGATTTGAAGTTAAAGCAGTGAAGGCGGAAGAAGAAACATAGGGGTGTCCCTAATTATAATTCAACATGGAATTCAATTCAATCCTCCTAAATCTCATATCCTCAACAATTCCATGGCTTTTCTATGTCTTGGATTTCTAAGGATTTGAAAGGATTTTTGGGCTAAAATGTGAAGGAATATCCAACCCACAATCTCACCAATCCCCTAGGAATTCATCGGAATCTGTAGGAGGACTACTTCGGATGCTGCGACTTACGCGAGGAGTGGAGGCGGAGGGAAGACTGATTGTCGCTGCGACTCCTGCGAGTCTGCAACAGAGTCACAGCCGCACAGGCGGCACAAGATAGGGAAGACCGACTGTGGAGGAGGTTTGGAGGTCTGGACTGGGGAGGAGGTTTGAAACAAGGTCTGAATTCTGGGAAACAATTCTACTAGAATATGATAGATTCTGCAAATTGCCTACAACTCCATAAAATCCACAGTAGAAAAAGATATACCTGCCGAGCGACGATGTATATGGAAGAACTGCAATTTGTTGAATTGGAAGCCAAGAGCGGGGAAGCTGGCGAAATCATGGGTTTTGGATGCTTCATTTTAGATTCGTCATAATAATTGAAGAAACAATTTAGAAATTGGGCTTTAGTCCGTTTGTAGAATGTGAGGTCCATATGTTAAAAGGCGTGAGCATTGGGTCAAGACAAGACCGGACAGGAACAACCGATTGGATATTTTAAACTTAAATTTCCAAAAAACAAAAGAGTCATTCTATATATAGCCACGGAACGATTATTCACAACCACTAAATTAAAGTAATTAAATAATCGATTTTAAATATCTGCTTGCCCCTAAACATATACGTAGTATACTCCATAGCCTACAGTCCATCCAACCAGCCTCATCCATTCTTAAATAAGCTAGATGATGGAGTACACTCGAATTCCTCCATAATCCGCACCTTTGTCTTCAATCTCACTCATCTTCTTCCCCTTCTCTATCACAATTACATACGGAGTATACTAGTATCTTTACCCGTGCCGTGCACGGATTAAAATGATTTTGCTTAGTTTTACTAATGAAAAATCACTTATTTAATTGATTATAACATTGGTTTATCATGCATATACTAATTTATTGATTATATCCTATTTTTGAACTAATTATCTAAAATGTTTGTAGTTTGGATTTTGATGAAAAGAACATTTTTTACAACTCTCAATTGCATTTAAATGCAATTAATCTTTTCAACCATCTTTACCTAAAGAAAAAAGAAAATCATCAATCCTTATTTCTATCAATTAAATTTCATTCGTGGCTTAGTCATTTTTTCAAAATTAACTACACTTTTTTTGCAATTCATTTATTTAAAAATGGGTGAAGTCAATTTCTTTTGAAGATAATAGCCCTTATAGGTTTTAGATTTTCGCAAATTAGTCCTTCGGTCTCTTTCTTTAAGAACAACATAGAAAAAATAATTTGTGACATTCCTATTTTAATGAATGTGATGACAACGACAACATGGTACATATTGTGATTGGTAGCGATCGATTTATTTTTCATTAGATTGAGTTATTGATGGTAATATGATCTTATATACGGAGTATTAAGTAAAAGTTTTATAATTTCGTAGTTCCTTTTTATATTTTAGTACCAAATCATGTGTCATGGTCTCAATTTTGGTGATTAAATAAAAATTTAAATATTTTCAAAATATGAAAGATTAACTCTATAATAAGATAGTTTAGTTTTCTATGCCTATCCCACTTCTGCTTGAATTGTGATTAACTCTATAATAAGCTAATTAACTCCAAATTTTACCCATAAACACTTTCAAGATATTTGTTGAATTCTAATCCAATATATGGTTCTAAATTTTAGGGAGAACTCCACTAAAATGTTTTAAAATTGACTATTTTTTGCCTGATTTGTCTATTATGATCGAATCTGATTTTATTTGGTATGATATGATCTGGTCAGGTCATATTATATGGACGTTTTTCACCTTTTTTTATCAAACATATTTACCTTGTTCAACTAATAGTTCGGATGCAACATTTCAAAATTCAAGTCAAGACAATAGTCATTAGCTCAAACAATAAATCTTAATTCAGACTTTAGCCTCCACATATATCTCGAAATCCCAAACATAGCCCGAACCTATGAACCCGTTTGGCAACTTGTTTTTAGCTTATCAGCCTTTTTTAACCAAAAATCGTAGATTTGATTTTTCCCGCAGAATTGTGAAATTTTCAAAAATCATTCACGTGGGGTAATATTTTGGGTGAACTTACTATAGAGCATTTAGCTATTTCTCATATATTTTTTCTTAAATTTATTAACAAAGTACATTTTAAAATACTCCGTCCGTTCCGAAACTAATTTCCCACTTTCCTTTTTGGGCAGTACCGAAATTAACTCCCACTTATTCCCACTTCCTTATTTGGCAAATTGCCTACATCAAAACAATGCAAAACAGAGTCAAAACAGTAAAATTTACCCTTAGTAACATTATTTTCTTAATATGTGTGAAATTGAAGTGGGAAGTTAATTACGGGATGGAGGGAGTATAATATTTCAATGATTTAACCAATGCAGTCATTTCAGCCAGAAATTAACAATTTCAACAAATTGTTCCGATTCAGTCAAGTTTAGTTTTAACAAACGTGCCTTATGTATCCAAATAAAGAATTGCTTTATGCGCTACCTAGAATTACTAAACATAACCCATGTAAGATAATTTTAATCATTTTAATTTTCTTTTATTATAAGTGTAACTCATCACGTTCTATACACCGAAACCTAAGCAACCGAGTATTGGTGGTTCTTCATCTAATAATTTAGTTTATTCATCAGACTTTGTAAAAGATGAATTTTTCGTATATCAAAGTTTTCGTAAAAATCAGTTTTTCGTATATAAAACCGAGTTTCCGTAAAACTTGAAGTTTTCGTAAAATTTTTATTTTTAATAAAACTATATTTTACGTAGGCGAAGGAATTACGCCTGAAGAAACTTCGTGACTCATCTCAGTAGACATTATTCTCAGCCAATGTTGCACGAGTTGAAGATTCCTCACAGACCAATGATGATGAACCTCACAATCCTTCAGGTGATGCTTCAGCCCAAGTGGCTCAATTTGATGACTCAGGTGGCACTTCCTCTTAAAGAGGTAGAGGTAGAGGAGGCTCTTACAGAGGCAGAGGTTCTCGTAATGGTGGTCGCAACCCAATTACTTGTCAAGTTGGTGGCAAGAATTGTCATTATGCCCTCATATGTTATCACAGATACAATCCAGCTTATTGTGTTCCATTGCAAATGATGGAAAATTGGTTATTAGTTTGATGTGTGAACATAATCTGTAATTACTTCTTATTACTAGTTCACAATCTGAATGTATTGAAGTTCAAGGTTTACTGATGTATTTCTCTTTTTATATTTCTTTCTTTTGATGGTTTAATTCATCTGTACTTTTCATCTATATGAAAATCTTTCTTATAGTTTATTATTCATTTGGTAAACATTGTGATTTTTTTAATTTCAGGTATCAAGATTTAGTCTTTCAAGTGTTGAAAGATAAAGAAGCTTTTGGACAAAAATGGAACTTGCTTTGCTTCAACCAAATAATTATGTTATACTTGGATGATAGTATGACTTGATATTGCATTTCTTTGTTTAGTATGATTGTTATTCACTTTATTAAAATGATTAATTAGTACTTTTGAATCATATTCGAAATAATGTTTTAATTTTAGATCTCTTAGACCTCAACATGTAATTCTATTTTGAATGTATGTTTGAGTATTTTGAATATGAATTATAATTTAATTGTTTTTAAATACAATAAGAGCAATACCAACGCCATATGAAGTGTTGCTATAGCATAAAGCTAAGTAAAATTGGTTAAAATGTATACCAATAGTAAATAAGATTACTAACGGTTAGTGTAGTGTTGGTACAATTTAATGAGCTATTCCGACGGGCAATAAATGTGTTGGTTTTGGTCTATAGCGACGGAACGTATACCAGCACCCAAATTTCTGTGGGAATTGCATTCGTTTCCGTTGGTATAACCAATTGATGTCTATTCCAACAATTTATGTATTTATACCAACAATTTTCTTACTGTTGGTAAATGGCAGTTTGTTTGTAGTGAGACGGGAAATCTACAGCTGGGTTATGTATCTTTCCGGGGTCCAATATTATCTCTTGGTGGTCCAGAAAACAACTAATTAAGGGTGGCCATATCCTCAGCAGAAGCTGAATACAAAAGCCTAGCAGACACAACTTCAGAAATTTTGTGGATTCAATTCCTGCTCAAAGAACTTCAAGTTCCTTTCCTTGTTCCCAGGATCTACTGTGACAACCTGAGTACAGTTCAGCTTGCACATAATCCTGTACTCCACTCTCATATCAAACATATGGAGCTTGACCTATTCTTTGTACGAGAGAAAGTCACATTGAAGCAAGCTGATCAAGCCTCTATTAGCATTTACCTTTCTTGAGTTTAGAAACAAACTGAGTATGATTGATTTTCCAAAACAATCACCCTAAGTTTGAGGGGGGAATGCTAACAGTATTAAATAGACTGTTAGTACTGTTATAGTAAGTTACGGGCTTGTGTTAGATTCTGTTAGTTTGTTGAGCTACTACACTGTATAAATACTTTGTAATCTCACATTATGAGTAAGATGATTTCATCCTGATCTTCTTCCCTATCACAATTCAAATACTTTAGTACTACTCATCCAAAAAAAAACTATATATGGCTACTCTTAGTCCCGGCTAATCTATGGCTATGTTTGGTACAATTAGCTGAAAAGATCTTTTTGTGAGCTTTTTAGTAACTGTTAGCTTTTAATGACTGAAAAGATCTTAAAAGTAAAATGTGGTAGCTGTTTGGTAAAAAGCTGTCTGTTTGATTTAGTTCTGTTTGGCATACAAGCTGTTAGGATTTATTAAAGATAAAAGTCACAGACTTTTCTCAGATGCTACTACCTGTAGCATCTCAAAAAAGAGCTTTTATTTTTTGAAAAGCTCTTAAAAATTGGCGTGCCAAACAAACAACTAACAACTTTTAGAGACTTTTTAAATAGTACAAAAACCAAAAGCTATAGACTTATGTCAGCCAAACATAGCCTATATCTATAAATCTAACTATATATAAATATAAAAGCAAAAAAAAAAAAAAAAAAAAAAGCAAAAGAAATCTTCCCGAGGAAGATACCGCCAAAACACTCAGCACATCAGTCGTCCAAAGAGATAGTTTTCGAAATATGGTATAAGCTAAGAAATGAAGTGTAATAATCAAATTTTCTTTTGGGGAGCTGAATAGTCAGCGAGTACTAGCAGTAATAATAACGTTTCTCTGCCCATTATCCAAAGAAGTAAGGCAACAGCAACAAAAATCATAGGCCAACAAACAAGCGAATTATCTAGAATGCTTGATAAGAGTAAAAGCCACATTGAAATTGTAAATCTATTAAAAGAACAAATTGAAAAATGAAAAGACAAATTAAATATTAATTCAAAAGAGTAGTTTATATCCTAATCCTTTCAATACCACACTATGAGCCCGTTTGGAGAACTCTGTTTTCGGCTTATCAGGCTTATCAGCCAGCTTTTTCACCAAACACGTAACTTTTACTTTCGCGCGCTGAATTGTGTAATAAGCCGAAAAAGTAAGGTTGGAGTTACTTTTCTGGCTGTATTGGCTGAAGTTACTGTAGAGGACCATTTTAGCCATTTTTACATATAATTTTTTCGTTAATTTATTAATAAAATATATTTTTTAAATTTTTTTTTCTTAAATCAGCAGAATCAGCCAAAACAGCCACTCCAGCCAGAATATCATAAATTTCAGCAGAATCAGCCAAAACAGCCGATTTTGGTGCTACCAAACGGGCTATATATATATATATATATATATATATATATATATATATATATATATATATATATATATATATATATATATATATATACCATAGCTCTATCATAAACTAGTATAGTACCCGTGCGATGCACGGTTGAAGAAATTTCATGGGTGTATTTAATTTTAGTTAAATTTGAAATAAAAAAAATAATGTTGTAATTTGAATTGAATCGTTTAGAATATATTTTGTACAATAATAAAGTTTGACGTAAATGCAATATTTTCAATACGATTTATCAATGATTACAGAGTAGTACACAAATTTGTATAGCCCGCGAAATAGTAAGTAGCATGCAATATAAATATAATTTAAAAACAGATTACATTGCATGCTAAATGTTATGAGACACTTCTTTATACACAATATTTTGGGTTTGAATGTTCGTTCATCGGTCATTATTTGCAATGTGATTCTGTAACATTGGAGGATTGATTACTCTTCACACAACCACATAAAAGTGACCATGGCTAAAAACAGGGGTTTGCAACTATAAACCAACATGTGAGAATTACTGTCTTTGACATTTGTTTATAGTGATTACATAATAAGTCACGTTTGGATAGTATATATCGCATCCGGTACTGGAATGGCAAGCTAACATGCATCTCAAATTGTTAAGGAATGCTTGTAAATTAATATCTTATGTCATGCACTAACCCCTATTAGAGTCTTTCCTTCCAGTAAAATGCTTTGCTACTAATTGACTTGCGCGATGCACAAATGACTTTTTTTCATTTTCTAAGGTTTTTATACACCAATTGAAGGTGAATTATTTATAATTATTAAATAATGGGCTGACTATATCTTTATATGAATTGCATTTTTAGACGAATCGCCTTTGTAAATAGGCATAACGGGATGTGTGCAAAATGTGAAAGTGTGTTATGTGAGTCTTAAACTATACTCTAATACTACGTATAGATTTGTGGGAAAATGTTCAAATAGGTCCTTCTACTATTTTAAACATTGCAGTTCAGTCTGTATACGAATTGAAAAAGTAATTGTAACATTAAACACATTTACTTTCAAAACACATTCAATCAAGCCCCTCGACCTGTTATAGTAGTTTTATAATTTTTTTTTGTTTGATAGTAGTTTGTATAATAAAAAAAAATAAGTATAACATCTGTGAGATGCACAGTTGGCGAAAAACTCACGGCTGTGATTTTACTCAAATGAGAAATCAAAAATTAAGTACGTTCATCATTTGCACTACCTGAGAGTTTTGAATGTCAAACCATGAAATTTACGCACACTTCTTTGTCAATATGATAATATGGAGCAATAAGCATACATCCAATGATGATACAAATTATGTCAAAGTGTACTCTCTAAATTAGTAATATGACTCCATCTTGTCAAAGACCTCAAAGTGTACTCTCTAAATTAGTAATATGACTCAGTTTTGTGGTCACACTAACACTTAGGTTTGAAATTTTGATTGTTAGAATTCTTTTTATAGGCTGGCTTTTAGATTCTAAGATTTCAAAACAATTATAATTAGATATACTACCTCTATCTTAGAATTATTTTTTAATTTTCCCTTTTTGTCTATCCTAAAATAATCTCCATTTTCCCTTTTTAGCAAACAACTTATGACTTGCACCAATTCTTATACTACGTGCATTATTACACATGTCATTCTCCTATGCACAACCATTCACCATCCAGTACCCACTATTTTAATCTCTTACATTTGGAAGATAATTTATGAAGTTTTTCTTAAATATTATTTATAAAAAAGTCATGAATAAAAATATTACTAAATAACTATTAGTGACTATTATTGTGGTCAAAGTTTACATCGTAATAACTTACATGTGATTACCACGACGTAAATTTGAACACAATTATAGTCACTACTCACTAATAGTTACTAAGTAAAATTTTGTTCACCACATCTTAAAGAGTAATATTAATGGAATGTTTTCATAATTTAGGGACGGAAAAAGACTTGTTAGTGAATTTGTATGCATGCTTTTACATGCCTTGTTTTTTGTTTTCCACCAATTTATTAAAGACTTATATGCCGTAACTATTTCCAACTTCCAACGTACTACATTATTATTAATTAACTTGTTATACATTTTTTTTTATGGAAATTAACTTGTTATACATCAATACCTATATTTTAATATTATTTTTAAATTCCTTTTCAGGTAATTTAATTTGCTATTGTAAACAAAAAATACAGATTATTTTAGTAATTATCCCAATTTAGTAATTGTATCTCAAAATTTATCAAAACAATGCATGCATGAATTTAGGCATGTAATCAGCCCTTAAAAATTCGGAAACAGATACTTTCGATGTGTTAAAAATCAAACAAAATGATCAAATCGATCATAATTAGAGGCCGTTTGGAACCACTATTTTTTGGTTTCTCAGGATTATCAGCCAATTTTTTCACCAAACACGTAACTTTTACTTTCACGGGCTGAATTGTGTAATAAGCAGAAAAAGGTAAGGTTGAAGTTACTTTTCTGACTGTATTGGCTGAAGTTGTTGTAGATGACCATTTTAACTCTTTTTACATATAATTTTTTGTTTATTTTCTTAATAAAATATATTTAAAAAATATGTTTTTCTTAAATCAGCAGAATCAGCCAAATCAGCCACTTCAGCCAAAAGTTCATAAATTTCAGCAGAATCAGTCAAATTAACCGATTTTGGTGCCACCAAACGGGATCTTAATGTAACGTAGTATAAATAAGGGTTGCTAGATACTCTTCCCAAACACACAACTTATTAGGCTGATTGCAATGGGTGGGGGTGAAAACCCAAATGTGAGGTTTTCACCCCCAAAAGAGCTGCAACCGGGAAGAAATTTTGTATAGGAAGGAGTCACATGGAGTATGGAGACCCTTGGGGGGCGACTCCTGGACGGGCAATTGCCTCTCATCTGGAGGTGACTTGCGCAGTGGAGTAAAGAAAGGGCCCTCAACCATCAACGCGCTTGACAAGAGTGGGGTGACCTGGTGGACTATGTTTCTGCGTGGGAGTTAGCTGCTTTGCTGCGGATGAAAAAGAGTGGGGTGACCTGGTTTCTTGGCTTCTTTTTGTAGGAGGGAATTAATTAAAAAAAAATTGGTTTGGTGTAAAGCTATATTATTAATCAAATACGGAGTAATAGTTTTAAATTCTTTCAAAAAAAATCAATAGTTTTAAATTTATTTCAAATTGAACTCAAGTAGGCATTTTTTATACTTACAAAAAAAACCACATTTTTTATTTTTTTTATATCGGAATGTTTGACTTTTTAAAGAATAATTATTGGTAAAAATAAAATTATCACATAAATGATGTGTAATAAAAAAAAGTAAGGATTTATGCATTTACTTAGAAAAAATATGTGCTGAGTGGATATATTGACGGTGTTGGGTTGCAGAGAAAAAATGAATTGACTGGATGAATACGTATAAAGTGGTGTGAAATTAGATTTATTGACGGGTTGCGGTTAGCCTTACCCAAAGCTAAATTCAGAGTATTTTGTGGGCTCACAAACGCACACCGTTGCTTCATCCAGATTCCAGGGCTTGGTAAATGACTGTACAGGCATTTCATCCATCACCACCACTAACCATTTCCAAAATTCCTCCTCCCATGGCAAACTCCGGTCATCTCGATCCTAGCATGTAGAAGACCGTGATCTTCTAAACCCATCTCCCCAAACTATCCTACTCACGCCCCTCTCGAGTCCCTATTGACCGAGCCCAGCAGGTGATATTAGATCTGGGAAAAGTGACTAAGATCGCCTTGAAGCTTCTCACAGTCGGGGTGTGATATCGTGCTCAAGGTACAGTTCATCCAATTATACAATTTTGGTTGCTTCATTTGAATTTAAACTCAAAGCTTTATTAATCCACTCTACGGCATGTTCAAAGATTCATTTAAAATTTCATAAAAGGAACCCTAATTTGAAAGGCGTTGCTGTGAAACAAACTCTTGAGGCATTTATTCTTGCACCCCAAATTCGAACCCTTGGTTCTTTTGTATTTTTATGAATGGTTATTAGTTTTAATTTCCAAATTTGAACTATCTCAACAACTATTTCGGACTTATTCCTAATTTTTTTAAAACCTATTTTTTTATTTATTAAATCTCTATGTTTAAGAGTCCATACCATTATGTTTAAAACGTGTATTTTAGATTGTTTTCCAACATATTTATGTTTAAGATCAGATCCTGTGTGAATATTATTTACTGTTTGCATTTCATACTTCGTATGAAAATATTAGACAATTTTATAACATTCATGTTATATACTACTATATGTTTAACTTTTATCAGTCTGTTTTAATTAATAGAAGGTTGTCCCATACGATCTATAAATATATTCTTATATGGTTGTTTGGAAAACATTTTCTTTTTAACCATGCTGTAAAACTCACATGACACATATGTCCAATACCAAACCCCAGTCACATTCATATAGGAAAACTATCTATCTCACTAAATCACTTTAAATTTAATATCTGAAATAAAACCCCAGAAGTTTTGGTGGCATGATATGAAATATATCTGTCTTGGTTAATCAATTACTAAAATGTCCATTGAAGTAAAATTTTAACTTTGACGTTCTAAACAATGTCTTCAAGGAAAACTACAATGAGGTTCACAACCAAAACTCCAAGAGCCTATCATTTGTATTTAAAAAAATGAACTCCAAAAGTTTAAGAAGTATTATGGATGACATTGTATTTGACTGCATGTTTTTGTGTCTAAAAACGGATATTGTTAGCAATTTTACTCCTAGAGAGCTCTTCTCATCAGGCCGGCCTGACGGGCTGCCCCGTCCGGCCGAGCCCGTTTGGGAACCTTCCCGGTGGAATTTTTTGATGAAATTTTTTGAGCATGTTCCTCATCAAGTCTAGTTTGTCCATATCAAATTTCAGCTCAAAATTCGATCGGGAAGGTCGTCAAATGATTTTTGCAAGTTAACTGGTCCGGAAAATACATATTCCGGACTAGTTAACTTGCAAAAATCATTTGACGACCTTCCCGATCGAATTTTGAGCTGAAATTTGGTATGGACAAACTAGACTTGATGAGGAACATGCTCAAAAAATTTCATCAAAAAATTCCACCGGGAAGGTGCCCAAACGGGCTCGGCCGGACGGGGCAGCCCGTCAGGCCGGCCTGACATGAAGTTTTCTCTTTACTCCTATTAGCAAAAGATGAAGCATCTAACTTATTTTTGCCATACTATTTTCACTGTTAATAGAAAATTGAAACTTGGGCAATATAAAAGAGACTTAGTAGATAAACAATATCAAAGTCTTATGCCAAAGAGGATAAACCATCTCGTTTAACGATGAAAACTCTAAGAACTTAGAAACACAAAGTAACACAATTTCAATTCAAATAAACATCATCTTCCATCCAAAGTAAAAACAGCCATGAACAAAAAATATAGAATAGTTATCACATCATTCTGACTTTTCTCCATGAATAGACGGATCACCTTTTGTATCCTTCTTTACAATGCTCTAAAAGAAGTTGGATAAGGATTTATGTTGTCATTGAACGATGACTTTGTTTCTATTTTTTCATATGCAGAACGTTGGATAAGGATTTGTGTTGTCATTGAACGATGACTTTGTTTCTATTTTTGCTATTTGAGCCAGAACGCATAATGGATGTGATAATAATGCCGCTGGAGTGAGGTTTTTATACCTGAAGAAATCAGCAATAATAGGGTCGGATGGTATGGGCCACTGCCATACACTGTTTGGACCTCCTTTTCCACCAATAAAAGTAACGTTAGGTGAACAGCAGGGCAAATGGAGTCAGAATTTAACCCAACAGTGCTCACCGCCCATTTAGACCAATAGGAGCACCTGGAAATGCATTTCAACTATTCACACCTCCATGCCGAATGAATTAACATTTAGCGTTGAACTTGAGCAAAAAAAATACGGAGTAATGTATTGCGAAAGCGACAGATCTAAGCGGGAAAAATGTTTCCTGAATTCTTTTGCTTTTAGATTAAGGTAGATGTGCCAAAATAACGTAGGGACTTTCCTTTATATAGCTCTATCATAAATGTGCTAAAAAACGTAGGGACTTTCCTTTATATAGCTTGCTACTACTTGGAACAAAGTTCTTAAAGATAAAGTGCACACTCATTTGATTTATTTGGAGGTCGTTGTTTTCACTTTTTCGATAGCCAGATCAAACAAAGGAGAAGTGTATGGAAGAATACCATTTGAATACAACATTTCCATACTTTAATACGAAGTACGTAGTAGGTTGTATAATATTTACATAAAAAAATTAGGAAGGCAAGTAGTCTTTTTTATTAGCCGTGTATATGGATACATATATTTAAAATATTTAACTTAAGGTCTTAAGGAACATACTAACAGAAGAAAGGGAAAAGTTTAACAACCTTAATTAGTCAACTGAGGATGAAAAAATTGAGAGCCAATTAAGCATAATTAGTCTGTGCATGCGCCGATTAATGTGATTAGATATAATTTTAAAATACTTCAAAATTTTAAATAAAATAAATCAAGAGTTTGTGAAAGGACACATTGCATGATTATTTACCCTGAGAAAAAGGTTTCAACCGTATCACAAAAAAAAGTTGAAAATTTCCGATTTGAATGGGAATATATAAAGTGATAGTTTAAGTTAGTTTAAGTTAAAAGAAAAAAATTTTGAAATAGGAGAAAATATTTTGGAATTTCAATATAGAACTACTATTTTATTTCTCAAATAGGATTAATTACTTTTAAACTTGAAAAGTATTGTCATTTTTAAAGTTTGATATTGTCAAAAATGACAGCAATTACTCTGATTTAAGTAATAAAAACATAGTAGTCATATTTTAGAATTCAAATATTTTTTCGGTCAATTTATTTAAAAGATATGAGTATAGTTTCATTCTCCCACCATCCCGCTAACAATATGACAAGAGGGTTCGTAGTGACACACAAATCAATAAAAAGTTGTTATGTGGTTGATATTAATTAAATTATTAAAGTAAGAACAAAGTAAGAATGATTTGCAGTCACACAAACTTTATTAAACTTCATATGAGACAATCTTAGTGGGACATAGAGAATATGTTTTAGCCATATGTTTCATGTACTACTTTACAATAGTCAATATTACGTACTACATATCTCCACGTCACTAACATTGAGACATGGATATATGATTTTTAGTAGTTGATATTGAATTGATAAAATATAAATAGAATAAAAATGATTTATAATTACACAAATGTTATGATATAGGACAATTTTAGTGGGATGGTGGGAGCACAACATATTTCTTATAAGTTATATACAAGATATTGTAAGATTGAGAAGTGAATATTCTTATACCATGTTTTTGTGTGTAGCATGTTCTGAATAAGATGAGGCCACATATTTTAGCAAAGCTATTTATGTTAAATTAAATATATATATTTAACTTATCATATTCTAAAATATTCTATTCCCTCTGTTCTAATTATAGTCTTCCAAATACTTTTTAGACGCGATTTTTTGTAACATAACATTTCTCCATTTTAAAAAGTTTAACATATATCCATTTGTCCATTGTGTACTTTATTATTACTTCATCATCCCTATGATACGTTTATTATATTAATGATAATAAGTTATCTTTTAATTAAACGTATACTTTTTATACATAAAATAAAACGTATATAATTATGTTAATTATACTCTTTTAATTAATGTTGGATGGTTTTTGGCACAAACTTAACGGTGATTTCTAAGAAATATTAATTAAACTTTTTAAAATTAATATTCTTTTAACATTCCACCGTGCATCGCACGATACTAGTAGCAGCTTAAAATTCAATTTATTGGAAAGAAAAAGAAATACTCCATATTTATGTACTACATACAACATGAATGCTTAACTAAAGTTGCTCAACCAGAATAGCCGGCCAGCCATTACAATTCCTCGCAATAAATTAGGACGAGAAAGGGATTCATTCGGACCCGTTACATTTTTACAATTCTGCTGATTTTATATTACATCAAACCATTGGTAGAAAAGTCACCGTTGACTTCCCCGATGAAAGCTCCTGTCCTTAAATTCCCGAGACTTTCCGGCTATAGGGTGTGGGTTGCCGGTAGGTCAAAGAGGTCATTACTGAAAAGCTCAAGAGATGCAGAGCCTGGGGAGAAAATGAACCGAGGCGAAATGAAATTATTGAGAATCGAAGGGCTAGAAATGTAAAAGCCGGTTTCTGGGTGGTATCTGCTACTGTGCAGCACAGGACTGATTAAATCTGTGAAAAACCCTAGATGGTTTTGATCGGACGGCGGCGAGAAAAAGCTGGGAGGAATAGGCGGGAAAGAAGCCGGAGTTGGCGATAATACCCCCGCGGGGAAGTATCCGCTCCTTTCGACCTCACCGCTAATCTCTACACCCCCAACCATCCCTTCCACGTCACGTGACATCTGCGGGTCCCTACCCTTCGGCGTCGTCCGGGTTTTCTCCAAAGAAGCAAAGCAGGCCGCCGGAGACACCGCGCCGCCGGTGAGATAGCCTTGGAAGGCCGCCTGGGAGGAGGAGGACGGTTCGGCCGGGAGTGAGCCGGTGAGGCGTTGAACTAGGGACATGAAGTCGCTAGGGTTTGCATGGATAATCTTGGGGGACAAAGTATAGATGATAACGGGCGGCCGGGGAGGCGCCGCCTGCGGCGGCTGCGGCACCGGAGGAGGCTTTCTTATCTTGTGGGAGTCTTTGTGTACTTTGAGCGGCGTTGGGCGGGGACCTTGGATCTCCTTCCTCGGAGATTTTACTTCCGGCGACGACCACCGCATCTCCATATATAGCCGCCAGCAAAAGCTGATATATATGTTGCTTATAATATATCGGCGGCGGAACGGTGTGATTGCGGTGGATGGATGGGATGATTACTTAAGGATCGGATGTGTAGTTGAGTATACATACTCGTCGGTATATATACTTCAATTCGTACATATAAACCAAAGTCAATGGAGTGAAAAGTTACGCAGTAGTCGTAAAACTTAAAACTACTCAACCCTATACGCTATAGCTAGTTTTCCCCCTTGTGTATTTACTTTTAAAGAATTGCTCTTATTTGATTAAAATGTAGACAGTTTACGACTAGGTGTAATTATGTTTTAGAGTTTTTTCTTGAAATATATTACACGCATATACTATCGTATATATATAAAGATCATGAACCAGACTTAGTATAATTGTATTCAAATTTTACATGTTAGTAATCTAATGTAGTCATTATGAACAAAATTATAGTTACTACTAGTGATTAAGTCATATTTTCTTCAACCACTTTTTCACGAGTAGTATTACTTGAATTTTTTCTATGTTGTATTACTAAAAATGAGCTGTTTGGTTACATTAAAAGCACAAAAACTTGTACAATTACAAGTGAAATAGTGATATTTTGAAATAAAAGCTGATCACATTTGTTCACTTTGCATATGTTTTAGTTCTGTAAAAGATTTTTTCTTACTTTTACTCTTGATGCAACCGTCCACCAAATTTTCTTTCTTTTTGTGAAAAACCACCAAATTTCCTTTTATTACTCCTTTCATAAAATAATTTTACAATTATAGTTTTAGATGTTCCAAACTATATTATGTGATGAAAACTCCACACTACGTATGCATTCAGGGTCGGTTCTAGAAGGGCCAAGCCCAGATGTTACATTTCATACTAAGGGGTGTTTGGAACAGATTCTGCTTCTACTTCTTTTTTAAAACAGAAGCAAAATCAGAATCAATTTTCAGAAGTTAATCCTCCCAACTTCTAAAAAAAATTGATTCTAAGAATAAATATGAGCACCAGAAGTACTTCTGCACTTTCACCCAAAAACTCCAACATCCTAGGAGAAGCAGTTTTTAAGGATCACATACAATGCAAACACCCCTAATACTCCTATTCTTTTCTGCTATCTACGGAGGAGTGAGGCGTCCAACAAATTTCAGTATTTCAAGGGAACTATTTTAGAAATCCGTACACTACACTTTCAATTCAAATTAATTTGTTGATTAGTTTGATTGTTTGTTTCATTGAAGAACAAGCTGACTTCTATTCTGAAATATGCTTCATCTCATAACATTTTTTATTTCTTTCATCTCATAAGAATTGCCCAATTAAAATTGGAATAGGTCGGGCAGCTGTGATCAATTCTAATTAGTAATTACATTTGCGCATTGAAGATTATGGAAAGGAGTTGCCCGAGTAAGATTGGAAAAGCTAGGTCGGGCATTGAACAATTCTAACTAGTGAACGAACTATTAATTGTAATTAAATTGATTGTTTCTTTGCTTTAGTAAGAACGAAATTTTGAAACAAATGTGCCTTTTTAGATTTTGAAATATGCTTCATCTAATAAAAATTGCACAAGTAATGACCTATTTTAATGGTTCTGAGCTTTGGTCTGTCTATTACGGAGCACGTTATATTGACAAAAATAAGAACCAAGGGTAGTAAATAATTAAATTATACTAGCTTAGTAGTTGTAGAAGTAGTTTGAAATTGTCAGCTTATTCGGCGAGAGAATAATGTTAAGTTGATTAGCGTGTAATAATAAATGATAGAGCGAACAAGTTGAAGAGGGTAGATTTAAGAGAACGACAGCCGCATTAATGGACGATGGGGATACAATCCGTCCAGTACTTATCTCCATTAATTATTAATTAATTAAATTAAATGAGGAAATTAAGAAAGGATTATGATGCATCTCATAAAATACATGTATTATATACAAATAAGAATTATAACAAAAGGCTTTAATTTAGAAAATCACAAATCATCACCCAATAAGTAGTTACTGTTGAGACAATTAAAGCATAAATTGTACATATAGCAAACGTAACATCTTTTACCTTTTTCTTTACTTTCGTGTTTTTCTTGAGGTACTATTGTTCATTAAGAAAAATATTTAAAGCAAAGCATTAAATTTAGTTACCTGTGCTTTACAAGTATGCTCATGATGTTCAAGAATCTTATTATTTATATTTATCCGATCGAGAATTATCCCATGTACGTTATTAAGAGATTAGAATAGTGGTTGTCAAGCATTTAGGGTATGATGACATGCATCACTCCGACACTTTCAAAGAGGAAGTTACATGTTTGAAATGATCAATGTCAATTATGTTGTACAACAAAAAATGAGAGAGCAGTTGAACTGTACAAAACACCAGTTAGTCATGACACGTTCAATATAAAATGTCTTTACCAAATACTGACACTTCACACTTATTCAATAAACTCTACGTACTTTTCCTCTTGAATCCCTGCAATTCTGCTATCTAAACTCTACGTACTTTTCCTCTTGAATCTCTGCAATTCTGCTATCTCCATGACAAACATTAAGGGCCTGTTTACTAACAAAGATATTTTCATGTTTTCTACTTTTGTTTTTCGTTCTCCAATTTTCTGTTTTTATTTTTCAGTTTTTCTATCTCCAATTTTCTGTTTCTATTTTTTAGTTTTCCATTTTCAAATTTGAAAACATGTTCATCAATTTTTTCACACAGTTCTCCAATTCCACACCCTTGACCCCTACCACTACCCTTACCACGATCTTACACTCTACCCATACTCCACCACAACCCTTCATACCCACCCATACCTACTCGTAGGGGTCGGGTAGGGAAGTTATGGGTGGGGGTGGGGTAAGGGGTATGGTCGGGGTGGGGTGGTAAGGTCTAGGGGTAGGGGGTTGGGTGGGGGTGGTGGGTGGGTTAGGTCGTGGTTAGGGTTAAGGGTGGGTAGTGGGTAGGGTTGGGGTAAGGTAGGGGTAGGGTAGGGAGTTGGGATAGGATGGCAGTAGGGTGGGGTCAGGACCAGGGTGGGGCCGAGGTAGGGAAGGGGTAGGGTGGGGGTAGTGGGTGCGTTTGGGGTTGGGGTAAGGTAGGGGTAGGGTAGGGAGTTGAGATATGATGGCGGTAGGGTCGGGACAAGGGTGGGGCTGGGGTAGGGAAGGGGTAGGATGGCGGTGGGGGTAGGATGGCAGTAAGGGTGGGGGTAGTGGGTAGGGTTTGGGGTTGGGGTAAGGTAGGGGTAGGGTAGGGAGTTGGGATAAGATGGCGATAGGGTGGGCCCGGGATTCGGGTGGGGCCGAGGTAGGGTAGGGTGGGGATGGGGGTAGGATGGCGATGGGGTGAGGCCGAGGTAGGAGGCATGTGGTAAGGGGTAAGGTAGGGGTAAGTGGTAATATATGAGGGGTGGGGCTAGGGTGGGTCGGGGTGGGGTCGAGGGGGTAGGGGGGTGGCGGTAGGGTAGAGTGGATCGAGGTGGGGTCGAGGTGGTAGGGGGTGGCGGTAGGGTAGGGTGGATCAGGGTGGGGCCGAGGTCGAGGCATGTGGTGGGGCGTGGGGTAAGGTCATTATAGGGAAAAATGGTACACGGGGTGGGAGTTGGGTGGGTAGGGTAGGGGTAAGGGTTAAGGTACGAGGATGGAGGTACCGGAATGGAATCGACATCGGAGCGAGACCAGACCCACCACTAGGTGTAAGTATGCAAATTCATTGCAAAGCACTGTAGGATCTGCGTTTTCCAAATTTGGAAAACTAATAAAAGTCACTCCTCCAAATCATTAAGGAAAAGAGTGACATGTTTCATATTTTCCGTTTTGGAAAACGATTTGGTAAACGCGTTTTTCTTTTTTCCTTTCTCCAGTTTTCCAGGAATTTTTTTGATAAACACGTTTCCTGTTTTCTGTTTTCCAGTTTTCCAGTTTTCTGGAAAACTGGAAAATATTTCTGGATCAGGGACGGATCCAGGATTTCATGTTGGGATGGGCTAAAACTCTTAATTGATACTCCATCCGTCCCGCCAAGATTGTTCCATTTTACCTTTTCGGGAAGTCCCACTAAGATTGTCTTATACCAAATTTGGTAAAGATTGTGTGGCTCTAATCGTGTCACCTTCTTCCTTCCCAATCTTAGTGGGACGGAGGTAGTAATACATTAAAAAATTTCAAAATAAGCAAAAAATCAAATATAAGAGTTCTACACTGAATTTGTTCTCGACGAGGCTTTGAGAAAAAATTGTCAACGATAGAGTCTACATCTATACTAAGAGTAAGGTCTTTTCCATATAAAGTGTTATGCGATTAGCAAGAAAGTAATCATCCATTTTGTTGTGAAGTTTTGTCATTAGAAGTTTGATGGCAGAAAATGATCATTCTACTGTTGCAAGAGAACAATAAGATCAATATTAGGCAAATCAATCTGCTCATCATAAAATATAAATCATATCTTCTGCTCTCAGTCAACTCCTCATATAATTCAACAAGTGTAGATACTTGAAAACTTTGTATCATGAATACATCATGAACATAGTGTTGCAGCTCGAAGCCTCGAATTCCAAAGCACAAATATCATGGCTACTAAAATCTTCAGGATAGAACTTGCAAGAGTACAAATAGCATCGACATTAAATGACTCGTATGAACTTTTGAGATCCAATGAAGTACTTAAGAAAGTAGTTCCACTGATTTATCATTAAACCGGACCCTTAACTCCATCAATACAAAGTCCATTGTCTCATTGAAAACATCAGAGTGATAATGATGCTCAACAATATTTTATTTTCGGCAATGACCAACCATAAAACTCCTTTACTTTTTCAAGAAAGTCTTCTCATCCATTTTCTGTCAATTCCCCGAGAATGATCAGTTGTGTAGTTGATGTGAGTTTTCTCGCACTTAAAAAGATTGTAGAAAAGTGGTTGAAAGTACGAGTATCGTCTCCACAGGGACGGACAAAAGGGAATTAAAGATTAACTAAATTCAGCGATTAAAAAGAAATAAAATAAATAAATGCAAGTGTGCGAGATTTGATTGGTGAATTAAAATTAAACTAATGCGAATTGAACGATTAAAATAAAAGTGGTTTCTTCTCAATTAACGACGAAGGGAATAGGAATTGATTCCGGGGTAACCAGATTTCTGGCAGATCAGGCCTAATTACATGAATTTAATTTAATTGAGCCTAGCTAATCATTACTAAGTTCTTACCGCTCTCGCGGCGTAGAGTACAATAATTTAGGGGACCAGGCTGATCTCTCATGCGACAGGATCCTAAGTTATTGCCAAGACGAGCGAGCTTACGGCCCCTTAATCGCTACTAATCTCTTAGCGAACGATTAAGTGTGTGTGAATGTGTCCTAGAACAAATTAGATCTCTCTTAATTTATTCTACATGCAATTGTAATTCTAGCTGCAGTCTAGGTTACAAGAGATATCAATTAAATTATTCAAACACAAATTAAACGGCATTCATGCAATTAAACCGAAAAGAATCTAGCCATACATCGTGATTAACCCCTTCATCAACCCCAAATCCCTAATTAAACTACTCACAATTCATAATTGAAGAATCAACAGAATTGGAATGAATAGAAATAATTGTCATTAATTAAAAAGATGAAACTTACAAAGAATCTCAGGGTCTTGAACAAAATAACGGAAAAACACTGTAGAATACGTCCCTAATCTTCTCTCTAGGTTTCCCAACCTCAAAACGGGGTAAGGGAGGCTTAATTTAAAGAAAACAATGAGTTTGGGTCGAAAAAGGACAGATCCGCGGTACGCACGGAGCCTACGCACGGCGTGCGTTGCGTCCGTGCGTCCGACGGACGTCCGTGTAAATAGGCAACGCACGGCGTGCGTTCCCCTACGCACGTCCGTGCGTTGCTGCCAGTAGCCATTCTTCGAAAAAACGCTTTGAACGCACGGCGTGCGTACCCGGACGCACGTCCGTGCGTTGCTGCCAGTAGCCATTCGCCATTTTGTCGCCTTGAACGCACGGCGTGCGTACCCGGACGCACGGCCGTGCGTTGGTCATTACTTTTCTTGGCCGCTACTGCCACGCACGCACGCCGTGCGTCCCTGTACGCACGGCCGTGCGTGGCCTTTCTTCTTCATTTTCTTCGATTTCTTTCGTTTTAAGCCTCCGTTTGACCACTCGATCGATCCAAAAGCTCTTTCTTCATCAAAACATCATCGTGAATCTCCCGGTGGCCTCCAAAACTGCGAATTCACTCTCGAATGCTTCTTAACTCGTCCCGATCTCTTTCTCAAATGCCGATGCCGGGTCCCAAAACTTGATTTCAACTCTGAAAATACCAAAACTCATACCCTACGCCCGATACACATGACTTGAGCTAAAATTGAGACTTACGACACCCAAAAGTTAGGAAAATTATCAAAATCCGACCCCAACACGCATCAAATGCGTGTTGAAATACGAACTTATCAGATTCCCCCACACTTAAGCTTTTGCTTGTCCTCAAGCAAACTGAACAACGGGACTTACATAATCACCACCCGGAATTAAAACAGTTAGCATGCACACGTAGTTAAAGGGATATTTACAGAACAGGCAGACTAAACCAAGAAAATTCTTCCCTAAACTACATCTTTGTACTCTAGCGAACATATTTGACAAAATTATTCACAACATCCTCAAAGCAGTGACAGCACACACAAATAAACTAGTTATTGATCAGAAGGACTTGTGAAGGTGGTGGTGAATGGATCATGGATAGCAATAATAGTCCCTTTCTTTTGAGAGATTGGAATATTCTAACAAAGACTCAATGTATTCAGGAACTTCAGGGCTATTCTTAGGATCAAAGAACTTAGTAGGCCACAATTTAGGAACAATCATTTAAACCTATGCAAAGAGTAGACATGGTGTACAACTAAGCTAAACCGTCTCGGCCCATTTGTGCTTTGACGTATACTTGAAGTACGCGGAGGACTAAAGCTAAATTTTGAGATAGCCTCCAAGTTCATTAATTTAAGTTTAGTTTTCCTTGTCATGTTGGCACGAGAACGCCGTTTCTTTCGAAAGATACCCAAGTCTCATCTCACGCTTTTTGACCGGGGCTCCCATTCTCTTTTTCGTAAAGTAAGAGGTCTAGCTATATTAATTTTTCACCTTTCGGATTCTCACTAGACATTACCTCATTCTAATCTCGGCCTCACCAAGGAAAAATAGCAATTAAAGTTCATTAATTTAAAAGTGAATCCATGCCTACAATGCAATCTTCGAAAGTATCAAATTCCTAGAAAGTGACTGCTCTTACCCTATTTGGGGCATAGGAACAGTGCCAAAAATGGCTCCTACACAAATTCCCTAAACTTAGCAAGTTAATCCCCTAAACACCAAGACTAAGTCAGAAATATTCACGGGTATGGAAACAGGCCATTTGGCTATGGAGCTCAATTAATCGGGTAACAATAAACGGGCAGGCTCAAAATGGCTTCTCCTAAAGGGTCTTATTCATGTGGGGTGGATGATTAATGGATTAATTCAATGGGTGACTAATGCCTTCATCCTTTCAACAACTAGATTATAGTGCAAGCAAATTAAGCCTAAACACTTTAAAGAATGTCATAAAAGCATAGTCAAAATGTTAGCCAGCTCACAAAGACACAGTTTAAAGAAAAATTTGCAAAAATTTTGCATGAATTTCCTCTGAATATACAACTAACACCTGCACATGCTAACTCCAATAATTACAAATAACAACTAATGCCCGAATGCCCAATTCACTCCCCCACACTTAAACTTTGGCATCGCCCTCGATGACCAAAAATGCATAATGCACAAGGGGATAAAGGGAAAGGGTCGCGCGTGCTCAACATCAACTCAAGTCAACAAAAGGCAGGCGAAAAAGTACGAGTAAGGAACGTAGAAACTCCCCTAGGTCTTTGGTCGGCCTTGAACTCAATCGATCCTTCATTCCAAACATCTAAGCAACGATCAATTATCAATAAAAGCTGCAATCACAACCAAGCAGAAAGAAAACATCCACGAAAACAGAGAGTAAAAGAAGTGTCAGGTGCTCAGTGCAGAATGTGATCAAAATGGGTACAATGTATCATAATCTAAAATGGGGGAGGGGGTGGCTGCTGATCATCGGGGAACTGTCTGTCCCATCTCTGCTCCAATGACGTCATCCTCAAATCAAGACTGGAGAAGCCTGCAGTAACATCGTTGCTCATCTGCGTGAAAAACTGCTGCTGGTGCTCATAAAGTCGGCCATACATATCCTTTATATGCTGATGCATCCCTTCCCAAGAGTTGGGAAACACATGTCCCTGGGGAGGGGGCAGAACGGGGGCCCCATGCATCATCTCATGCGCGTCATCCTGCTCAGCCTGCTGGTGGCCCTCAGCACCACCGTCATCATCATCTGCGTGCCTAGCTGCTCGGCGTCCAGCTGGAATCTCCTTGGGCAGCGTCTCCATCGGATAAATATGCTCTACGACTGTCATCCCCTCTAGGCGGTCTCCATACCCCATGGCCTTCATCATCCGTGTAATGTATGGTCCCGCAAAAAGCTCCTTGACCCGATAACTAGCCTGCCTGGCAAAAAGTCCCGCGAAGAGAGCGCCAAAGATCGGTCTCCTCCCATGAATCATGCAATAGAGACAGAAAAAGTCAGTGGAGGAGACCTTGCCGCCTTTCTCTGCGCGGCCAGAAACTGTGGAACTCAACAAGGCATGGATGACACGGTACTTGAGTGGGTGTAGGACTGTACTAGGCGATGTCTGTGAGTTGTACCTGCCCCCATTAATAGTAATAGACTCCCAAAACTGTTGTTGATTCACCTCTTTCGGAAAGTCTAAAAGGCTCCCATCCCATCGGGCAACATCGTCCAATCGCTCAAAACCTAAGTGTGAAGAGATGTCATTGGCTGAAAGTACATGGTCCTCCCCGAAAGCTCTAAACTTGATTACCGGGTAAAAGCTGTTGGTGATTTCCCTCGGGGCCTTGAAAGAAGACAGAACCTCGCAAGTGATCTCTTTATAAGTCGGCTCATTGATGCCGAAAAAGAGATGTTGCCACCAATCACGGGACAACAGCTGCATCACCTCGTCTTGGATTCCGGCTTTCTCCAGTGTAGGCAAATGGGGGAACAATATTTTTCCCGCTCGCCTTTGCATTAATTCCTCAAATTTCTCTTTTTGGGCGTTATCCCGAAACTGGGGTTGGTAGGGTACAATCGGCTGCTGATTTCTGTTTGGGTTGGCCCGGCTGGAGCTAGCACCGGTGTTGTCCCGGTGCCTCTTAGCGGAATGCTTGGTGCGGGTCATCTGCAAAAGAAAAATAATCCACGAAGGTTCCAACGGGGTTGCCACAGGTTAGAGATAAGCCAAGAGTTTCGAAATCATAGCCCCGTTGGCCACACTACATCTCAAGCACAAGTAAAAGCTAATACAAACCCAATGTTTAACCAGAATAGTTGAAAATTGAACTTTTATCAAAGAACTTTGAATAAAAATCAAATTTTCAACGACACACGGTGTAAACAATGTCATAAGCAAGCATCATTCATGTTTTCAGATTAGAATTCTTCCCAACTTATTTAGCTAAAATGTCAAAATTTTTGGGGAAGAACTCAAAAGTTCCAATTTGGACAATGTTTAGCCCAAAAATTGTGGATTCATTCTCAAGTAGACTAAACAACAATCATGTATCATCGTAAGCAAAAATTCACTACCTTCATTCTAGCAACAAACACAAAATCCCCAAAATTTTCTCAAAATCAACCCTAAATTGGCCAAGTCAACTCAAAAATTAGGGATTCCAAACAAAAGAGGCAAATTCATACACTTAGAACATCAAAATCATCAATACAAGACTCAATTTGAACAAAGGAAATCAAATCCCTAACTTTTGAGCTTATGCAAAAATCGGATTTTACAAAGCTTGAAACGCCATTAATGGAGAAGGGAGCTTGAGGAAGAAGAATAATACCGTTGAGCGAGTAGAGGATAGAGGGAGGCGGCGGTCGGTCGGAGCGGCAGCGGTCAGCGATGGAGGTGTGGTGGCGGCCGGTCGGTCGATGGTCTCAGGGGGAGGGGGAGTCGCATGCGTGCGTATCGTGGGCAAGGGGGAGTGTGCGTGCGTTGTGTTTTAGGGAAGCAGGGGTGTCGATTAAAATTTGGCAACGCACGGCGTGCGTTCCCGGACGCACAGCCGTGCGTGCCTGCCAGTGGGTGTCGCGTGTGTTATGCCTGGACAACGCACGGCGTGCGTACCCGGACGCACGGCCGTGCGTCAATGGCAGTAGCTCCCGTTTGATATCTCTGGACAACGCACGGCGTGCGTTCACCTACGCACGTCCGTGCGTTATGGGCAGTAGCTTCCCCGTTGAAATCCCTGGGAAACGCACGGAGTGCGTTCCCCTACGCACGTCCGTGCGTTCCTATGAGCTTATTCACCAATTTTTTTTTTTTTTTTTTTTTTTTTTTTTTTTTTGTGGTTTTTGTGGGTTTTTTATGAAAAGCAGTAAAACTAAACTACAGAAGCAAAAAGCAAGCTCGGGTTGCCTCCCGAGAAGCGCTATTTTTAACGTCGTTTGCCCGACGCAACTACGCACTCAGCTTTCTAAATTCGTGACAAAGGTCACCTCACGCTCGCGTTCTAGCGGTCCTCCGTAATATTTCTTCAAATGATGGCCGTTAACTTTAAAACGGCCTTTCTCAGGATGATCAATCTCAACAGTTCCATACGGAAAAACTTCGCTCAATACAAAAGGACCGGACCACCTAGACTTCAACTTTCCTTTAAATATTTTCATTCGGGGATTGAATAGCAGAACTTGATCCCCTTTGAAAAATTCTTTTCCCTGTTTAATGTGCCGATCATGATAGGCTTTGGTACGCTCCTTACTAATTTTAGAGTTCTCATAGGCCATAAGCCTCCACTCATCCAACTCGTTGAGCTTCCAAAGCCGTTCACGACCCGCCAAAGACAAATCCCTATTCAATGTTTTCAAGGCCCAGTAGGCCTTATGCTCTATCTCTACCGGAAGGTGGCACGCCTTCCCATAAACCAAGTGAAACGGAGTAGTGCCAATGGGTGTCTTATACGCTGTACGCAGTGCCCACAGCGCATCATCTAGCTTATCAGACCAATCCTTCCTATGGGTCTCAACAGTCTTTTCAAGGATTGTCTTAATGTCCCTATTCGAATTCTCAACTTGGCCACTAGTTTGAGGGTGATAAGGGACGCCCCCTTTATGAGTGACCCCGTACTTTGCCAGAAGGCGAGTCATCGGATCATTCCTAAAGTGGGTACCCCTGTCACTTATCAAAACTCGTGGCACTCCAAACCTAGAAAACAATTTTTTCAGAAAACGAATCACAACTCTAGCATCATTTGTGGGCAGAGCTTCAGCCTCGACCCACTTGGAGACATAATCCACAGCAACCAGAATGAATTTATTACCTTTAGAACCCGGGAACGGCCCCATGAAGTCAATGCCCCAAACATCAAATACCTCACAAGCCAATATAAAATTCTGGGGCATTTCATCCCTCTTGGTAACCGGCCCGGTGCGTTGACATCTGTCACATTCCTGCACAAACGTTAGAGCATCTTTAAACAAAGTGGGCCAGAAGAAACCACATTCCAACACCTTACGAGCTGTCCGGTTAAAAGAATAGTGTCCCCCAGTCGGTCCGGAGTGACAATGTTTGAGAATCTCAACTCCTTCACTCAGGGGAACACATCTTCTAACAACCTGATCAGCACAAATACGAAACAAATATGGTTCCTCCCAGAAATAATATTTCAAATCAGCAAAAAGTTTCCGTCGTTGATGAGGTGTATAATCAGAAGGAACAACACCCCCAACAAGATAGTTGGCGATGTCAGAAAACCAAGGCACCTCATCAACGATCCTCAACAGTCTCTCATCAGGAAAAGTACCCTCAATATCTCTCTCACTCAGGGAATCAAGAAAGGGGTTTTCTAACCTACTCAAGTGATCAGCCGCTAAATTCTCAGCCCCTTTCTTATCCCTAATCTCAATATCAAACTCCTGGAGTAGTAATATCCACCGAATCAATCTAGGCTTAGCATCCACTTTTTGCATCAAATATTTAAGAGCAGAATGATCGGTGAATATCATTACCTTAGACAAAATCAAATAAGGACGAAACTTGTCAAGAGCAAACACAACAGCAAGCAATTCTTTCTCGGTGGTAGTGTAGTTTTCTTGGGCACTATCGAGAGTCTTTGAAGCATATGAAATAGGCTGAAAATGTTTCTCTCGACGCTGCCCAAGAACGGCTCCTACTGCAAAATCACTAGCATCACACATAATCTCAAAAGGCAAAGACCAGTCAGGAGCTACTACCACCGGTGCCTTGACCAGTTTCTCCTTCAAACACTCAAAAGCCTCTAAACACTCCTTTGAGAAGTCAAATGGTGTGTCCTTCTCAAGGAGCTTAGTCATGGGTCGGGCTATCTTAGAAAAGTCCTGGATGAACCTACGGTAAAAACCCGCGTGGCCTAGAAAACTCCTAATGGCACGGACTGAAGTAGGGGGAGGTAGTTTAGAAATCACATCAACTTTAGCCGGATCAACCTCTATCCCCCTACTTGAAATCTTATGCCCTAGGACCACTCCCTCACTAACCATGAAGTGGCACTTCTCCCAGTTAAGTACCAAATTCACCTCTCGACACCTAACCAGGACTTTCTTCAAATTCTCTAAGCACTCATCAAAAGTATCACCATATACAGAAAAGTCATCCATAAAAACCTCCATAAACTTCCCAATGAAATCCCCAAAAATAGCAAGCATGCATCTCATAAAGGTAGCAGGGGCGTTACATAATCCAAACGCCATCCTCCGATAAGCAAAGGTACCGAATGGACATGTAAAAGTGGTCTTATCCTGGTCCTCGGGGGCTATGGGGATCTGGAAGTATCCCGACATCCCGTCAAGGAAACAGTAAAACTTATGCCCTGCTAGCCTCTCTAAAATCTGATCAATGAAGGGGAGGGGGAAGTGGTCTTTCCGGGTGGCGGCATTCAACCTTCGGTAATCAATGCAAACCCGCCATCCGGTGACCGTACGTGTAGCAATCAACTCATCTTTCTCATTCCTAACCACAGTCATCCCCCCTTTCTTGGGAACCACCTGGGTCGGGCTGACCCAAGGGCTGTCTGAAATTGGATAAATAATCCCTACATCTAACAGACGGATGACTTCCTCCCTGACCACCTCCTGCATATTAGGATTCAATCTCCTTTGTGGCTGCACTACCGGTTTAGCATTATCTTCCATCAAAATTTTATGAGTGCAGAAAACAGGACTGATTCCTTTCATGTCAGAAAGTTTCCGGGCTAGAGCTTCCCTTTGTTCACAAAGTAAGTCAAGACATGCAGATTTTTGGGATGGCTCAAGCCCGGATGCAAGAATAACAGGGAGGTCAGGACTATCATCTAGAAACGCGTACTCAAGGTGGGAGGGAAGAGGCTTTAGATTTAATGGAGAAGGAGTAACAATAGAAGAATCAGTCTGACAGTCTTCCTTCTCCACCTTATCTGAGTCATCTTCCTTCCCCTTCACATTACTAGCATCACTTGAGTCCTCCTCCCCATCAAGCATAAGGCAATCAAAACTAGGGAGGAGCTCAAGATCCTCTGCTGACAAACTATCATCCAAAAGAAGATCAAAGAAAGCTTCATCAGAAAGCATGTTGGGAATGCAATCCTCCACCAAAGAATCAACCACATCCATGTAAAAACACTCACCACTATCTTGACAGGGCCTCTTCATTATTTTGGACATGTCAAAGGTGGCAGACTCATCCCCAACGCGGAGGACAAGCTTACCGTCTCCAACATCAATAAGTGCACGGGCAGTTGCCAAGAATGGTCTGCCCAAAATCAATGGTACTTCCCGATCCTGATCCATGTCCAAAATAACAAAGTCTACCGGAAAAATAAATTTGTCCACTTTAACTAACACGTCTTCAATAATCCCTTGGGGATATTTGACTGAACGATCAGCCAACTGAATGCACATACGTGTAGGTTTAAGTGGACCGAGTGCAAGCTTTTCATATAAAGCAAGAGGCATCAAATTAATGCTTGCACCCAAATCAGCCAGGGCCCTATCAAAAGTAAGATCTCCTATAAAGCAGGGAATAGTAAAAGAACCTGGATCCTTAAGCTTCTTCGGCAAATCTGTCCGTATCACAGCTGAGCATTCCTCATTAAGCGTCACAGTAGACGCTTCTTCCAGCCTCCTCTTGTTTGTGAGCAAATCCTTCATAAACTTTGCGTACTTCGGCATCTGAGCTAGTGCATCCACGAATGGTAAGTTAATCTGCACTTGTTTCATGAGATGCAGAAACTTACCAAACTGGTCACTATCGTTCTTCCTAGTCAATCGCGCCGGATAGGGGAGAGGTGGGGTGTAATTCTTGACCGGAATGGACTGTTTTGGTGCAGCCGCCACCTCTCTCCCCTCATCTTTCTCCTTCTCTTCCTCCCGGACAGCCGGTTCAACTTGAACTTCATCGGGCTTCTTTGTTGTGGCAGCAGGTTCCAGCTCTTTTCCGCTCCTCAAGGTCACAGCCTGAACATGTTCTCTGGGATTTGGTTCAGTATTACTAGGGAGGGATCCCTGAGGCCTCTCAGATACAGCCTTAAAGATCTGCCCCAATTGAGTTTCCATGTTATGCATCCTTGCATCAGCCACTTGCATGTATTTCTTGAATGTCTCTTCCAAACTAGAGAATCTTTGCTCAGTCTCTTTTCTAAAACTCCCTTGCTGCGGCTGAGGTGCTTGTTGTTGGCCTTGAGGTACCTGGGGTTGATTAAAGTTTCTTGACTGCTGCTGATTTCCCTGCCCGTATTGCCCTTGCTGCTGCTGTCCGTAGGGCTGATTATAATAGCCCTGTCGCTGATAGTACATCGCATCCACTTGCTCTACTCCAGGGGCTGCCGAGTGTGCCATCATTGTGCATTCATGTGGCGAATGGAGTCCCCCACACATAGAACAAGAGGGACTAATAGGAACGGGGGCTACCATATTTACACTGGGCACCGAGAGAGCAAGTTCCGTCTTCTTTTGATTGTCTTCCACTGTAGTAGCAAGCTTTTGAATCAAACTGGTCAAAGCATCTACCCTTGCAGAAAGGGCAGAATTCTCACTGATCTCGTACAATCCCGGGGCCTTCTGGTGAGGTGTGTCCCGAGAGCTGTACCATGAAGCATTATTAGTCACGATCTTCTCCACTAATTCTTCCGCAACCTCAGATGGCAACTGAGGAAAAGCTCCACCTCCCGAAGCATCAAGCATCATCTTTCCTTCATTGTTGAGTCCACTATAGAAACAAGATAGAACCTCACAATCAGTCATCTTGCCTTGAGGGCAAGCTCTTCTTAGCACCTTGAATCTCTTCCACGCCTCAGCTAGTGTCTCCAAAGAACCTTGCTTGAATTCTTGTAGCTGCTTCTTCAACTTTATGGCCTTTGATGTTGGGAAGTATTCTTTGATGAAGGCTTTGTGCAGCTGATCCCAAGTCTGGATGTGGTGATGTGGATTGCTATCCAACCACCTCTGCGCGTCATCCCTCAAAGAGAAAGGGAATAGTAGCATCCGTACCTGATCGTCATCTAGCCCAGGAATCTTGAAAGTCTGGCACATCCTCAGAAATTTGGTAATGTGTGCCACTGGATCTTCCGTAGGGCTCCCTCCGAACTGATTATTTAGGACCATATTGATCACCGCTGGCTTGATCTCGTATCGGGGTGCAGTAATCCCCGGTACCTGAATGCTGTCGTACTCTGTGATCTCGGGGGCTAGGAAGTCTGCAATGCTCTCTCCTTGATAGAGTGGATTGTCATGTGGAACATAGTTGTGGTAAGGAGGAGCTTGATATCTCGGCTGATGAACTGGTTGTGGTCTTATGGGTTGTGGACGGATGATATTTGGCTGAGGTTGGGTTTGATGGAATTGTTGATATTGGGGTTGGAAGGGCTGATTTTGTGGCTGAGTAGGGGGTGGATTTTGTGTGACTGGCGGTTGGTTCTGTCTAGGCTGAAAGACTGGATTATTTTGCCCTAGACCTTGCATCCCAAAGGTCTGGTTTTGAACGGTGGGTTCGGGAGCAATAGAAGTGTTTTGAAAGAGCTGATAGAGTGGTGGAAGATTCAGTTGTGGAGTGGACTGATTTTGGTGGAAGAATGGGGTACGGAGATTTTGATACCCCGGATAAGCTCTTGGTGAATTTTCTTGTGAAGACTGGGGAGAGGTATTAACATAAAAATCCAGATTACCAGAAGTGGTTTGGACCTCAGACGTCCCAGCTATTCCAGATGCGGATGGTTGATCCATGGCTGCTTTCTGTTTTCTTAAGGCCTTGCGGTTCTGTTTAGCTAGCTTCTCGATCTCAGGATTAAGAGGGACTAGTGATTCTTCCTTCTTAGAGCGTGTATGCATAAACAGATCTGACCTGCAAGGTTAGTAGACAAAAATCCTACAAAAAACTAAAAACAGGTCGCTAAAATTAATTAACCCTTAAATCCGACACCGTCCCCGGCAACGGCGCCAAAAACTGATGTGAGTTTTCTCGCACTTAAAAAGATTGTAGAAAAGTGGTTGAAAGTACGAGTATCGTCTCCACAGGGACGGACAAAAGGGAATTAAAGATTAACTAAATTCAGCGATTAAAAAGAAATAAAATAAATAAATGCAAGTGTGCGAGATTTGATTGGTGAATTAAAATTAAACTAATGCGAATTGAACGATTAAAATAAAAGTGGTTTCTTCTCAATTAACGACGAAGGGAATAGGAATTGATTCCGGGGTAACCAGATTTCTGGCAGATCAGGCCTAATTACATGAATTTAATTTAATTGAGCCTAGCTAATCATTACTAAGTTCTTACCGCTCTCGCGGCGTAGAGTACAATAATTTAGGGGACCAGGCTGATCTCTCATGCGACAGGATCCTAAGTTATTGCCAAGACGAGCGAGCTTACGGCCCCTTAATCGCTACTAATCTCTTAGCGAACGATTAAGTGTGTGTGAATGTGTCCTAGAACAAATTAGATCTCTCTTAATTTATTCTACATGCAATTGTAATTCTAGCTGCAGTCTAGGTTACAAGAGATATCAATTAAATTATTCAAACACAAATTAAACGGCATTCATGCAATTAAACCGAAAAGAATCTAGCCATACATCGTGATTAACCCCTTCATCAACCCCAAATCCCTAATTAAACTACTCACAATTCATAATTGAAGAATCAACAGAATTGGAATGAATAGAAATAATTGTCATTAATTAAAAAGATGAAACTTACAAAGAATCTCAGGGTCTTGAACAAAATAACGGAAAAACACTGTAGAATACGTCCCTAATCTTCTCTCTAGGTTTCCCAACCTCAAAACGGGGTAAGGGAGGCTTAATTTAAAGAAAACAATGAGTTTGGGTCGAAAAAGGACAGATCCGCGGTACGCACGGAGCCTACGCACGGCGTGCGTTGCGTCCGTGCGTCCGACGGACGTCCGTGTAAATAGGCAACGCACGGCGTGCGTTCCCCTACGCACGTCCGTGCGTTGCTGCCAGTAGCCATTCTTCGAAAAAACGCTTTGAACGCACGGCGTGCGTACCCGGACGCACGTCCGTGCGTTGCTGCCAGTAGCCATTCGCCATTTTGTCGCCTTGAACGCACGGCGTGCGTACCCGGACGCACGGCCGTGCGTTGGTCATTACTTTTCTTGGCCGCTACTGCCACGCACGCACGCCGTGCGTCCCTGTACGCACGGCCGTGCGTGGCCTTTCTTCTTCATTTTCTTCGATTTCTTTCGTTTTAAGCCTCCGTTTGACCACTCGATCGATCCAAAAGCTCTTTCTTCATCAAAACATCATCGTGAATCTCCCGGTGGCCTCCAAAACTGCGAATTCACTCTCGAATGCTTCTTAACTCGTCCCGATCTCTTTCTCAAATGCCGATGCCGGGTCCCAAAACTTGATTTCAACTCTGAAAATACCAAAACTCATACCCTACGCCCGATACACATGACTTGAGCTAAAATTGAGACTTACGACACCCAAAAGTTAGGAAAATTATCAAAATCCGACCCCAACACGCATCAAATGCGTGTTGAAATACGAACTTATCAGTAGTAAAAACATGTCTCATGGTTACCAAGATATCCAACAATTTTTTTGAAGGTCTTGATAGGGAATACCCATTATTTTTATAACTTTGTGCATCAAAAGTAAATAGAACACAACTTCAAAACATGGAAAGTGTCAGTGTACAGTACTATATATATATGAACTTCTATCCGAAAATTCACTTTTGAGCAATGTCCTTGAAGATACTCAAGCACTTTACAAGTTACTGTAAACATGTCAATTAATCAAGCCCTTATACATATCTACTAGGTGCCAATTATTAAGTGAGAGCGATGCATATAACATTTAGATCAGATTTTAGATTTTATGATTTTGTTTTATGCGTTGGACTGAAAAATTGGACTGGGTCATAGAAATTTTTGAGGTGGGCTGGATGGAATTTTTAAAAAATAATACCTTAATAATAATTTTTTATTTACTTTGCCCTGAGTTTCAGCCCACCATAGCCCTAACATAGATCATCCCCTATACAAAATGGAGTACATGTAGTCGTGTGGCCATGTATAGAGTGCTGAGCCAACTAAAATATGGAAAAAATAGTAGAATTGAAGGATTGAAAAATATTTTATTGATGAAGTATATGTCTGCAGGACTATAGATGAAGTATTGAATGATTGTTATGGATCAAGTTGTAATATAATTACAGGAAACTAAAGGGAAATACAACTATTTACGTACACATAAAAGAAATTGTTTATGGGATCACCTACCAAAAAAACACGGGATTGGCAGGGATTTTGAAAGGGATTTTGGCAGGGATTATGTCAAATCCGTGCCAAAAACACTTGGCACGAGCTATTTGGCACGAAAAATCGATAATCCGTGCCAAAATTCCGTGTCAATCCCGTGTTTTTTGCAAAAGTTCAATATTGCCCAAAAAGTGGGGTACAACGTCAAAATTCCGGCGCCGGAATTTTGACGTTGTATCCCACTTTTTGGGCAATATTGAACTTTTGCACTCCAACTCCAAAAAACTTTGACTTTACATCACATTCTCCTTTAAAATCTTTTGACTTTGCACTCCAATCAAATTTTTTCTCACAAAATGTTATATGATGGGGTGTAAAGTCAAAATTTTATTAAAAGTGAGGTGCAAAGTTGACTATCATCCAAAAGGTGAGGTGCAAAGTTCAATATCATCCAAAAAAAGTGATGTGCAAAGTAAAAATTTCCAAGAACATAGGACAGAGTAATAAGTTACAATCGTCCTATTAGATATTACCAACTTGGGAAAAGTACAGACAATATAATGTACTTGTGATTGGGCCCGTTTTCAGATAGGGTGTGTTTCATTCTTTATCAAAGTGGTTCATATGTTTGAATTCCGTTATCACAAGAGGGTCACGCCGTTAAAAACGTCTGAAAAAGACCGTTAAAAGTAAGGGAAATTTACCGTTATATGACTAAAACTCAATGAGTTTCTCAGGGGGTGTTTGGATCTGATTCTCAAAACTGATTCTGCTCATTCAAGGAGCAGAAGCAGAAGCTGGAGTGTTTGGGTGAAATTCCAGAAGCACTTCTGGTGCTCTAATTTACTCCCAGAATCAGTTTTTTTAGAAGCTGGGGGTACCAGCTTCTGAAAACTGATTCTGATTCTGCTTCTGCTTTTAAAAAAGAAGCAGAAGCAGAATCAGTTCCAAACACCCCCTCAATCTATGACCTACCTAGTTTTTATACCTTTGTATGACCGAAAATCCAAAAACAAATAGAAAATTCGTTTATATTTAAATGTTGAATGATGAAAATACCCTTTTTTAAAATATGTGCATTTTGCACTAATTCCGTCCAATTAAAATTAATGCACTTTTTATTGTCGTTACTGCACAAAATTAATGCACGTCTTTACTGCACGTCCGGTAATAATCACTGCACTTCCGCCAAAATTAATTCTCTTCTCATTATATTCACTTGAGGAATTTATTTCTGTTTTTATTTTTTATTTTTTAAAATTTAGTAATTTTATTATTTTACGTCTGATTGAGGATATTGCATTTAATGATGATATCACTGCTCTGTGTTACTGCAATATCGGTCATAATCAATGCACAACAAAATTTCTTAATGCATTCATTCATGGTCATGTTCAGTATGTCTATTACCATATATATTCACCATCCACAACACTTATTGAAATATTCAGTGATGGTGTTCAATGCCCATATTTAATGCCCAGAAACTCTAAAATCTCTACAATCTAATAAGCAAGAATGAGAGCTAGGGTAGTATAGGTATAAAAAAAATTGTTGGTAGTATCCTAAGCTTAATTGACATGTACAACGTGTTTAGATGCTTCTGAACCTTGAACCTCACTAGGCTTATCTCCTTACGGTCGTTTGTCTCGGTTAATATTCTCACAATCGTTTGGCTTCTCCCTTCCTCTTAGCCGCGCTTCCGTTCGATCAAATCACAACCAGACATCTTGTCGCTCATTCCTGGTTCGTAACCTTTTGTTTTCTTTGGATGATTAAATGACAATGGTAATCGAGACCCATCATTTCGAAGATTAGTACAAAATTCTCAATTTGACTCCTTTTCATATCAGCCTTTCGTTTTGGTTCTGCCTATTCATTTCCTATCAGTTCGTACACTAGTAGGTTACGGTGGCGAAGAGATGCCGCACCAGTGAGGCCATCCGGTTTGACACCCCATTTGAAGCTGTTATCCGCGTAACCTCTTGCCTGATATGAGTATATCAATTTTTTGCTTTGTTAAAGGAGACAAAATATGAGACCCAAGTCCATCTAGCATCTATCTATTATGCGAACATCGTTCTATTATGCCAGGTGAATAAAATTTTCATAATCTTTGGATGAAGACAGCAGCAAACTTTATTAAAGATTAAAATTTTTTTGGTTATACAAACTCAATTTCTAGCTATGTAAGTGCTGTAGCAAAACATATGATCTTACCGTGCTATCTAACCAGTAAGTGTTGTTCTCTTCCGTGATGCATGAAATCACTTGTATTTACAATACTCATTACTCATATATCCAATTAGGCAGTAATGAGAAGTGTGCTCAACCTAAATCGCTGCACTTGGGCTCTTATTAATTAAAGTCAGTTTCATATATAAGCTATAAATTAAACTTTCTTCGGATTGTATTCCAGCTGTGTTCAGATTTGGGAAGCTAGAGAATCAGATTATCTATCTAAAATCTAATAATGGTGAATGAGGGTTATACCCTTATCTAAAATCTAATAATCTAAAATGAGGATTATACTCTTATGGGAATAAAAAATTTGTTGGTGTAACTCTATGCTATTATGAGGTTGTAAATTATGCTGAAGTTATTGTACTATTACTATTTCATCCGTCATATCCTTCTATTCCTTTAAATGTCTGTGTGCATTCTCCGGTATGCATCTTTATGACTTCCAGCCCTGTGAATCACATCTAAAAAAGATACCTGCTTTCCTCAATTACATTGTTAGCAAACCAGTCAGGCGAGGGGATGAAAACGGCAGCACAACGAGCATAATTTTCAATCTCTGCCCCATAAGGGACGACTTTTCAGGACGACATTATCTCAGGTCGTCTCTTCAACTTAGAGTCCAGCAAACCAGTCAGGCAATCACCTCATTTCAATCTCCTCTGAATCAATGTTTTATGGTAGGACTAAATTCCTAATTAGATCATTCTAATATTAATTTCAACTCAATATTTTTATTTTCTCAATATCATGCTAATTTTATGGTATGACAAAGACAGATGTTGCCATTCAGACAATCAGACCTAGCTGAAATAAATCCTGATGTTGTTCTTGAGAGCTATACACTGAATATCACAACACTTGATGGTTTTGAGACATTCATGTCAAGCCTCCAAAACAAATCATTCTGTCCGTGAATGATTATGAAGCAAGGATGGCTGTGAATCAATCGTGCAAGGGATAAAACCAAATTTGGATGAAATCTGGTGTATCTGAAAATGTTGTCTCAGATCACATACAATTATTTATTCCTGGTGAAACTGCTTGCTTTGATTGTGCGCCTCCTTTGGTGGTAGCGTCTGGAATTGATGAACACACCCTTAAGCGTGAAGGAGTATGTGTTGCCTCTTTGCCAACAACCATGGGAGTCATTGCTGGATTCTTGGTTCAGAACACACTGAACCACTTGTTAAAGTTTGGACCGATGTCCCTATCTATATCTGGGATACAATGCCCTGAAAGACTATTTTCCAACCATGGAGATGAAGCCAAATGTTCAGTGTTCAAATGCAGCTTGCTTGGAGCTACAAAGGGAGTTCATTCTTGCTAAGCCTGCCAGGGATGATGTTACAAAAGCAACGATGGAGGAGGAAGCATCAAAAGTAGCATACTGCCCCCCATTCATGCTGTTAGTGAATGGAAGATAAGTGTACAGGGTGACAGTGAGCTAGATAGTGCAAAAGCCCACAATTCAGGTCTTTTCCCAGAAGGCCTTATTCATGAGCTACCATTTGCAGATGAATTTCGTATCGGTCCTACTTTGAAGACCAATGGCCCTAGTGATGACTTTTCCAAACTTATATAGCAACTTGATGCTCTCAATCCCAACAACTAATCTCACACTCAACTTCTGCCAGTTTTGAAAGGTTCTAAAATCCCCTTTTCCTTTGATTTCTTGTATACACTTCTTTGATATTGAGGAAATAGAAAGACAAGGGAGGAACAAAACTTCCATTTGTTAGTGACTTGCCGGTTTTCAAGGAAAGAACTGGACTCAATATTCAAAAGCATATGTGTTGATTGTTTGCCGTTTATCTTAATCTTTAGTTGTATTATGTGCTTAGTTCATTGTACCTTTCTGAAGTCCTTATATCTACTTAAGAAACGTCATTTTTTGTCTGTTTAGCGTTGCATGCTTATTAGCCGTTGGCGGCCCCGGCTTCTTTATTCTCGTTATTTGGAATTGATGAATTGGAATCGAAGCGACGACAAAGAAAGAAAAAGGGAACCTTGAAATTGAAGTCATGATGCCTCTTTGCCTTCTCTCACTCTATGCTCTTCGGAGTCTTCAACTGCTTTCGCTCTTTGCTTATTGTGTGCTCTCACAGATCGTCGATCGGTTCTTCTCTGAATTGCACAATCTGTCAATCGGTTCTTGCCTCAGCGGTGCAGGCGCCTATAGTCTTGAATCTGGAATCCCCTATTGTTCTTCTACACAGGTCTGTCAGTTAAATCTGTTTGGTTAAGTTGAATGAAGTATTTAATGATGATTAGTTTTATCCCTTAATCAGCATTTCAGTTGTTTCAGTGTTTCCTTGTTAATTGATAATAGACCTATGATTAAGATTTCTGAATGTCAGGTTTAATTGATCACAATAGGCCATTAGTGTTGGACTATGTGATTAGCCGATTATATATTTTCAAATTGATCACAATAAGCCATTAATAATAAATTATGATTCAAATTTTTATGTTTTTATTGTTACTTTTAGTTTTCAAGTTATATTTAAATTTTAGATTTTAGCCTTTAATCATTTAGGTTATTTTTATCCTTCGCATTTAAGTTATAAACCTGAGATTATTTGACATTTTAGTAGTTATATAGTTTTGAACGTTGTGTTTTTTTTATTATAACCTTTTGGAGTGAGCTAGCTGGAAAAAGTCTTGGTGCCTTATAGAATTACACTGTCAAAAAAATATACTGCATTGTGTTTCTTTTCCAGTTCAATTACAAATAATAAACATGCTTGTTTTACTCGCTAATAACAAGTAATATAACATGCTTGTTTTACTTGCTAATAACAAGTAATATAACATGCTTGTAATCAACAGCTCTTGGTTTGAGTTGAAAGACCGAATTTCACATAATATATGATTGGCAACTACTGTCTATAGTTAGGAAATGAGCTGATGACCATGCTTGGACCCATGCATTTGCTTTTAGAATGGCCTACTTTAGGGCCTTTAGTTTTCCATGAAGATGGTGATTTATGATTAGGTTTGCTGCCTTTTCCCTTTGCAACTTCCTGGCCGTTAATACTTACTTTTGTAGCCTTTGCCGCTTCTGATGAAATCAGAAAGTCATGATATGTTCACTTATTCCCCTGTTTCTGTCTCTTTATTACCAGAAAAACCCACTCTTGACAACGGGAGCTGGGTTGGCTCCATACCGGCCAAGGGTATTAGCACTCAACAGAAATGGAAGGCTTTTCCCTAATAGAGAAGGCCCTATAGAGAGGAAAATTCTTGGAAAAAGAGCTAGGTAAAGCTCAATCCAAGCTAATCTATCCGATGCCATCAATGTATCTCTTGTCTCAGGTTCAATTTGATTTCCGGCTCCTAGGCTTTCACCCGGTCGAGAAATGCGATGAGCCAAACACTTGCACTTGGAGGGCTTGGGATTTGAGCCATTAGATGCATACTTTAAACACATATAGTTACAAATTTGAAGTTGGTTAGTTGTATTAGTCATGGACTCATGGTTGTTTCTGCATATCATTGTTAGATAATAAATTAAAATACGGAGTATGTGGTAGTGGTATATGTGGCCAACATGTTTTGTTATTTCTTCACAAGTATTTCCCCTCTTTCTCATAATTCTACATCAATGTATCATATCACAATGGTCAAGGTATTCTAGCATTGTCTGGAACTCTGGACTGTCAATATTCTGACTGTATATAAGACTTGGTTTACTGATTTGAAGTGCATTTTGAGTTTGTGGAGTTGGAGTGGAAAAAATTACTTAATACTACCTCCGTCCCAGTATGGTCAAATTAGCTTCTCAGTTTCTTTATTAGTCGACAAAAAATATCTTCTCATATTCTTGAATAAAATATTTGATTAGATCACATTTTCTTCTGCTTTGTAATAAATCTTGACCATACAATTTCATTTTCTTAATAGTATAAAAAATGCTAAACGGAGTGCAATTTAGGGGCAAAGGTAGTATAGAATAAATCTCTACATACCAACCTCTATTTTTTCATCCCAAACTCTAAATTATGAACATATTGTAAATAACTTTAATCTCTCATTCACTGCATGGGTTTAAAATTACAGGCTATGGCAAGACGTCCAATTGGCTATCTCTTTAATGTAGAAAAATTATACTTAATTTTTCATTTTAGTCTAGGTTCACAGATGGTCCAAAAAAGGAACCCCGGTCTTTAAAAGGCTTTTGCTATCACTATAATTTCTTTTTGCTTGATATTATGGTATGCTATAATTAAAGATAGTTTATGAGGTGCAAACATATATAGCTAAAGATTTATACTACACAAAATACATTGGGCATTATATCCATCGCGCATCGCGCGTTACAAAAACTAGTTCAATATAAAATCTAATCTCAAAAGTATATGCTCCAATCGCAATCGCAATCTGCAGGCCAGTAGACTGGACATCTGCAGATTCTGCACTGCTTCAAAATTGCTTCGTAATACATACATCATACAGAGCAATCAATTATGTACTCCATAGCAAAACATGTATGGCATACCTTATGACCTGTCAAGAAAGCAATCAGAAAAAGGTATAGGCAGAGTATTCGATCAAGAATTCAAAAACAAGGTTTTCAAGATTCAAACAACAGGGTATTCAAGAATTCAAAAAACAGGGTATCGAAACAAAAAAGAATTTGTGACGGGATGGAGGTTGGGGCGGGATGGGAGGCAGTGCGCACGGCCTATGACGGCGGCGCAGAGGTCAGGGAAGGGGCGCAGAGGCCTGGCGGATGCTGGACGACGGCTGGCGGCGGCTGGACGAAGTGCAGCGGCGGCAACTAGGCGATGTGTGGTAGCCGGCTGAATGGTGGGGCGTTTGGACGACGGGCAGCTGCAAAGGGAGTGTTGGGAAGTTGTATCTAGGGTTGTAGTAAATGGGTTGGAGGTTAGGGTTTTATAGGTACTAGTATTAAACCCGTGCGATGCACGGGAAGATATATTTCTCATGTGCAAATTAAAGTAAATTTTTGAATAATTTAAATAATATATACAATATAATTATTTAGGACATAAGAATTTATATATCATAATCTAATGATATTTATGGTCAATATAAACGATATATCAACAAAAATCTATGAAATAAATTTTCCCCACAATAAAAGTATAATAAATGATGAAAGTTGTAAATGTTTTACAAATTTCAAAATACTTTCTTAAATATAACGTCAGTTGTAAATATAACATATGTTGTTACATTGTTGCTTTTCCCACTTTTGTCGAGGAATAATTGGAATTAGTAACATGATAAAAATCACATATTTATTGTCAAAAAAATGAACATAATATTCATTTTGGGATAGTCCAAAATGAAAGTAAGACAACTAAAATGGAACGGCGGAAATATCTATTAAAAATTTCATGGATATTTTATTTCATCTATATTACCCATTTAATACATAGTACATTGCAAGTTCAATAAACTAAATCGCAGCCCCAAACCCCAAAATACAATATCCATTCACAATATCCAAAGCCCAAAACCCATAAATTCTTTAGCTATTACGTCGACAGTAATAGCTAAAGAATTTAAGAAGAAAATGCTGACCTGTTTATTTACTCAATCAAGCATACAATTTCAGTTAATTTTATAAGTTTTTATTGTTAAAAAATTTTGATCAATCATTCAAGCAAATTGTATATCCAAATCCAAATATCACAACCACAATCAATACTTTTATATGTCACTATTTGTTACACATAAACAGTGTAGGATAATAAGAACAATTTTATCGCCATTTTCAACCAAAGATAATATTGCACGAGAACATATTGCACAGAAAAATATATACCTCATATTTTAAAATTAATTTTTTGACTTACATTAGTAATATATAAATTTAATTACTTCTCATCTCAAATATAAATTAGATCATCATAATTTAATGAAATAATATAAATTAAAAAATAAAAATATAAATGAATACCTAAGAATTTATAACTGTCTTAGAAACTTCGAAATACTTCCTTCAAGTACAGCATTGCCTATTACATTGGTACTTTTGCCATTGTTGTCACATACTAGTATTTTTTAACTACTGATATTTTTGACACGTGAAAGAGAAACATACAATTGACTTTGATTGTGCAACATTGTATAACGATTGTCCTTGATTCCACATGAGACAATCAAAGAAAATTCTCAAAATAGATAATGTCAAAGACATTCTTGGTATTAAAACCTTTTTCACTTGCCCTTAATCTTGCCAGAATTTTTTTGAAAGCATCCTGTCAGAATTTTTAAATCATTCATTTAAAAATATTCCAGCTATTTGAATTTTAAAAACATAAATTTACTATCACTCCTTTTTTATAACGATTATTTAAAATACTTCGTGTATTTCAAGATAGCACTTTTGAATGCCTTTAATAGTTGACAGATCTGACTCAAAGTCCAGCCCAATAGCCCATTTAGCGATTTCAGTCCAAAAGCCCAAGACCCAGAATATAAAATCATCCCCTAACACTGAAGCCCCCTACGTCGATCAGCATACCCTTCCCAGCTGTCAACACTGCTTCCTGTCTATCTTCTCATCAACTTCACGGCTCGACAGGACTCCACCTTAACCGATAGTCATTTTCAACATCTTTAGTCCTCACCGGCAGCTTCTACGTTTATCGGCCGCCACAATCGGTGTTCGAAATTTGATGTTTCTGACTATTCTCAAGAGCTTTACCCTCAATCATCAACTATTCTTCTAAGTGTTTTTTCATACAATTGTGAAATACTTTAATTAGTTTAATTACAATCTACGGAGTATCATTTTTACAGATTTTACAACAGCTATACGCAGCTTTGATAAGTAGGAAGTTAGGAACCAAAGAAGAAAGGAAAGTTCTCATGGAGACTTTTCTTCAAATCTGTTCAATGGTATTCAACAAAATCAAAACTGGTGTCATGTCTGTAAGTCTGTTAATCACCACAGTACACTATCCATATTCTATATAATTCTAAATGGAAGTGTATTCACATTAAAATAGGGAGTAATGGATTTTAATCTTTACTGTTTGAAAACAAAAATCAGATTTAAAGACAGCATGAAAATCTTGATGATGAAACATGAGCAAGATGTTTGCTGCAAACATGCTAATGGCGATGCTGTACCATGATAGAAGTATGTGAATTTGCAAAGTAAAAGGCTAGAAAGCGAAGAAATTTGGTCTGTGAGCAACATAAATTTACAAAGAGAATTTGCTAATGGTTTTTGTGAAGCCATGACGCTATTCTTACATTGGCAGAGCTGGGACATGAATTGCCTCTAGAAGCAAATTATATAGGGGATCGGAGCTAGAATGCTTGTATGAAGAAACGATAAATTTAGATTCAAAAAAACCAAACAATTTCATAAAATCAGACTGAAACTTTGATAAAAATGCAATATTTTTTTTTACCTTCAAAGAACAATTCAAATTCTGGATTCAAACCTACGAAATGCCTTTTCCTTCTGGGTTTAGCCTTGCCGCAAAACACATCCTTATATAGGCGGCAAGCAAGGGTGCTGCAATTACATGCTTCGGGAAGCACAACCTCAAGACAAAAGGGTATATTTGTCCATGAAAATTAATTATTAATTATTAATTACGAAATTTAATTAAATATAAAGAATTATAATATTATTTTGAGAAAAAAACTAGTTAGATCATAGATTGGGAAACTCATTGAGTTTTAGTCATACCTAAGATAATTATTTTTAAAAGTAACTCCGATTTTCAAAAGTGCCCGAAAAATTAAAAGAAAATTACCGAAAGGTGCGCCTCATCAAGATGACCTTCAAACCACCTTCGCCTTTGGTTTTTTCAGATATGTTTGAATTATTTTTTTAAAAACGATTTCGCTAATATCACTTTTCGGTGTACTTTCCGGTGACAAGGGTGGCTGAAAACAAAAAAAGAAAGATGGCATTGTGGTCGTCTTATTGAGGCGCACCTTACGTTATTTTTCTTTTAATTTTTCGGGCACTTTTGAAAATCGGAGTTACTTTTTACGGTCTTTTTCAAACGTATTTAACGGCGTGACCCTCTTGATAAAGAATGAAACACATGATCTTATCTGAAAACAGCGCCAATCACATGTACCTTTTCCGTACTTATCCCTACCAACTTTAAGTAAGGTCTGAAATAAGAAAAATAAAAATGTGTGCTTATTAAAGTTGGTATAAAAGAGTGAGATCAGAACTAAAGAGAAGCACAGATTAATTCATTTAAAAGCAAAGAAGATATGTTTTAGGATATATGAAAAAGAAAAAGTTGTCAAAGTGCAATGAGACGAATTAATAATATAAAAATTTGTATCATCAATGGTGGTATTGTATTGATCGAGTGGATAGAGAAGGTTTTTGATAAAGTAGAAGAAAGATGATAGATGCTTGATCGTAAAATGAATTGTGTTCGATCTAATTAACTCAATGAACATTACTAGGTTTATAGACAAGCATAAAGAAGAACCAATAATTGATGAAACGGTTAGAAACACAAGAGGGAGGTGTGAATTGTGTGTGTGGAACCGTGGTAGTTTTTCGTCAAGTTCTAGTGTGGGGTACAAGCTAGGTGAAACGAAACAATTAAGTGCAAAAGAATTTAATTGAGAAGAAATCCCTTGTCTCAAAGAGATTTAAAAACCTCGACCTCCCTCGGAGGGAATTTTAACAACTTCACTAAAAAGCCTTTGAATGATTACAAGAGAAACTCTCCTAGTCTAACCTTGAGCCACCCCAATTAACTCTATCTTCTCTAGGAAGAGTTACGTTTCTCTACCTTGCGGGTAGAGAGCCTCTCAGCTTTACAACAAAGCTCTCACAAAACACAAATCAACCCGAAGATGCTACACTTAGTCGATCCTCAAAATCCCATTATAATATGAAGAAGGGAATGAATAGTTGACATTTTATAATCTTTATTAAAGTAATGAATAGTTGACTTCATAGCAATGAAATTTTCATTTTAATTTAAGTAGACACTCCGTATATGTATGAGTATATGAGGGTCGAAGTGCGTGGTAGAAGAAAATGAATACGGCATGGACTAATTTACGGAATGTTTGCGTTTGCTTGTGCTTTTTAGAAATGATTTTTTAAGAGAATATTGGAAAAGTTATTTAAAGTAAAAGTAGGTTGTATTTGGAAGCAGAAGTCATTTTTATTAAAAGGTAAAAGTTAGAGTATTTGATAAAAAAAGTGATTCCTAATGTAGTATTTTATTAAATTACAAAAATAACCTCCAAATACAATAAGATGCTCCAAATAGTGGATCTAAGATATGGTCCATCGGTTGCCAACAAAAGATGCTCTAGGCGGAGGAGAAAATTGATGTTCCATGTGCTTGAATTTATATGTTAAATCAAAAGAGTATGCAGATGATAATTGGCATACAGATGAAAAGAGAATTCCACATAGAACAACGGTGAAAGGAATCTGGGCACAACAGAGAGATAACAACGACGGTGAAGCAGACCGGCGGCGGCGAAACAGCCCGACGACGGCGAAGCAGATCTACTGCGGGAGTGGTGATGGAGAATTTCTATTCGGCAGACGAAACAAAGCAGCTATGGAGGCGGTGAAGTGGATCGGCTACAGTGGCGACAAAGAAGAATGGTGGACCAGTGGTGGCGGAGCACATAGCCGACGACATGATGGAAGATGGTCTGTAGTTCTGTACGATGGTGGTTGGGATAAGGGTACTCTTGGATTAATTTATTTATTTTGAAATAAAAGCATCCCAAAAGTTGATGTTATTTACAGACATACCAAGAAGCATAAAAAAGCACCCTCCCCTTTTGGTTTTTGGCTTAAAACTGATTAAATTAAGCTGAAATTTTCTTTTGCAAACACTACATTTAGTTTTTACCCTCCAAAAAAGCTGAAAGTGCTTTTATTAAGTAAAGGCGAACACACCTATAGTCATGTATATTCGGGAGTGTTTGCGATTGCTTGTGCTTTTTAGAAGTGATTTTTTAAGAGATTATTGGAAAAGTGATTTGTAGTAAAAGTAGATAGTGTTTGTTAATAGAAGTGATTTTAGTTAAAATGTAAAAGTTGAAGTGTTTGATAAAAAAATGATTTTTAATGTATGATAGGATTAAATTACACAAAAGCCCTTGCATAAATTATACCCAGTAGAATATATCTAAATCTAAATCTAAAAACTTATAAAAGCCAATGAAGGTTAGTACCCTTTTGGTCATGAAATTTTGTTGGTGGCAATGCTATAGCTATGCAAAGTTGTACATCACGGTGAAAGCATAGTACTGTGGGTATATATTCATGCTCTTTACACTCATCTGCCATCAACTAAACCTCACGGACTTCTTACGCCCTCCGATTTTCGTGAAGGTCGTACACCATCTTTGTTTCACTTCGAAGCCCCTGCTCTATCAATTCAAACACAATTCTCTCATGCGTTTCTTAGGCCTAGGTCCGCTGCTTCAGAGCACCGCCCCACTTAGATCGCCCGGATTTGCGTTGGGAAGGAAGCAGCCCTAGCCTCTGACAGGCCGATCGTTCCGCTGGCATCTCCCATTCACGCCCCCGTTTGATTGCCGCTCCGTGGGCCGTCCCCCACTCCCGTCCCATGCGCTAATTGGCTTTTGTTTTTGGAGGTTTTGTTGGAAACTAGGTCTTCCCAGAGCACTTAAGTCAAGTCGTTCACACTAAGAAATGCCTAGCTTCGTCTCTCTCCCCGATTTTCATGGCAGCAGCTTCTGGTTCATTTCTATCTTCCTCGATTCATTTCTATTTTTTAGTTTTGGCGTTATTTGAGTGATTTTTTTTAACTCAATAACAGTGATTTTTTAGTCTAGGGACTATATATTTTTACACGGTCTATCAATAAATATTAAGCATACCAGAAAATTACTTGATATTATACGTTTACTTCCATACGCTTATTTTTAACTACAACATGAGAATAGGTTAGTGAGATCTGCTTTCACTATTTCAGTACTCAGGATCAATGAAATGCCTGTGACCACAAAGACGAGTTTAATTATCTTGAGAGAGTTACTATGTATGTCTCTTAAGAGGATACGTTGTTGAAAGGGTGAGATCCCCTGTTTCATTAGCATCATATATCATCTTTGCCTTAATCCCAAATTCATTGAGAATCAACGAAATCAATATAGATTATCAATTTTAAAAGGGGCGACTTGGTTCAAAGTGAGGATGCGGGAAGGGTCCCGCCACAAGGGTGTATTAGTGATCTGAGCCTTTCCTTTTCATTTTGACAAGGTCATCCCAGGACTTGAATTAGTGATTTCTCATTCACGCAGCACATTGTAACAGGTGCACATAGGCTCCCCTTCGTATAGGATAAAATTATTGCCTAAAATTAGTTAACATCATTATTTATGCACACACAGTAGGAAAGTTTCAGTGTATGGTCCTTCCTATTTACATCTCAGTACGAAACAATACAATTAGATAAATTCTAAATTGGTCATCATCATATGTTTATAGGATCCGGAGCCTCTGTCTTGCTTTAAAGCAAGGCAGGGTGCCTGGCTCTTCGGGGTCGTTCGATCGGAAATTGGATGGACGAAGATTTTGGGCTCCACCCCTTCATCGATCCCGAGGTCCTCCTTGTCGCTTCCCCGCCGTCGGATGCCGCAAGGCACTCTGCCTTATGGCAGAGGATCCTGATTCATGTTTATCTACCTGCATTGGGAGTATCATCAGATATGATTATATGAGCCAAGATAGTTATCTTAGCCATGTCCTTTTATTCGATTGAACGTATCCTTTAAATAAATTAGATTTAATTGCGCTGTTAAATGGGTTTAAAATTACAATGTTTAATATAGGAAGAAAAACTAAGCAAGTACTCCTTTCTTTGCGTACCACTCGGGAAGCAATCTTTCCCCTCCATTTCCAACACATGTATGAAAGCGTGGGAGTCTAGCAGCACCCGGTGAAGATCAAAATCAATATATATATATATATGTATGTATATATATATATATATATATATATATATATATATATATTCCGGACCAGTTAACTTGCAAAAATCATTTGACGACCTTCCGGATTGAGTTTTTGGCTGAATTTTTTTGTGGATAAACTAGACTTGATGGAGAACATGCCATAAAAATTTCATCAAAAAATTCCACCGGGAAGGCGGCCAAACGCCGCCGGCCGGACGGCGGCTCCTGTCCGGACGTCTGGACAGGATCTTTTCTATATATATATATATATATATATATATATATATATATATATATATATATATATATATATATATATAAAGAGGAACTTTTTAAGAGCATACAAAGCGCCACATAATCCTGCCATGTCATTATATATATTAATTATATAGTTATTTTTATACCTTCTATTTTTATTAGCTAGATTCTATTTTTGATTGCATATTGATATGGAAACAAAAATCCGTAGAAATCTACCTTAATTAATTTGGTAACTTTTTCAAAACCCATTACGTATTTGATAAGTATTAGATTCTTTAATTGGAACCACAACAATCAATAACCAAATTTTAAGCACGGGCTCACGGAGTAACAATCATTTAATTATTTTTATACTTGTTTATTTTTTATTACATTCTATTAAAGAGATGAAGTATTCGTTTTTGCCCACTTAACAGATAAATCAGCCAAATTGCTATTAATTTGTCTTCAAAGTAATTTGATAAAAATAAAATGTAATAATAGTGTCCCATTTCCTAAAATGTAATATTTTCTTTTTTAAAACTCAATGTTGAGATAATGATTAAGATTCTAAGCCCTGGTTTGCAATTGTGTTAATACTTTGCATTTTGCTCTATCTTCATACAATTCTTTCTTAATTATTAAAATTATGATAAAAATTATAACCACCATATAATTGAAATTCAAAAAACGAAATTAAAACTATTAGATATTCTAATATAGAATCTTAAAAGAATACTTCTTTTAAATCACATTATATTAAAGAGGCTCTATATTAGACAAATTTATTTTTCTTTAAAATCACATTACATATGATCCGAAAGAAATCAAATTCAAATTAACTAAATCACATACTGCTCGTGCATCGCACGGGCTTGAAAGCTAGTGAGTATAATATGATACAAACTTTTAAAAAAAGCGCTCTATTATGACACGGAGGGAGTACCAAACATATGTGGCGCAAATGAACGTTCGGGCCTCGGAGTAACAAACATGAGTGCAAAGTGGATATTTTTTCAAGATTGAAAATTATATTTGAGAATCTAGAAGTAGAAGAAATAAGTAAATAACCCATGAAATGAAAATGTATCATCTTGTTTGCCAAGTTTCTATTTTGAATAGGCTAACAGTGGATCTTGATATGTGTTATTCCAAAGCAAGATTTTCTCTAGATTCTAAAGCAAAATGGGTTCAATCATTAGACTTTGATGATTGTGTCGTTATTTTCCTAACTCATCATGCTCTTCTTCCTCAAACGTTATTTTTAGCTCAATATCTATTTCATCTTTCTGTAAAGTGTTTTGTAGTTCGTTTGACGTTCTAGGCTTCGATTAATTGTGATTGCTGATTGATAGGGCCCTGGGCTGTAGAGAATAATAATAATAATAATAATAATAATAATAATAATAATAATAATAATAATAATAATAATAATAATAATAATAATAATAATAATAATAATAATAATAATAATAATAATAATAATAATAATAATAATAATAATAATAATAATAGTGATAGATTGATATTAAATAAGTATGTTATTGTATAAATAAGTATTTTGGGCCATGTCATATAATATGGGCTGGGCCGTTAGAATAGAAATATTATAAGAGAGGGAAGGAGGGGAGGAAGGAGGCAGGCTGATTTTGGAATCGGGAATTGGTTCTGGAGAGTTGAGTGCCTCTCGAAGTGCCTCATTTGTATCATCTTCTTCGTTTCTCAGCTTTACATCAATAATACTCATCGATTTACTGTTACGATACTGGAGTTCCTATCATTGGTAGGGACTATACATTAGAAAAAATATCGAGGGTGAACCAATATCAAATAGAACCATCTGATCATGAGGAACAAAACAATTACAATGATCCCAAAAATCAGTGTGTTTCTCAGGCAAGAAATCTCATGGTTCCGCCATCAGTTAGCTACTAGGAAGGAAGAGGTGCTCGGATGAAGATGAAGTTGAAGATCAAGGCTTTGTCCTATCACCCACCTTGAGGACAAGGTGGGTTTTCAAGGGGGGAGATATGATAGGGCCCTGGGCTGTAGATAATGATGATGATAATAATAATAATAATAATAATAATAATAGTGATAGATTGATATTAAATAAGTATGGTATTGTATAAATAAGTATTCTGGGCCATGTCATATAATATGGGCTGGGCCGTTAGAATAGAAATACTATAAGAGAGGGAAGGAGGGGAGGAAGTGTAACGCCCCTCTCAGGGTAAAAGGAATCGTTACACTAGCATACTACTTTAAAAAAAAAATAAACTGTAATATAACGGCCGTTTGTTTAAGAAATAACCCTGATAAAATCTCAAATATACCTAAGATGTAACTCCAAATAGAACTCATTAAAATTCTAGTTATCACTAGCAAATGTGACAACCACCTGGATCCAGGAATTTATTCAAACTTCAAACCATAAATAAAAAAAAAGTAATAATAATAAACTCCTTAGAACAATATCTAAAATAATGAGACATAATATTAGCTAGCTGGAAGCCGCCAAGGTCGTCCCCGTCAACTCATCTTGGCACGCGTTCCACTCTCTCATCACCTTCCGAGGCCTTGGCCTTACCTTTAGTATCTGTACATGCGAAGAAAGAAACTGATAAGCTTTACGCTTAGTAAGTCACTATGGATCCACAAAAATATCTAGAAGTCTATGCCAATTTATCAATAGATAAAATTTAGGCTATAAGCATGCACTGAACAAACAACTAACACATAACTTCTCAATTACATTCTGAGAGAGATCTCAAAGGAAAAATATTTTCTAAAATATTTTTCTCAAAACTGCTAGAGATCTCAAAATTTATTTTTCTGAAAACATCTCTGTAAAACTCTCTGAAAGAGATCTCAAAAACTTTCTGTAAATCTTTCTGAAAGAGATCTCATAAACTTTCTATAAACTCTTTGTGGCTAATTTTAACTGTGGGCCCGTGATATGTACTCAATGGCGCCAATCCGACAGCTCAGGGGAGCGACCCACTAAACATATCGGACTATCTAAAACTAAAACTGCTAACTGAGGGATCTAGTTCCCGAGTACATATCACTTAATCTTTCACTTTAAGTATTAGTTCTTTTTATGGTGACGTTTGACTAAACATCATTAATTCTGGAAACGAAAGTACTAACAAATCTTGACTATGCCAGATAATAAACATAACTTAATCTAGCAATAAAATAACTCATCACATAATTCACATAGTTCACATAATAGCAAATAGTCTAAAATTATCTATTAAAAATCAACCAGACTTCTTGCATTTGGTTGAACAAACATGTACAGGTGGTAGTGAACTTACCTGTTAGCAGCTAAACTCAAAATACTCAGATAAGTGTGGCACTTGATAACGTCTCCCGGTAAGCTCTTCCCTTAAATCTTTAATTAAATATAATATAATATAATATTACAATTAAAACTCATTATACTATAACCAAAGCTTAAATCGATGGTACTGTGAACCAAAAATTCTGTAATTGAAAATCTATCGTTTTGCTGAAAAGTGCCGACCAAAAGATCAACTCAGTGGTCTTTTGTTATTACCCAAGTTAGTTGTTTGAAAAATAAGAACTATCCGGCTTTGTTGTTTTTTTAACAAAACTAACTAAGCATCAATCGTGATTATACATTCTGGATACATGAAAATGGAATGCTTCTATTTTACAATCTCTATACATCAACTAAAATAATTCCACTTAAGTAAGATCCTCAAATTTAAAACAAAAAGAAACTAGCCCCCTGATGATTAGAAATACTTATTTAAAACAACAACTCAAGCTTAAGTTTCAAACAAATCACTTTTCAGATAATTACGCCTTCAAAACTGTAAAGAAGTCTTTTAAATTGAAAATAGCAGCAGCCAAACTGGTCTGCGATTGAATTGAAATAAACATTCTCAAAGGATTTGATTCTATGATAGTTTCAAAAACGAAGAATTCAAGCAAAATCCAATAAAATTAACTACTCAAGGAAGAATTATAATTAGATGGAAGGAATCAAGCTTACCCAACAAGAGATGCAAGGACAAATCTGATAAATAATCTGGTTGAATTAATGAAGAGTTGGAAAGAAAGCTTTCAGTGTTCGGATGCAAAGAACGACAGGTAGCGGCTTAAGAAGAGAGTCGGTCCTCAAAGGTTTACGGGTGATTATATATTCTAATTTGCCTTTCTAGGGATTTCAGCCTTAAACACATTTATCTGGGCCAAGTTAACTGATCCGGGCCTCTAATTATCTTTAAAATAATTGTTTCTAAAAGTACTTTTTCTTTCAATAAAACTGATTAAACTTTAAAACATTTTTTTTTTAAACTCAAAATTATTATGAGCTTACCGGTCCACGTTACCTGCCAAAAACAAACACGTTACACAATATATCTCATTATTCATTAAAGAAACAATTTAACCGACTAAATAATTAATAATGATTAATATAACTAGCTCATAAAAATCGGGGTGTTACAACCCCTCCCACCTTATAAAAGTTTCGTCCTCGAAACTTAGAACAACTCGGGGTAACAACGTCTCACAATATTTCTTTTCTGACTTCTCACATGGTTGTAGTGGAACTTTTTTTTTTTTTTTTGCACAATCTGAAGCATGTTTATAGAATCATCTCAAATCTGAGTTCACTGGGACTATAATAGCTTAATATCTTTTACAATCTTACTTTACTTCAGGAGCACGTGACATTAATGCTGCAATTTCATACTGACATTACTTGTAATTACCAAGCTGATCAAGTTTCTCTTATCGGGAAAACATACTATTACTTAAGACTACACAAGTATCTCAACAAAACAACTTCTTAATAATTTATCTTAATAAGAAAACTTGCTAAAATACTTTCATGTTTTCTATTAACACTACAACACAACTCACAAGCTCATAACATAGAATATATATATGTTAATTACTTTGCCCTGATTGCTTATTAAAATGAAAAAGAAAGACAATAGTAAATTAGAAACCAACTTAAACATCGTAGGGGCTTAAAATATAAACTCAAGTTTGAGGTTCTACCCGCCCGAATTTCAGGACTAAAATTTTAAGAAACCAACTATGTAGCTGAAAAAAAATGCTTTCGCACCCCAACAAAATAAGACCATGCTTCTAATGCAGTACACAATTTATCATTAAAATTTACATTTTCTCTCTTAAGTATCAAGCTTCTTCCAATTTATTAAACAACTTAAAACCCTTTAATTAAGGAAATTGATCTGCCTTCAAAGAAGATAACAAATGGTGATGTTGCTTTATAAAAGACCTTTAAACATTAGAAACAGTGAGAATTAATCCAATATAGCAGAAAATTTAAATTCTGTGGAGCATAGATTTTTTATACTTCAATTGGATTTTCAAAACAGGTCTTACATTTTCCTCATGTCAAACATAATTAGAGGAAAAGGCAAAATAAAGAATCGTAAGGGTAGCATATGAAAATTAATACCTGAAACCAGTTTATTATCAAGGAAAACAAACTTTCACTAGTTAGAGATGGTAATCCAAAACTCAATCAGTAGCTTGGTTCAGCCGATTGAAAGAGGAGAAAATTTTTGAGGAGGAGAACTGAGATTTCTTTGTAGAGAAAACAGAGAGGTGGCATGCCACTAGTAGGAAAGGAAGTGTTGCTTCTCAAGGGACTTTAACAGATGCTTTTCTTTTAAGAATTTTATTCAAAGTAAAATTAAACATCAAAGCTGGTCCAATATTACATTTTCGAGTCTACTAATATGTAATTTGACTTACCTATTATAAAAAACATATCTCTTTTAAGGTCTGAAATAGTTTTAAACTACTAAACTCTATCTTTATCTTTTCATAAAACAAAAAGACTCTACTGTGGTCCTATATTTCTGGAACTCAAAATTTTAACTTACTTGATTAGTATGCTGAAGTAGTCATGAAAGCTAAATCTAGTTTGTAATTAGAATTTCCTTTCATCTTAAAATTTGAGCTTGAACAAAAATAACTATTTGTAATCATATGACCATCGGTCCCTTCAATCCTTGAACACATTATTAATTGAAACTAATAGTCTCAATATCTAGAGGAAAAATCTTCTTGGACTCCCTCTAAAAATCAGTAGGTGGGTTAACATTGGAATGTCAACTTTAAAAAGGGATTGTCTGCTTAGTTTCAAATTTTCATGTTCCTTAAACACAAGACATCATTAATGTTCTGTTTAACACAAATTCACATTGTCAAACACATAACTGTCTGACACAAAATACTTGACAACAAACATTCTTTTGTTCTCAAATATAACTATAACTCTATCTCTTTGCTTCCTTATTCAGCCGTAGAAGAATTAAGTAAAGTAATACGTTTTTTTTTTTCACTCACACTGGTCCTTCTAAACCTTTAGCTCCTAACCAAGCTGATCAAGTTTCTCTTATCGGGAAAACATACTATTACTTAAGACTACACAAGTATCTCAACAAAACAACTTCTTAATAATTTATCTTAATAAGAAAACTTGCTAAAATACTTTCATGTTTTCTATTAACACTACAACACAACTCACAAGCTCATAACATAGAATATATATATGTTAATTACTTTGCCCTGATTGCTTATTAAAATGAAAAAGAAAGACAATAGTAAATTAGAAACCAACTTAAACATCGTAGGGGCTTAAAATATAAACTCAAGTTTGAGGTTCTACCCGCCCGAATTTCAGGACTAAAATTTTAAGAAACCAACTATGTAGCTGAAAAAAAATGCTTTCGCACCCCAACAAAATAAGACCATGCTTCTAATGCAGTACACAATTTATCATTAAAATTTACATTTTCTCTCTTAAGTATCAAGCTTCTTCCAATTTATTAAACAACTTAAAACCCTTTAATTAAGGAAATTGATCTGCCTTCAAAGAAGATAACAAATGGTGATGTTGCTTTATAAAAGACCTTTAAACATTAGAAACAGTGAGAATTAATCCAATATAGCAGAAAATTTAAATTCTGTGGAGCATAGATTTTTTATACTTCAATTGGATTTTCAAAACAGGTCTTACATTTTCCTCATGTCAAACATAATTAGAGGAAAAGGCAAAATAAAGAATCGTAAGGGTAGCATATGAAAATTAATACCTGAAACCAGTTTATTATCAAGGAAAACAAACTTTCACTAGTTAGAGATGGTAATCCAAAACTCAATCAGTAGCTTGGTTCAGCCGATTGAAAGAGGAGAAAATTTTTGAGGAGGAGAACTGAGATTTCTTTGTAGAGAAAACAGAGAGGTGGCATGCCGCTAGTAGGAAAGGAAGTGTTGCTTCTCAAGGGACTTTAACAGATGCTTTTCTTTTAAGAATTTTATTCAAAGTAAAATTAAACATCAAAGCTGGTCCAATATTACATTTTCGAGTCTACTAATATGTAATTTGACTTACCTATTATAAAAAACATATCTCTTTTAAGGTCTGAAATAGTTTTAAACTACTAAACTCTATCTTTATCTTTTCATAAAACAAAAAGACTCTACTGTGGTCCTATATTTCTGGAACTCAAAATTTTAACTTACTTGATTAGTATGCTGAAGTAGTCATGAAAGCTAAATCTAGTTTGTAATTAGAATTTCCTTTCATCTTAAAATTTGAGCTTGAACAAAAATAACTATTTGTAATCATATGACCATCGGTCCCTTCAATCCTTGAACACATTATTAATTGAAACTAATAGTCTCAATATCTAGAGGAAAAATCTTCTTGGACTCCCTCTAAAAATCAGTAGGTGGGTTAACATTGGAATGTCAACTTTAAAAAGGGATTGTCTGCTTAGTTTCAAATTTTCATGTTCCTTAAACACAAGACATCATTAATGTTCTGTTTAACACAAATTCACATTGTCAAACACATAACTGTCTGACACAAAATACTTGACAACAAACATTCTTTTGTTCTCAAATATAACTATAACTCTATCTCTTTGCTTCCTTATTCAGCCGTAGAAGAATTAAGTAAAGTAATACGTTTTTTTTTTTCACTCACACTGGTCCTTCTAAACCTTTAGCTCCTAACCATCTTCTTTTGGAAAATATTGCTCCCTTATAGAGCCATAGTGGTAAAATTCTCATAGTTTTTTTTTTATAATGATAACGTAGCAAAACATAATACATAATTTCTCATAGCATCTGACAAATGATTATCTGCTAAATCATCTAGTAATAAACTGTACATGGTCGTATCTAAGACCAACTTAGGCTGAATAAAGAAATTTCTGCAATAAAATCCTAACTCAGAATCTTTTTTTTTTTTTACAGAGGATCTTTATTATGCTCGGTAAATTTCAATTGGGAGTAATAAATTCATCGAAAGATCTAATAAGCTGATCCAAGGATCTACACTAATACCTTTCAAAAGAAAATCTAACATCATCAGAGGTTTCATATATTCTTAATTTGACTGACACTAATTTGATCAATTGAAAAAAATCACATAGTACTCTTACTCAGCTTTGGGGTTCAAGCCCTTGAGTTGGTGATGACTTAATAATAAAAGAATGGTTTGTGGTACCAAACTCTATACTCTTTACTCCCAAGAATGCTTCTATTACTCAAAGAGCATGCTAGTTCCCAACATGAGCTCACTGGATACTGTCTACAAATACTCGTACATAATGGCTATAAGAGAGCTCAATGGTACCATATTCTCTATTCTATTAAAATCTTCATACTCTAGATCATACTGTATTGAAACACACTTCACAAATCCCCATATCGTAGTGGGCAGTAGGTTCTAAAACTCGTGATCTACCAGAAACTTGTTTAATCTAATCCTTTCACTTATCCCTTCTAATCTAACTTCTAAGAACTGGATACTATTGAAAACTTTTAAATCACTTATATAGACTTTAATGGCAGGTCATTATAAAGGAATTTAAATGGCAAGACTCAATATCCTTTGAATATCAAATGATCAAAAGAAATCATTTGAGGACAACCTTCATAAAATAAAATTTACAACACTGTTTGAATCTCATTGCCAAAGGCAGAAAATATTCTGAAAAATAAAAATTATTTAAGGCATTTCAAAACTCAAACTTTCTTCTGAATCACACTTTTGAGGAAATAGCTAAATAATAGACTTTTATATCACTTAAAAGAATTTAAACTTTCGGTAAAAATCACTAAATGCATTTTCTGATTACTCAGAACACCCTTAAAAACTTTTTTTTTTTTAAAATACCCATTTGAAACTTGAAGACCATATACTTTTGAATAACATGACCATTGATCATACATTAAAGCGGTGTTTGACTAGCGGTATCTAACATTGGAATCATCAAATTGATGAGGGGCCCTCCCACCAATTCAAGATTCCAAACATTAAATACCGACACTCACCACCCTAGAAAATTTTTGCATATTATGATGCTGTTGATAAACATTGGAATCTACTATTTAAGAGCTTTCAAAATCTGAAGTGTAGCTTCAACATTTTACACAAAAAAAATTAAGCTATAACTTATAACTCATTTTTTTTTTAAAACCAAAAATATAGTAAGATAATGTAACTAGCATGGGCGTTAAAAAAAAATCAATTAATAAATGAATAAAAATACATAACAAACAGATTTGTATGCTCATGAAAATTCTAACTCATGTAAACTCAATTACATGTGATGCTTTAGAAAAATATCAGACAAACTCATTATTATTCTTTTTAATTAAAAAAAAAACATATAACTAACAAGACTTAGACCATGAATAAACTACAAGCTATATAAAAAGATAGCTGGAATAGCACTGGTTGTTATATAATTCATTTACTCTATCATGAGAAGATAAAGACTATGACATTTTTTTAAAAAAAAATAAATAAATCGGTTTTAATCATGAGTAACCTCTATTTAGGAGACATACTTGCTATGAAAGATCAACAGAGTCTAATAATGGAAGGTTGCGGATACATACGTAATTATGGGAGGTGCATGACTAGAACGATAGTGTCTTTCGATAACAACCCTAAGTACTTCCTTAATGAAACAGAAGACCTAACTCAAGAATTATAGGCACTCGAAGAAAATTTAATCTGAATAACTCGCAATAACACAAGGTTTTACGAGTTGAATACATACTACTTTTTCTTGACTTTTCTATCTAACTAATGCCAACAACACTCAAACATATTTTCACATAGATAACTTTTAGCATAAATAAGTACTTACTTGGAAGATGACGAGCACGTGTACGGTGACAAATGAAGTTACGGGACAACCTGGCTCTGATACCAAATTTGTAACGCCCCTCTCAGGGTAAAAGGAATCGTTACACTAGCATACTACTTTAAAAAAAAAAATAAACTGTAATATAACGGCCGTTTGTTTAAGAAATAACCCTGATAAAATCTCAAATATACCTAAGATGTAACTCCAAATAAAACTCATTAAAATTCTAGTTATCACTAGCAAATGTGACAACCACCTGGATCCAGGAATTTATTCAAACTTCAAACCATAAATAAAAAAAAAGTAATAATAATAAACTCCTTAGAACAATATCTAAAATAATGAGACATAATATTAGCTAGCTGGAAGCCGCCAAGGTCGTCCCCGTCAACTCATCTTGGCACGCGTTCCACTCTCTCATCACCTTCCGAGGCCTTGGCCTTACCTTTAGTATCTGTACATGCGAAGAAAGAAACTGATAAGCTTTACGCTTAGTAAGTCACTATGGATCCACAAAAATATCTAGAAGTCTATGCCAATTTATCAATAGATAAAATTTAGGCTATAAGCATGCACTGAACAAACAACTAACACATAACTTCTCAATTACATTCTGAGAGAGATCTCAAAGGAAAAATATTTTCTAAAATATTTTTCTCAAAACTGCTAGAGATCTCAAAATTTATTTTTCTGAAAACATCTCTGTAAAACTCTCTGAAAGAGATCTCAAAAACTTTCTGTAAATCTTTCTGAAAGAGATCTCATAAACTTTCTATAAACTCTTTGTGGCTAATTTTAACTGTGGGCCCGTGATATGTACTCAATGGCGCCAATCCGACAGCTCAGGGGAGCGACCCACTAAACATATCGGACTATCTAAAACTAAAACTGCTAACTGAGGGATCTAGTTCCCGAGTACATATCACTTAATCTTTCACTTTAAGTATTAGTTCTTTTTATGGTGACGTTTGACTAAACATCATTAATTCTGGAAACGAAAGTACTAACAAATCTTGACTATGCCAGATAATAAACATAACTTAATCTAGCAATAAAATAACTCATCACATAATTCACATAGTTCACATAATAGCAAATAGTCTAAAATTATCTATTAAAAATCAACCAGACTTCTTGCATTTGGTTGAACAAACATGTACAGGTGGTAGTGAACTTACCTGTTAGCAGCTAAACTCAAAATACTCAGATAAGTGTGGCACTTGATAACGTCTCCCGGTAAGCTCTTCCCTTAAATCTTTAATTAAATATAATATAATATAATATTACAATTAAAACTCATTATACTATAACCAAAGCTTAAATCGATGGTACTGTGAACCAAAAATTCTGTAATTGAAAATCTATCGTTTTGCTGAAAAGTGCCGACCAAAAGATCAACTCAGTGGTCTTTTGTTATTACCCAAGTTAGTTGTTTGAAAAATAAGAACTATCCGGCTTTGTTGTTTTTTTAACAAAACTAACTAAGCATCAATCGTGATTATACATTCTGGATACATGAAAATGGAATGCTTCTATTTTACAATCTCTATACATCAACTAAAATAATTCCACTTAAGTAAGATCCTCAAATTTAAAACAAAAAGAAACTAGCCCCCTGATGATTAGAAATACTTATTTAAAACAACAACTCAAGCTTAAGTTTCAAACAAATCACTTTTCAGATAATTACGCCTTCAAAACTGTAAAGAAGTCTTTTAAATTGAAAATAGCAGCAGCCAAACTGGTCTGCGATTGAATTGAAATAAACATTCTCAAAGGATTTGATTCTATGATAGTTTCAAAAACGAAGAATTCAAGCAAAATCCAATAAAATTAACTACTCAAGGAAGAATTATAATTAGATGGAAGGAATCAAGCTTACCCAACAAGAGATGCAAGGACAAATCTGATAAATAATCTGGTTGAATTAATGAAGAGTTGGAAAGAAAGCTTTCAGTGTTCGGATGCAAAGAACGACAGGTAGCGGCTTAAGAAGAGAGTCGGTCCTCAAAGGTTTACGGGTGATTATATATTCTAATTTGCCTTTCTAGGGATTTCAGCCTTAAACACATTTATCTGGGCCAAGTTAACTGATCCGGGCCTCTAATTATCTTTAAAATAATTGTTTCTAAAAGTACTTTTTCTTTCAATAAAACTGATTAAACTTTAAAACATTTTTTTTTTAAACTCAAAATTATTATGAGCTTACCGGTCCACGTTACCTGCCAAAAACAAACACGTTACACAATATATCTCATTATTCATTAAAGAAACAATTTAACCGACTAAATAATTAATAATGATTAATATAACTAGCTCATAAAAATCGGGGTGTTACAGGAAGGAGGTAGGCTAATTTTGGAATAGGGAATTGGTTCTGGAGAGTTGAGTGCCTCTCGAAGTGCCTCATTTGTATCGTCTTCTTTGTTTCTCAGCTTTACATCAATAATACTCATCGATTTACTGTTAGGAGTTCCTATCATTGATTGCTTTGGTGTATTCTCATTATTGGATTCTTTGTCTCTTAGTGATCGATTGGGTTCAGTTTCATTTCTGTTCCTTTTGTCATTCAGCTCTTTCCATGTAACATATGGAGTGTCTTCTTCCGCTACTACTGAAGAACAAACAGTTTCTTCTGATAAGGTTTCGAGTGAAGAAGAGTTGTTGTGGAAGTCTATTTGTGGTGAGGCTTCAAGATTGCAATCTGAGTCACGAGATCCATCTTTGGATCGTGATACCGTTATGGTTTTCGTTTCCCCCGTAACTGGGAAGATGGAGTCTTGTGATAATGCAGATTATTTTCGGGCGAAGTTGTTTTACCAAACAGAACTTGCTCACCAATTATGCTCAGTTTCTTTACATGGTTGTTCAAGACTATGACAGAGTGGAGGAATACTTCAAGAAAGCAACAGAGGTGGCAAGTGACGAATGAACTTTGGTGAGCAGAAGAGGCCTACCAAGCAGCCATAGACGCCGGGCCTGCAAATTTCTTCTATGCTGCAAGTTATGCTCATTTTCTTTGGAATACTAGCGAAGATGACCATGTTATCCGCTGGAAGATGACTATCCGGTCCAATATGATGATATTTGAAAAGAAAAAGAAAAGAAAAGGAGAAGGAAAAAGAATGGAAAGAATGCCGAAAGAGAAAGAAAAAGAATAGGAGAAAACGAGTGCATGAAAGTAGTGTTTCGTGGTCTTATTGGAAAACTTGCTGACAGATGAGACAATGATTGGCGGTGGAAGGGTGGAATCATGGGTTCTCAAATGAAGCTCAAATCATATACTACAATTAATGGACTTGATATTGGTCCAGAAACTAGATGGACTTGCTAATAAGAGGATGGGGATGGTTCTGCTCAATTTTTTATTTGCTAAAATTTTCAAGCTATGCACAGTTGGTTCAAGTTTTAGATATGTTGGTTGTTATAGAATGTCATTTGCATATTGTAATTAAATGCCTTGTTAATATTTAATAATTAATCAATGATGATGTCACACATAAAATTTCTTTGAATAAATTAGTATATAGCTTAGTAACAAGATTAGTTTTCTTATGACCAGCTTGTGCTATGGAGTTCAGATCTCTTATATGTTCTATGAATCGTTTACTCCCACCCCCACCCGGACTAAATATTAGAAAAATCTATTCTACATAAATAATATTGTGCATTTACCCAATTAAAAAACTAGTACGTATATATGCTCAAAAAATTGATCCCCTCTGTTTACTTTTCTGGAGCAAAAATGGAGCATCCCCAGGTAAGGATTTCTTTCCTGCCAGCGAATTAAGTTGGGTAGGAATGATAAGACTGTTTCCCATTTTTAATTTATTTGCAACTCTCGTAATTGGATGTGCAAGAAGAAAAGCCGGCGATGCCCATGTTCTTTGGTGCCGAAGGACTTGCACCTGTTTTCCTTTAAGAATAGACTCATGCATATATGGAAGGTTTTTTGGATCGGAAAGAGGAGCAGATGTGATCGAGAAACGAAAAGACAGGGATAAGGGTATTTTCGGTTGTGCAGATTAAAGTAGCCATTATAATTATCCTTAATGTTTGATTTATTAACGAACTAGATTCTCACCCGTGCGATGCACGGATAAAAGTTTATCAATGTGTGATTAGGAACTGTATTATAAAAATGCAAAAATATTTGAACTCATAATAAAGTGGTAAGTAATATCATAATTGTTTATAGTTAAAGAGAGTTTAACATTATGCTTTAGTGTGTAAATGAATGCAGAGAGTTTAGATGCAACAGACACAAATATTTATAATTAAGAAAATACTTATGTGGTTGCAACGAATTATTTTTGGGAATAAGAAGGAATACTATAAAATGTAAGTATAATGAAATATAACTATTTTGTTCATTTATCCTTAAATTGAATGACACTTGAAGATGCTTAAAGTTAATAACTCTACTAATCGAGATGTTAGTTCATTCCCCAACATTATACACATTTACATAGAAATACTTTCATTGTCCAACTCTAGAAGACTTTGTTTACATTTGGTTGTGGTGCTTTTTTGATAACGATTAGGAGTTTTTTGGTATCGTACTACTACGATTTGGTTGTTACTAATATAACGATTTCCTTACAACCATATACTAATATAACGATTTCCTAACAACCTTAAAAAATGTATGATTATATTAGGAGATTTTTGGTATCATAGTAGTACTGTTAACTTAATTAAAGTGACTTTTGGGTGAATTTATTTTCAAAATAGAAGCATGATACTTATTTGGATACAATCTAAAAAAGAAAGTGCGATGCTAATTTTGATACAGAGAAAGTATTCACATATCATATTAATGTGATTTATATAAGACATAGTCATAAAAATAAGATGAAATTGTAATTCAATATCCGCCAACAATCAATCCGGCCATAAAGTCGGCAAGCGATTTAATAATCAAATCTATTTTCAACTTATTATCTCTCTTTAGCATATTTATAGATAGTAATTAATAGAAAAATCATCAAAAAAGTATAAAAAATAACAATTACAATTAAAATTATAAAATATTAGTAGCCAAATAACTAAATGCAGAATACTATTACAAATTACAATTATAAAATATTAGTGCAAAACATAAATGACTAATAGTGATTAGTGAGTAGCAATCGATCATTAGTTAGTTAGAAATTTGCAACCATTATTATTTATTAAGTTATTAACCTAAAACTGTTAAAAAGATGTTAGTAACCGAAAAAGGAGCACAAAATTTAACACAATAACACTCCGCATGTGGAAAGCAAACCAACACCGTAGACCCCACTATCTCTTAATCCAATAAGGTGGAAAAGTTCCCATCCAATTTACTAATTCCTAATCCAATTTAAAAATTACTCTGTGATACTCCATAATTTATTTTTGTTTTTGAGGCCCAATAAAATGTGAGGCCCAAGACAAGTGCCTAGATGAACTTGCCTCATAGTCGGCTCTCTCTTCTCGATCTGGGAATTTTTTCTCTTGGGTAGATTTGGGAGTTTTTGTTGGCTGCTGCTTTCTCATGTGCTTTTTAATCTTTTTAATTTTTATTGTTTTCAATTTATCACACGTTTGGTTACTTTCCCCTTTCTTGGTTCCTTTCCATTTTTTGTTTTGTTGAATGCTATTCATTTTGTTTATCTAATTTCTTTTATTGAGTTCTAACTTTTTCTACTGTTTATTTTTAGATAATATTTAATTCAAATGTCATGGTTAATGTCACAATTTGATGTGTACTATCACATAATTTTACAATGATATCAACATTGTCACACAATACATAATGAATGGTTAATGTCACAATTTGATGTGTACTATCACATAATTTTACAATGATATCAACATTGTCACACAATACATAATGACAATGTAATGATTTTAGCATGACATTTTGTAACGTTGACATTCTTTTCAGAATAGTTTGATTCCGATGACATTGTAATTTCACATTGTCACAATATTAATAATGACATTGTCTTTACATCTATGTTACAATGGCATATCTTTTATAACATTGTCATTGACATTGCGTTTTTAAATTTAGACTATAATGTTAATATTATAACATTGTTTGTTTTGAAAATGTTTATAATTTGTAATATTACATATATGACATTGTGAAATATTTCTAATTTCAAAATTGACATTGTAATGATCACAATGACATTTTTCACACCATTGGCAATGACATTCATTGTCATTGCTACAATGTCATTTAATGTCAGTTACATTGACATTGTCATTGTCATTGTGAGTATAACATTGTTATTGACATTGTATGTATAACATTGTCATTGACATTGTGAGTATATAACATTGTTGATCACTTCTGAACAATGTCAAATAATATTATTACACAACATCATAATGTCATCAACGAAAATAATGTCAGTTCTTACAAATGTTAAAATATCATAATATTAGTCATGGAAACAATGACACGATAGTCACAATGATATTACACAATGCGGCAATAATGTCATAGTTCTAAAACAAGTGTTCCCCACCACATTATATTGTGACATTGTTTGTCATTTCATTATCAATGAAAAGATTCGTCAAAATAAACAATAAATCCAGAAAATTACTTTTATTAAATGAATCCAAAATCCAGAGTAAAATAAAGTTAAAAAACTGAAACGTACAACAACACGAACAAAAGCTACGACATATTGCAAAGAACATAATTAAGAATACAAAATAAAATAAAATTAAAATACTAAAACGTAAACACCACCAACAAAAATAAAGGTAAAAATCAAAAGGTGAAACAAAAATGAAAAAGTAAGCCAAAACAAAAAGGTACGAACAAGCCGACACTCATCGCAGCACAAATATGTTAAATGGGATGACGCAGGGGAAGAAGAAAAGGATGAAGAAGAAAAGGACAGGGAGGAAGAAGAGGTCGGGGAGGAAGACTTTAGCCGCAGACCACTTGGTTGGTAACTAGCGCCGGCGACTTCTCCAGCCTGTGGGTAATCTAATCGATGCAGCCCGGGACTTGAATTCAAAATTGCTGCGACATTGGTGCGAAGCTGTGAGCGACATTAGTAAGGGCAATTTTGTCACTTGAGTTTAAAATGAGTTCTATTCAGGGTTTAAAAAAATTTAGGCCCTATTTATCTACCCATCTTTTTTTAGTCCTATTTAGGTCTATTCCCTATGTATAAATAATTCTAATCTATAGAAAATATTTTGTTATTTTAAACTTTAGCCCTTGCAATGTAAAATTTTTAAGAATTGGCCCCTTTAATCATGTATGTCTGGCTCCGCCCCTGGTTATGAGCAGTGGTTATATTGATATGCATGTTTGTTTTGAATTGATTTGATCTCCAACAAATTAAATACTCCGTATGTAAGTTGAATCGTACATAACTAAAGGTAGGCAAGGTGTTAAAAATGGAGAGTGAAGTGGATGTGAAAGCTCATGTTATCGGAGGAAAACAGAAAAATCAGAGACGTGAAAGCAAACAACCTCTCCGGCCTACACATTTTTTATTACATTTCATCAAGAAAATGACGTAAAACGCCCATATGGTGGACTAAAATATCTTTTCATCAAGATTTGAATTTGTTCCACAAATCATTGCTTACGATTAATATATATTTCCCCTGTAACCAAAGATCTAATTAAAGATTGTTTTTATATCGTTCGGATATTCAAGGAACTTTTATTACCCGCAATGCTATTAATGGAAGCATAAAGGCATACTTCTGAAAAAGATGTTACTCCGTTCAAAACAAACACATCTTCGAGCCCGTTTGGTAGCACGAAAATCGGCTGTTTTGGCTGTTTCTGCTTAAATTTATGAAGTTCTGGCTGAAGTGGCTGTTTTGGCTGATTCTGCTGATTCTAGAAAAAAATATTTTAAAAATATATTGTATTAATAAAATAAAATAAAAATTACATGTAAAAATAGCTAAAATGGCCATCTACAGTAACTTCAACCAATACAGCCAGAAAAGTAACTCCAACCTTACTTTTTCTGCTTATTACACAATTCAGCACGCGAAAGTAAAAATTACGTGTTTAGTGAAAAAGCTGGTTGATAAGCCTGATAAGCTGAAAAAAGGGGTCTCCAAACGGGCTCTTCATTTTTTACATTAAACAAAGCCTATCATATTACAATAAACTACATATCTAATTAAAGGTTTGTTTAGAAAAAATTGATAACAACAATCGTCCCATCTTTCAATAGTATATTCTCAAAATAATCATACATCTACGTAATCATGGATTAATTCACCTTTGCACTTCATCTTTTTCATTAATATCCGATGGATTAATTCATCTTTGCACTTCATCTTTTTCATTAATATCCGATCGGTTGATGATCCGCTATACGAAATAGCAGATCTATAAAAAAAATTATAGATGTTTTTTATAATTTTCTTGAAAGTGTTATACAAAATAGTCCCGTATTTCTTTCATAATTGTCCCTTTTTTTCATTTTCCTCACTAGAAATTTTCTCTTTTTGTCCTGGACTTGAGTTGACGGTAAAAAATTAACCTCGCATTATCAAAACAGAAACCATGGATCATATACCTTTAATTTAGCCCAAAGTACAAGATCAGCCCATGACATCAATTAAACAATCGGGTCTCAACTAGCTATACGTACAACCGTAACCTAATTCTTAACGTACTACCTAAAATGGTGATATATATATATATATATATATAGATCATCAACTTGCATGCGTAATATTGGATAGTGTACTTTGATACTAGCTACCCCTCTCACGACTCTCACTTGCATAATTGGCATTGGAACAAAAGAAGTGACACAGTTATCAAGAAAACTAAGTGTATATGATTAATATTGGATTGATAAAGGAAAAATAATAAGGTAAAAATGACCTAGAGTCACAAACTTTATCAAATTTGCTATGAGACAATATTAAGCAGAATTCTCGAAAAGATAAAATAAAACAATCTTAGCAGGACGAAAGAGTATTGTTTATGGTACGGTGACCCTCATGAACTGCCCATCTGATTTAATTTGTTTGCAACCATTCCGTTCCACGTACATAATGTGGACCACATGATGATATAGGATGACGACCAGACCGTTCATCACCCTTCCTTCTCCAACAGAACGTACTCGGTCGTCCGTTCATCACCCTTCCTTCTCCAACAGAACGTACTCCCTCCGTCCCAAAATGAACTTCTCACTTTCGTTTTCGGGCAGTCCCAAAATTAGCTTTACACTTCAAAACTTTCCTTATTTGGCAAATAATCTACATAAAAAAGTGCCAAACAGTGTCAAACAGTGCCAAACAGTGTCCAAACAGTGTTTAAATAGTGCAAAACAGTGCACTCCACAATAAAGTCAAATTTATTTTCTTAATCTGTGTGAAGTCAAACTGAGAAGTTTATTATGGGACGGAGGGAGTATATATTACTGTAATTATTTTATTATGTACCATTTTGTTTTATACTTAGTATGATACTCTGATTTACCAATATACAGTTACAATGGCGACGTACCATATCTAAAAACTTATAACAGCCAATAAGGGTTTGGGCCTTTTGGGTATTAAAAAAATCTAAGTGTAACGTTAGTGCTAATTCTATTTGTACATCAAGCTTTTAGTCTTGTGCTCATACCAATGACAATTGTCTTCTCCCGTTAACGTTTTATCCTCCCAACCTACCGTTTAATTTATTCTCCCAACTTTCTCTAGACTAGATGCACGTATAATTAAAGAACTGAATTCGTGCTTCTAAATTGGTCCACTTCTTGGTTAAGTGAATTATCGACGAAGATAGGACAATTGGCATGTTCTGCAATCGATTGAGATTTCTGTGACTTGTGCGGCGTAAGGATTGGAGGCTGAAGCGGCGAAGCCTCAAGCATCTTAGTCTCAAATACGATCCCTGCGAGGCTACGAACGACCAGTAATTTAATTAAATGTTCAACCTATTATTTTATGGCTTTAGGTATTTGATTTTATATTATTTGTATTTTGGGCGTTTCGGTGTTTGACCTTTGCCTTTTAGATAGAATTGAGAATTACGGAACTTTTCGAATTGAGAATCCCAATTGCCAATTAGCTTGCTGCTTGTGATTATAAATTTATAATAATATTAGTTTAGGGAAACTTTTTCTTCTAATTATTTACTTTTCAGATTTTAAGGTTTCACAATTACTTTAGTAAATAAAAAACGACCCCGTAATAAGTTATACTCCCCCCGTTCTTTAATAAAAGTCCTTCTTTCTTTTTTGGGACGTTTTTTTTTATTTGTCCTCCTTTCCATTTAAGGAAAGTTTTTACTTTAAATATACCTTTATACCCCCACTTTTATTACCATTACCCCTTTCTCTTTCCTACTTTTTCATTTACTCACTACTCATTACACCTTTTACACTACCCCTACTATTTTCCTCTTAAAACCCGTGCCAAAGCCTAAGAGGACTTATATTAAAGAACGGAGGGAGTACTCTGTATTACGTTACATAATACGGACTACTATGTATTATTTATGAATTTCATAATTTATTTTAGTCATTCTTTATAAGTTTATGTTTACTTATTACGGAGTACTCCGTATAATTTATGACCACTGTCTAAGAGAGTCCTTTTGTAGGCCGATTGGTCACGTTTACCCTCGAAAATCGTACGGTAAAGATAAAAAGAAGTTTCCGAAATTCAAATAGAGAATGTCGTCCCAGAAGTGTTAATTTTACCGTTCAAAAAAAAACACCAACACAATTGTCTCCACTTGTCTTTTCTTCTAACTATTAATAGTTAACCCAATATAAGACATTTGGTATTATGTATTTCTCATACGGTTTTACAATTTCAGTATTTGAACTTTGATGAATTTCTTAGCCCCCTTAAATATTGTACGTTCTGGTTCCACCTTACTCTCTCGTGTCGTCATCTGGTGGGTATGATCGCACTCTATAATTTAATGACATCATTTAAATGTTCATTTCAAGCGGTAATAATTGTTGTTCACCAATTATGTTGTAGTTTAATTTGAAGCTATGATCAGCCGCCAATTATGGACCCGCACCATTGGCTTAAAAGGTTAAGCATAGGCGGTAACTCATTGTTGTGCATGTTTAGCTACTATTCTGATTCAAAAAGCTATTTTTTTGGAAGATAATGATCTCAATTGATTTAAAAGAATGTGCATTTAGACTATAATGATGAGATTTTTTTTTAAATCATGCCAGGTGCTTGTAATAAATCTAACCAATTAAGCCTTGTTTATAAGATTTGAGTTCTGCCAGCATGAACTTAATTTGTAAACAATACATACACCTCTTTGAAGCATACTGGGTGTTTGTAATTATGATGTATGTTTAAGGAGGCGCGTGGTAGAGTATGCAATCAGCACACTTTCTAAACAATGTTGAAAATATATATTATTAATACTAAACAGATAATGCCTATGGTCCACTTTTACCATGATGGTAAGGGCTTTGTCTGATAGATGATATTTTACACTTTATCATGTTTTTGTTTTTATAAATCAATTGTGCTCATGATTCGACTCCCTCAGTTCTTGGGCATGCAATACGGTGATTAATACTCTTTTGTGTGCAGATGTTTTTATCAATGACTAGACTACAAGAATTATTTGCATGTATAATGCTCTGCATCATTTTCCGTAATCAAGAACTAAACCAAAATTTTACCTCAAGTAGAAAATTATTGGGCATTTTGGTAATCGCGCAACGCGCGACGCAAAACTAGTATTTCAATAATTGTACATTTGTACACTATCAATCAACTATTAATCAAGCATCGATCATCTTTGTGTACACATTTTTTATACTCGCAATTTTATACTTCGGTCAAATTATCTATATGCACAGATAGTTTTTTCCTTTTGTGAAGAGAACTGTTTTTGGCTAGACTAAAAAATTTGTGGGTGTGCAAAACAATTATTTTCACAAAATGAAAAATAATTGTTTGTGCACATGCAATTCAGTCGATGTGTAAAACAGTGTGTACAAAAAAACATCCGATTAGAGAATGTATAATTTTTTTTGAGAGAATGTAAAATTTTCATATATAAAACATCGCATTTGTTTTCATTTATCTCATTATGTCATATTTTAATTTGATCCCAAATGTATATATATACTACTAGTAGTGTATAGTACGTTTATGGTGAGCATGGTTGTTTCACATCTGTGTTTTACCTAATGCAGAGTTCATGATAATATAAGTGTTAAGTTTATTAGAAATTACTTCAAATAGGACTAAAACTATAACAAAAACTCAAAATAGGACTTGCTATGTTTTTTTTCCAAAATAGGACCATAGTGGTCCTATTGGAAACATACTCATTTCTTCCTTCCATTCTTACCCCTCCTTTAAATATTAGTAAAAGATAGCTAAAAGTCATAAATAAATGTTTAATTCATAATAAATTCGAAAAAATTTCAATAATTCGTAGAAAAATAATAAAAAAATTAATGAAATTTTTATAAAATAAAAAATAAGAAAAACAATTTTTTTTTTTAATTTTTTTTTTTTTTTTAAAAAAATTAATAAAAAATAGTAAAACTCCATAAAAAAAATTAAAAAAAATATGGATACGTTTCCCACCGCCTGTACTACCTCCCTGAACCACCACCTCCGATCGGTGTAAAAAATGCCACTTTTTTTTCAATTCCACAAAAATGGCATATTTCTCTATGAGAATGCCAACATTTTCATTCTGCCAACTTGAATCCTTTTGACTTTTGCCAAAAATATGGCATTCATAATTTTTTTGGCATTTTTTTTACCCCGGTGACAGGAGGTGGTGGTACCGCCTCCCTGCACCACCACTTCCGACCGTTAAAAAAAATGTCATATTTCCTACAAACTTCCATTTTTTTTGGAAAATGCCAAAAATATGGCATATTTCTCTTTGAGAATGCCAACATTTTTTTTCTTCCATCTTAAATCATTCTGAATTATGCCAAAAATATGGAATTCATAATAAATTTGGCATTTTTTCCCCAAATGACTAGAGGTGGTGGTGCTGGGGCGGTATAGGCGGCGGTGACAAAAAAAATATTTTTTTGATTTTTTTTTTATTTTTTTTTATTTTTTTTATTTTTATTTTTTTTTTTAAATTTTTTTTTTTAAATTTATTATTATTCAGAATATTTTTATTAATTTTTTGGTATATTTTACGAATTTTTATTATTTTTTATTATTTTATTATGAATTAAAACATTCCAATAGGTATAAGGGTATATTTGTCCAAGACAAACATAATTAGTCCTATGGAAACATAGTTTATTTTTTGGTCCTATTTGTGCAAAGTGAATGACTTTTAGTCCTCTTTTGATAATTAACTCTAAGTTTATCTATGAAAACTTAGTCGCATTATTCAATTGTTTATATCGATGCACATTTATCAAATCTAATGTAAGAGAATCGTTATACACACACACACTTGTGTGTATATGTGTGTTCCGACCGAAACGCCGTCCGGACACCTCCATTTCAGGTGCATTTATGTGAAATTTTTTCATGAAATTTTGTGAGAATATTTTCATGAAATGTAGATGCCGTGAAATTTAAGCTTAAAATTTAATCGGCAAGTTAGTTACACAAATTATTGAAAAACATTGCACCAAGATATATACAGAGTAAAAATGTCAAGATTTTCAATAATTTGTTTAACTACCTTCCCATTTAATAAAAAATTAACTTCCCAATTTCATTTTAAATTGAAATTTGAATTGGTGTACAGAATTTACACTCCGTGAAAAAAATTATCAAAAAATTTCATCAAAAAATTTCACCTACAGCTCCGAAAGCACATCAAATGAGGTAACGGGACGACATTCCGGTCAAGAATTAAATTCCCGGCATGAACATTTGTGTGTTTATATATATACACACATTGTGCAGCTCGCTGATCCATTCTCCCATTAGTTATGATGGATCATGCATGGTATCAAAGAATTGAATATTGTGAAGTGATCGAGAGAATTTCAATAACGGAGTGGCAAATCATTCAAAAGAATAAAACTAGGTATTAGGGAGAATTATTATTGTTTATTTTTTGATGTTATAGCTATAAGTCTTGTAACAATTATGGACAGGATTTGGAAAAGCAACATTGAAATCGCTCCAAATTGCCCCAGGTGTGCCTCTACCCATACAAAGTTTTGTTACTACAACAACTACAGCCTCTCACAGCCCAGGTACTTCTGCAAAGGCTGCCGCCGGTATTGGACCAAGGGCGGCTCCCTCCGCAACGTCCCCGTCGGCGGTGGCTGCCGGAAGGGCCGACGCTCGTCTAAACCCGCCTCTCGGCCGGAAGCCGAGCGACCGCCTTATCGTTCTCCAATCGCGACGTCACCGTTCGACGCCCTTCACTTCCCCGGCGAGTCAACTCATGCTGACCATTCCGGAAGTGGTCAACGAGGCTTCCCTCCTGCTCCCATGTTCATGGAGCAGGGAGAAGGGAGCCTTCATCAAGAAGCTTTTATCAACGGCGGCGAAGAACGCGTTTTTGGAGTGGATGGTTGTGACCGGAATGAGCTTCACGACGAGTTGCAGGCTCTCTTGCTCGGCGAGGACGGTGGTCAATGGTCAACGCCGGAAGGGCCGCCGGATATGGAGTGGCAGCCGCCGGTGATGATGATGATGCAGCCGCAGCAAGTTGAAGCTGATTTCGGGACATTCGTCGGAGGTGACGTTGACTGTTGGACGGGAGCTAGAGGGTCCACGTGCCTTGCGGCGGCTGCGGTTGATAACGATGATGTTTGGGGGTCATATGATTTGTCGTCTGGTTCTGAAAATTTCGTGTGGCCTTGAAGCCAGCCCCATCCGGTCAGTTAATTTGGAAGGTCAAGTCTTTTTCATCCTTTGTTGGGAACACAGAGCGTTGGTGAATGGTGATGGATGGATGGTATACAAGATTTTAACGATTTTACTGACTAATTAAAATCTCACATTTCAACATTTCATAGATTTTAATCGTGTGTAGTTGATATGTGCTCTTTAATAATGCATACACACAAATTTTAGAATAATGTTACATTATAGGGTATATATTAAGACTAGAATTAGAATATATTAAAAGATTTGACATATAAGTAAGAAGTATGATGGAAAAGTAAGATTAAATCACTTAAGAGCATAAGGAAGGAATTTGAACGGGAAGGAATTTGAAGACAAAAAAAGCTTCATGGAAGACAAAGAAAGAAGAAAAATATGATTTAGTAACACATGCAGTCGGATATATCAGATTTAGTATGGATCAAGTATGATTTGACCTGAAGATCATACGAAATCAAACAAAAGCAAGAGAACTTGACGTGGAAAAATCTTATTTGCTAGGAAACCCGATCAGGTTAGGGAAAAACCCTGTGGGATTTAATTAAATTTAAGCACAATACTTTTCGGGCTGCTGCCATAGATACTCGGTCAAGTATCCTAGATTCTCGGTCGGGTATGTGACCATGCAGCATGAAAACACCTATAAATACACTCATTTCCTTCCCATTTTGGATACCAATCAATCATCCATCCTTATCCTAGTAACTTAGGTAGTCTCTTAGCTTGGTTTTGCTATATTGAAGTTTGTGATTTGCAAATTGTGAGTTACTTTAATTTTACTCTCATCCTCTCTTGAATATTAATTACTTCTCTATTTATATTTCATATTCATATCCGAGTATCACTAAGGATGTTTTTACTTGGACTGTAATTTTCCCCAGACCAGACCAGACCAGACCAGACCAGTCCAGACCAGACCAGACCAGTCCAGACCAGTTCAGACCAGACCAGTTCAGACCAGACCAGACCAGACCAGACTTGGATAGTTATAAAAATACAAAGAAACCAGACCTTACCAGACCAGTTCAGACCAGACCAGACCAGATCAGACCAGACCAGACCAGACCAGCAAATTACAGTCCAAGTAAAAACATCCTAAGTGATTGTTTAGTTGATGTTTTGGTATTGAATATTACTAGAATCGGTCAATGAATATGCTAGTTATTCACTTAGGTTCTTTCATAAGCAATAGTCTTATGTTATTAATGCATGTGTCTCATAGTTAATAATCAACAATGGATTAAGTATATTAGTTGAACCAAAAAGTTTTTTTTTTATACCAAAAAAAAAAAAGTTGAACCAAAAAGTTGCTTGCATTGAGCTTATCAATCTTATCTTTAATGCATGAGTTAGATATAATAACTAGACTTGACCTTCTCGTTGTGACACTCGAGAGTACTCACCTCGAATTACAAGTTATTGTTCTTAATTAATTTCATTAAATCGACTAAATGCTACTATTAAGTAATTTTTGATTCATGTGATGCATTGTGTAATGCTCCGTAATAAAAAGAAAAAAAGTTTAGCTATTTTTCAAATTGTTTTTTCTTTACTTTATATTTTAAATACATTTCTTCATAGTTTAACACATTCAATCACTTTGGTTAGAATTTAATCAATTTGATCAGCGGATTCAATTCTGTCATTTTTATTGATAAACGGGCTCCAAGTATCACGTAGTATGTACATAAGCAAACAATAGTTTAATGACATTGCATCATTGGGGGTCTCAGCAGGCATTAATAGAACCTCAACCGACCAGTTTGTTGACTAGTTGTGACACTATATTTAGGAATTAAGAAAACAAAAAAACAAGAATGTACTCTTTTGGGGAATTGCAATATTTAGCCTAGCTACACAGTACACACCCCGCCAAACGAGTCCTACATCCCTCCAACCCATTTTCAATCTTACTCGATCGGCCAATTCTATTCAACAGGTTTGCAATTTAAGCCAGTGTTACGTTGCCTCCTCTTAAATTTGTTTCACGCTGAAGATGATTTGCTCTTACTGAAGTTTATTCTGGGCAAATAGCTCTTGCCCATCATCCTGCATTGTTTCACACAGATCAGATTAGCTGATTAGAGAATTGCAATATACCAACATATATCGCTAACAATCCTAACATACTGAACTTCAGTTCAATATCTTGAATCACACTCATTCAAATTTCTGCAAATACCATGAATGATGAATGGGAAATTAAGAAAAAACTTTTTTCTCATCTAAAATGTACAAATGGTACCATATAGCTAGTATAGTTTTATACTCCATATATAATTCATACTTTGTGAGTTGTGACCACAAATGAATTAAGTATATCAATAGTCTAAATACGTTTTGAACTCGTTTAACTAAACCATATTTTCGACTTATCACTCCTATATATCGGCCCTGACTCGACACATTTTGTCGTCTCTAATGGCTATGACATTAATTGAGGCAATCAGATCGATCGACAATTTAATTAAAATCCTTATGATAGTGATCAGGGGCGGATCCAGCATCGCCATTCAGGTGCAGCCAAAATTTAATTAAATAACGTATATTGCAAAAAAATGTCAAAATGTTGTAAAATAGTATCTTATTTGATAAGATTTATTTTCAAATATAAAATAAAATCTATTGCAACATAAATGTCAAAGACAAAAATAAATATAGCAAGAATAAGAATTTCTATCGAATGCAAAAAACACCTCAAACTCATACACATTGAACTAATTTTCACCTATCAAATCCAATGAATTGAACAAATTAATTTTTCAGGCTGATATTCAAAAAGGCCAATAGTGTTCACAATATTAGTGTCTAGCTCATTTAACATTCAAGATCAATTGGTGTTAGCTTTGTAGTAATTGATCTTAGAAGATTAATTTTAAATAGATACTCCGTATGAAGGACAAAGAGATTTAAGGAAAGAAAGTGAAATTTGTACACTATGCATCAATCGAATTCCATCTTGCCAACCTATCAATTGTACACTAATTGGCTTTCTTTGTTTTTATATCATTTCTTAATGGAATTATATATACAGAGAAATATATATATATATATATATATATATATATATATATATATATATATATATATATATATATAGAATATATATATATATATTCACTAGAACCCTCCCCTATATATATATATATATATATATATATATATATATATATATAGAATATATATATATATATATATATATATAGAATATATATATATATATATATATATAGAATATATATATATATATATAGAATATATATATATATATATATAGAATATATAGAATATATATATATATATAGAATATATATATATATATATAGAATATATATATATATATATATATATATATATAGAATATATATATATATATATATATATATATTCTATATATATATATATATATATATTTTTGGCTGAAATTTTTTGTGTATGTTCCTCATCAAATCTAGTTCATCCATACCAAATTTGAACAAAAAATTCAATCGGGAAGGTCGTCAAATGATTTTTGAAAGAAAACTGGTCCGGAACATACATATAAAACGCAATTTTCTTTCAAAAAATCATTTGACAACCTTCCCAATTGATTTTTTTGCTCAAATTTGGTATGGATGAACTATACTTGATGAGGAACATACACAAAAAATTTCAGCTAAAAATACCACTGGTTCTAAGGGTTCTCATGAGTTCTCATTTTAAGAGGGGTTCTCACTAGAACCCTCCCCTATATATATATATATATAGAGGAATGTTCATGTCAGGCCGGCCTGACGGGCTGCTCCGTCCGGACGAGCCCGTTTGGGCCCCTTCCCGGTGGATTTTTTTGATGAAATGTTTTGAGCATGTTCCTCATCAAGTCTAGTTTGTCCATACCAAATTTCAGCTCAAAATTCGATCGGGAAGGCATTCAAATTATTTTTTGAAGTTGACTGCAGTTTTATATGTATATTTTGACGCAATCAACTTCAAAAACTGTTTTGAATGCCTTCCCGATTGAATTTTGAGCTGAAATTCGGTATGGACAAACTAGACTTGATGAGGAACATGTTCACAAAATTTCATCAAAAAATTCCACCGGGAAGATGCCCAAACGGGCTCGGCCGGACGGAGCAGCCCGTCAGGCCGGCCTGATGAGAAGAGCACTCTATATATATATATATATATATATATATATATATATATATATATATATATAGGGAACTCTTTCGGTAAGGTATACCTTACTGGAGCCTCTGTGCGGGCTCCAGTAAGGTATACCTTACCGGAAAGATTTCCTATATATATATATATATATATTTATATGTATTAGAAATTTTAATTTTTTTTAGGTGGGGCGTAGACCCTCCCTGGCCTCGTCCAATATATAATTGGATTACCAAAATGAATACAATACTTCAACCGTTTAAACATTTTTTGTGAACATAATATTTTAAGCAGTTCTTTGCAAGTGTCATCTGATATTTTACCTTATAAGACTTTCACATCTGTGGGCAGTGATCCATTTTCTTTAGCGTTGAACTTAAGTACTCATTTTGTTATATACAATAGTCAAAGGGATAAAGACATACATAGGACTAAAACAAAGCTTAGGAATCTAAATAGGACTCGTTACTTTTTAATCCGTGAATAGGACTACTTTTAAGTTGAGTGACAAAAATAGCCTCACGCGGTCAAGCCCTGCTAGATCTGTAGCTATTTGTTGTTCGCTGCACTCAAAGGCAAAACTCCAGAGAACTCCCTGCTAGATCTACACCGGCCATCTGAGTTCACCGTCGCCGCCAACATCACACACCGCCGTTGTCGCCATACCTCTCCGACGCCGCTACACCTTGTCTATGCTTCGGCTGCACCTCGTTGCCGCTCCCCCGTTGCTGCTGGGCCGCACCTCGCCGTTGAGTCGTCCTCTTCTTCTTCTTCTTGAGTCTCCATCTTAACATGCGAGCTCTACAGGGATCACGGTGGTCTTATTTGCGACTATTATTCCATGTTCAAAGCAAGTCTGCACCAAGACGAAGGATTCCGTAGTTGCAATTTCATTCTTTCTTCTGTTTCTTTTATCTCCCCTCTTTTATCATGTCTGCACCACAACTTCCGCTATACGTGTCTTTTGATGTTTCACTATTCAATTTCTTAATACGAAGTATTAATTTTGCTTTTCTATTTTTATTTTATTTTGCAAGTTTATTTAATCAAATTAATTTTCTAGAAAATCATTTTTAGTCATTGTCTTGTCTCGTGGTTTTCAATTTCTTTTAGTTTCACTTGTCAAATTAATTTACGTGTCTTTTGTCATATTTTTAATACATTGTAATAATAAAGAAATTAATAATGTGATAAAAATGTTGGAAAATATCATAATATAAAAAATGCCACAAAGTCAAACATTAACATTATAAACATTATCGCAATAAACAACGTCACAATATATAAACATTACCAAAATATAGAGCAAAGTGTCACAATGTCAAAGTGAACACAATGTCAATGTTATAAATAATGACATTATAATGATGGCAATGACCGTCGTGACAATGTCATTCCTTTAATGTAATAAAAATGTATTATAATGTTAGGAAAGAATTTCACAATGTCGGAAAATGTCACAATGTCAAATAATGTTAAAGGTAATGTTAATTCGATAAAAATGACATTTTAATAATGGTAACATCAATGCGATAAAAAAAATACGGAGTAACATATTGTAACAAAAATTATCAAAAAATGCTAATGATATACGAAGTAAAAAATTGCATTGCTATTGTAGAAAAACACATTGCTAACAATGTATTACAAAGTATAATATAAGAAAAATGTAACAATGTCAATAATGACAATGACAATGTCAACAACAAACTCTCAAAAAATGACATTGCAAAAATGACAATGTCAATGATTTAAAAAATGACATTGTAATAATGACAATGTCATTTTCAATGCTATAAAAATGACATCATGACCTTGCCAAGAAGTGACATTGTTTTTCGACAATGACATTGAGATATGTGACAATGTTATATAAAAATGCCAATGCTATAAAAATAACATTGTAATGATGACAAATATCAAAATATCATTGACAATGTATGTGACGTTGAGATATTAACACTGTGACATTATCAAGAAGTGTGATTCTGCTCTTTAATGACATTGAGATAGTCATGTATTGTCATTGTAAAAAATTGACAATGTCCGAAAACCATCACAATGTGGAAAACGTATGTCCAAAATCGTATCACAATGTCAAAAAATTGTTACAAATTTGACAACATCACTTTCATTGGCCCTATAAAACTATGTCATAATATTAAAACAAGTCATAATGCTGAAAATATGTTAGCACACACATTCTCACAAATATTGACTCCAACATTCACATCATTTAAATATATGTAATGACGCAATCAGGGGATACAAAATAGATATAGGAAATAGAGAGGAATATTAATTAAAATTAAAGTAAACCAAAAAAGGTGCATCGCAAAATGAAAGCCGTGCAAAAAATCAAAGTATAGAATGTAACTCTGTATAACCATAGAACAAGCCAACAACAACGAAGAAGGCAGGAGGGGGAAAGAGAAGGAGGAGAGAAGAAAAGCCTTCAGGTTCCAGGCGGCGCCCTATGGTCATCCCGTCGCCGCCACCCTATGGTTATCCCGTCACCGCCGCCGCCACGCAGATTGCTCTACAATCGGCCTTTCTCTGCCGCCGCCGTGCCACCATGTCATACCCCCGAGTCGCCACCGCCCACCGCCACAGTGTCGCTGGTGCCCAGCACCCTTCCCGTCGCCTTCCCTTCGCGTACGCGAGCATTTGACCGTCCATTCATAAGAGAGAGATTTGGATCCTTGCGTGAGAACTTCTGGAGTTCAGGACACTTTAGGCGCAAATAATGAATAAAGGGTAAATTTGGAATGCACGGAAAAAATGGTCCTATTTAAGAGTTAAAAACTTCTAGGTCCTATTTGAGTATATACCAAGAACTGTAGTCCTATATGGAACCATTTCTCATAGTCAAATGTAAACTTAATTACATCTACTATATTGTTAATAACTCAAATCTTTTTGCTCATTTCACTCTTTTCCGGTCTTAAATCTCAAATCTCAATATCTTTACATTCACAAAACAAAATCAGGTTTTATTTATTTCGGTGGTCTACATGACTACTAAGCCTACATGCATGACTACAACATATTAGTCAATAATATTTCATCAAAGGTAAGGAGCGCATACACTCATCAATATGATAAATACTCCGTATATAAATATAAATAATAAATAAATCTAATAAACGAAGGGAAAAAACATAGATTATTATTATCAAACACAGAAATTTTCGAGAGAAAATATGTTAATTTCGAAATCTTTACTAAAACTCTTTAAAAATTGTTACTCGTATTATTTTTTATTAAAAGATGAATTAAAGAAGGTGACAACTCCGGTACCCTTTTAAAAAACGGGGGTACCGTACCTGTCATTCATTTGATTGGACCACATCACTTTATCACTTTTAATTTAAATTTAAATAATTCAACTGCAACATTCTCATTGGTCCATGTGGACAAATGTATGGTACCTTATGGGTACCATAGAATCTACCATTAAACAAACTTGCATGTATATATATACCTAGTGGTGCACGTGTTGCTGCTACGGCCATTGATATTGCTACTGTTGGAACCCGATGAGATCTTATTTGTCAAGAACGAATCTTTACTCACACTCCCAGCACCTTTAATAGATTTTTCATCTTTCTCCGCGGCGGCCGGCTTAGGAGAAACCTTGGCAGCTCTCTTATTTGCTGCCGGAATATTGCATTTGTTTCGGGATCCCATGCAAAACGGAAACACCATCTTCAGAAACAGCCCCCTCTCGTCCACTTTCCGGCTTCTCGACGGCGTCATCTTCCCGGTGCTACTACTCTTATTGATAGCTGCCGGCTGCAGATAATAACGATCCAACAAAGCTTTCTCTTTATAGTCTTTGCTGGTCAAACTTTGATCTTGTCGAGATTGATCTACCACAACAACAACTGTGGGTGTGGGGTGATCGACGAGATCCTTCAAGGATAAGTCCAAGTACGACGACGACTGATCATCAGCAGCGGCAGGCATCTTCTTCACCATCTCCATGAGTTCCCGCTGCCCTCTGTGTATCGCCTCAGCTCTAGAACTGGTGAACGGACCTCTTCCCGGAAGTTCTGCCGCAGGAAAGCTGTAATTACGAGCTGTGCTGGTGACAGGATCAAGAATACTGACTTGAGCTGCCCTGCTTGAAGAAGGCATATATGTTAGCTAATTAATTAATGTTTGGAGGAGAAGATATATGCATGCTGATTGATGAATATATATTAGGCGTCTTTGACATTTAGCGGATAACGGATAGCGGATTATGTTAGCAGATTGTCGATTGCCGATTAAGTGAGCGGGTTTGACTAGTAGAACAAATTGGTGAGTCACCAAAAAATGTTTGGCAATTTAGTTGTTTGACCATACAAATTAGTAGCAATTGAAACATCATATTTTAAAACCCTAACTCAAAACTCTCCTATTTGTTGTGTTTCTATTTCAGTGGTTTCATCCTAAAACGCTAGGACCAAACAACTATTTACCAAATACTCCGTATCATTTTCATTTATTGAAAATGCTACAAGGAGTCCAACCACAATTTTTTGACTGAAACGCCATTTTCTAAACATCCCCATTGATTACATAGTATGTACTATATACGAAGTATATATATATTGGGGGACGTGTGTTTGGGAAATCAAATATAATTAAAAATGGTGGTTTGACCCTTTTTACTGTTTTCGATAAATGAAAACGTTAGATACGACATAGTTATTCAGGCCTAACGTTTTTGGACAGAATCATTGTAACAAAAAGTTGCAATTGAGAGAGTTTTAAGTAAGTTGCAATTGAGAGAGTTTTAAGTTAGCGTTTGAAATATGAATTGCAGGGCCGGCCATGGGGCCATTTGACCTAGACAAATGTCTAGGGCCCCAAAGTTTTAGGGGCCTCCAAATTAGACAAAACCTTTAGTATTATCTATGTAGTATGTGTAATAAAATTTGATTTCCCCAAATACGATCTATTGAACCACAGAACCCATAAGGACTATACATTTGACACGTATACATAACTTTAATAAAATTGTAAAAGTTGAAATTTTGCTAGTTAGGTTAAACCGTTACAATTAGGTATGGGTCAATGTTAATTCATTTGGTTATTCTATTTTTACCTTATGGGACTGACACTTGACGTCAATGCTTTAAAATAATTGAAATACGTATGGAATAGTTTTTTTATATGTTGGGAGAATTATACCTCTTTTTGTTGTTTTTTAAGACAATATAAATTACTAGTATGTATAATCAATTAGGTCAAGGGAGTAAGATAACACGTGATAAATGTGTTACCCAGATCAGATTGTAGTTATGTTATAATAAATTTTGCACTTTAAAAACACTTGATGAATGTGTTATCCAAATTAAAAATACTCACTTTTGCATTTTAAGTGCGTTTTGTGTATGTTTGCAATTAAAAAAATCTTTTAACCTTACGGTGCACTTCAATTGTGCTTTATTTCTCAAATTGTGTGATTTTACTCAATTTATCCGATATTAATTTTTTTGGACTTTGGTGTTATAGAAATCACATGAATATGATATCCAATTGGACTAGCTTTGCGTTACTCAATTGTGCTTTTCACCTTTTGCTTTTAAAAACTGAAATGAGTATTTTCAAGCGATAGTTTCTGCTTAAATTAAGCATCTAAAACTAAATGATGAAAGTGGGTGGAAAAGTGTTCTAAACTGTTTTTGACTTTTACTATTATATAAAAAAATTATCAAATATTATCAATTTTTACTTTTCAAAAAGAATTTTATTCAAATATTATCTGTTTTTAATATTGACCACTTTCTCAAAAACCACTTTAAAAAACACTTTTGAGTAGAAGCAATCACAAACATTTCTTAAATATATTTTTGTCTAGGGCCTCCATATTTTCTTAAGACGACCCTGATGAATTGAACCGAACAATCTCCATTAATTACGGTAGTATGTGTGTGGCTGGGTGGCTTTTGTATTTTGTATGTGTTTTACATGTGAATTGAAAGATGGAGGGGAGAAGATAGAGTGGGTGCGTGGCATGGCCTGTCAAGAGTGTAGGGTCGATTGTCTCTTTCGTTCATTGTGATAACACCAAAGTCTTCTGAATTATTTGACACTTCATCATCACATAAATGGAGTATAAGTCAAGCCCCTTCTAGATGTGGTTGGCGCAATTGCATTCAGCTTCAGGAGCGGTCGACCTAAGGATCAGGCCTTAGTGGTCATGGGCCTCGATATTTGTTTTATTTGTATATTTATTTATGAATTTTATAGTTTTACGGAAACATTTTTTTGATCATCAAACGGGTCTCTATTTATATCAAAAGATTCAGGATCATTACATCAAGCAAAAGGAAAATAAAACTGACACCAACTGAAACTTCAACAACTACGACTGTAACACTATGGTGAGACTTTGAGACGGTCACCCCTGAGAGAGCAACACGAATCGCTAACCATGTAGTGGGCTTGACACAGCCAAACCTATTCCCATAGATCCAACCATACCCAATGACATAAAGAGAGGCAAAAAACTCAAACAAACTGTCAAAACCAACAACAAAAGTGGACACAAGAAAACAAATAACAAACAGATAAAAACTACAAGAAAAGCGTTCACGAACTCTAGCACCTCGTACATCCCATGGTGGTGGTTCAGGAGGAGGTCTTACCACCGGTACCATGCTAATTGATACTCCGTGACCTTTGTCTGCCAAAGGCCATGCATCAATCCTTCGTCCCTGCATAACCAAACTCATCCCTGCTTCATGCAACCAGAGTAAACGGATAGGCGGCGCTGATCTTCTCCAACGACGACAGCAATACATCATTCTCGAACCTTGACCACAACGCCGATCTCCTCGAGCCATGACAGCAAATCCGCCCTTCGAGTATGAAGCACAAACAACAGCAGCCGTCCTTCGATTAAAATCGAAGACGGAAATAGCGGCCGTCCTTCGATTAAAATCGAAGACGGAAAAAGCGGCCGTCCTTCGATCAAAATCGAAGACGAAAAAAAACTCCAAGCGGCCGAAGCCCTAGAGAGAAGCGAGAGAACCTTGTCCCTAAAAAAGCATTTTTACGGAAACATTTTTAGTAAAGAATATTTTACAGGAATATCATATTGTGTTTTTATTCAATTTCTAAACACAAGGTCTAGGTAAATTATACCGTATAGCCGACCATTTTTACAATTAAATTTGGACTCTGCAACTTATTGGCGAAGGACAACAGATCCTAGTGAGAATCTGAAGCACATGACGAGAACTGGCTAGGGCTTACGATGCGGAGATAATGCTCCGCTTATATAATTGAATCAAAATCGTGCTTCCTTTCGTGATTCGCGATTCATATTTCAGAATACAGATTGCAAATCATGAAAAGTACTTTTGTTTGGATGAATCACTTTTGCCTTTTGGCCTGATTCCCATTTTTTCTTTTGTCTTTTCTTTTCTTCTTTTCTTGCTTTTACTTGTTACGTTTCCTTCTTTTTTTTTTTCTTTTTTTTTAATCTTGGGGAAAAGGTCAAATAAGCTATCGAACTTACATAAAAAGGTCAAATAAGTCCGGCCTTATATAGGAGGCTCTGTCTGGTCGTCGCCATTTGAGGCAGTTCACGGTGGAATTCAAATCTAACAATTCAATCGCGAAGTCATTCAAATGAATTTTTGAAGATAACTATGCTTTTAACTGCACATTTGCGGTTAATAATAAATTACACTGCGATTTATTATTAACGATAATTTGCTTGAACGTGAAACACACAAAGCAAATTACTCTGTCCGCGAACCATTATATCATGCCTAATTGCCTATAGTATATCAATCTCATTATAACGTCATTTTGTTTATTAGAAAAAGATTAAATCTACATTCGTGTAGCAATCTTCTCTTTCTTTTCCTTGAAATTTTAGATCGGAGCTCTTTTCCTTTTTTTTTTTGCGATCTTGTTCAATATAGTCTTCATAAGAATACTATGAGTTTAACCACGTCTTTAATCTTCTTCATATCAAATTACATTACGAATAAATCTGAGTTTTTCTTCATCTCTAGTGATTCACGACTTAAAACTTTGTTATTCTAAAAAAAGGTTCGTACTTCGTGATCTACCTGATATTTCGAATTCATGTGATTCAGGTTTTATAAGATAACATAACATAAATACACACTGCATAGAATACTTATGCATTTGACACACATGATTATACTAGTTTTTTTAATGCGCATTGCGCAAGTGCACAAGTGCCCAATGTTATTTATATTGTGTAAAGTAAACACTTACTTTTTTCATTTAAGAATGACACTGAATCATTATAGTGAAAGGAATCTCATTTTTGTTTATTGTTATTATAGTTCAAAAATCAACAAAAAAAGTCACACAAATATCATGGAAAGGATTTGATTCAAAAGTAATTGTATTTTTTTATTGATATACGTACACTATCGAATCAAAGTAGATATCCTCTCTATATATGTTTACAGTTGTTGAATAACACCAGTCCACACGTGTTCGAGTTATTGAAAGAACCCAAGTATAAGAGCGGTTATCCACACTAAAGTTGGGTTTATTTTATTTACAAATTTAAACATACATACAATCACAAGCTACACAATCTAAACATTTCTCGAATAGGAACACCTGACCTGCAAGATGCAAACAAAAAGTGTAAACTTTAACCCCTGTTTGGTTGGGGGATTTTGGAGGGGAGGAAGGATTAATTTTTTACTTTATTAATTTATCTGAATTTGTTAGTTTTAAACTACAAATAAATATATAATTGTTAAAATATGCATTTTCATACACTACTGTGTCCTCATTTAATTTCAATTTGGCTAAATGTAAAAATTATTTTAAATTTAAATAAGACTCCTCCCCTTCCCTCCCCTCCAAAATCCCCCAACCATACTGGCCCTAAAAAGATAAAACAAATATAAACCATAGTTTGGATACGCAAAATAGCCATCTATAGCACACAATGCCAACTACCTGCATATCTTGAATATATGCAAAGCTTACTTGTTATACAGAATGTTTCTATATATAAAACTAATTATTCCTTGAATGTGTTATTTCTCTTGAAAAGTATCTAGATACTTTATTGAGTTTGTGGAAAAGATAGTTATATGAAGCAAATGTAACAAAGTCATCAGATTCATAAGCGAATAAAATCAGATACTCCATTAGAACGAACTTAAGCTGTATTTTATTTCACTGTTTTTCAGGTAATTAAACATGTAAACCAGGCGACGGCAACACAAAAGTCCTACATAATGAATACTACGTATAATCTAAAATTACTCATATCATAAAGTGTTCTCTGAATGCTATTTGTAATATTTTCATCTTGGTAACACTAATTTTAGGAGACTTCTATATAGTTTGGCACTATGGCTAGTGGCCAATGACTTATATATGGACTGACTTTTACACTCGGGGGATCTACCAGATAGCATTCAGCCATTCAGGGAACTATAATTCATTTTTGTGATGCCATTTGTACTTGACATGTTCAAAACTATTTTATTTCGTGATGTCCTTTCTATTTGGCTTGTCTAACAACTACATCATTAGATAAGTTTAATTGACTCAGATTGGAACTCCCATGGTCTTGATGAAAATTGATATCCGGAAAAGCAAAAATCTGCTTACAAGCTCAGGACAATTCACCCATATTGTACTCCGTATATGAGTCATGCTAGAGTCAAAGTAAAACATGGAAAACTCAACTAACTATATAACTAAATGATTGAAATAATATATCAGGTGAAGAAGAAGCTAAACACATGACAAAATACTAAAGATAATTTGACCTGAAAATGCTTCTCAGTATATGAATTGCAGAGTTAGGACCCTTAACTTGAGAATGTGATTAATGTGTATTTATTTTGCATAAATACTGTCTCGACTTAATCAAATCATGCCTTTCAACTTAATCACCCAAATACTCTTGTGAGGAAGGAGATGAGCATAGCTGAGCAAAAATCGGAGAAACGACATGGAAACAAACCTGAGCAGCTAGTTGGCGGAAGAGGAGGGAAACGACGGGAGCTAGGGCGTGCAGTGGTCGCGTGGATGAGACCTGCTCTGCGCAAAATCACGGTTAGGGGTGCTAGAGATCCAAAATCACCTGGAGGCTGGAGCTCTAGCTCCATGGCTCTTGAAGTTCCGTTTGGGATGACTTTTTTTATCCCCTATTTCGTTCGAAACTGAGGTTTAACAAGACCGGAGCTATCGACGGAAATGAAACGGAAAATTAAATTCCTCTAAAAGAGTACACACCACAAAACACAATGTACTACCTAATAAAGCAAGTGATTACACCAACATTATTTTCATCCCTAAATTGCCCTAACCTTCATTGAGGATTATAAGATTTTAAGATTATGTGTAACATGACTTACATATTTGACATATGTTGTCATGCAATTGCATTTTGTATAATGCGATTTGATATCTGACATAAACATTTTACACTTTTTTTAATATATGTCATTAGACTTTGTATCAACGATGGAGAATACTGTACCTAAAATATACTCCGTATTTGATTAGTTTGAATAACCAATTCATCATTTATTAATATTTAAAATTTTAAATTAAAATATTCTGATGTATGTAAACAAAGTACAATAATTCTGTAATCAAGATGTTGTCTTAAAATAATAAAGATGTGAAAGCAATACAGTACTAATGTTAATACTTACCCTCGGTATTTGAAAGTTCATTACAATAGGTTTGACCACACCATTTAAGAGTGAAATAATATGAGTAATGAATAGCGTAAAAAAAGGTATACGAGGGTAGAAAAACATTAAAGAAAACGTAAAAGGTAGAAAAATTAAGAGTGATTTTGAATATTTTTAAAACGGAAAAACTTGTCAAAAAGAGAAAGGATAACAAACTTCTAAATACATTTAAGAAGAAAAGTGTAGCAAATTTTAAAATACTAATATATTCTTTGGTCAATTATTAGAGTTGGTCCAAAAAATTCTTTTGGTCCGTGATTTAGGATGTTTTCTTTTGGACTGAAATTTGCTGATCTGGTCTGGTCTGATCTGGTTTGGTCTGGTAAACGTCTGGTCTCTGTGTATTTTATAAGTATAGAAGTTTAGTCTGGTCTGATTTGATCTAGTCTGATCTGGTCTGGTCTGGTCTGGTCTAGTCCGAGACTCAAAACCGTCCAAAAGAAAACATCATTACCCTCATACTCCGTATTTTACATCTATTGGTTAATAATAAATCACATCCTCTAAGCTAGAGCTTAGAGTAGCAGTAATTTCATTTTAAGAACTACTCCGAATAGTGTTTACTGTAACGACGAATAGTGTTTACTGTATACGAATTTAACCCAATCTCCTCGGTAACCTCGCGCTTCGTCTTTTTCTTCCTCTCTGTCTCAGATGCCGAGGCAAAAAGAACCAAGTAGAGTTGGGCACTTTATACATCCTTTCTAAGATACTCCATTTGGGGTATACCAGGCAACGGTTCTTTCCTTGTAGCTCACTGTCATTCACTCTCCGCTTCTGTAATTCTCCTTTTCTTCTTTGGATTGGGTTTGCATAACTGTGCAACATTTTGTGTATTCGTTTGTTTCAGCGTGTATTCATCTACATTGCACGCTTGTGTGTGTTATTGCAATGCGTAATTTGTTTGCACTTCGAGTTTATGTACTATGAATCGGCGAATTGTTCTTTGTTCTTGCGTTGTTTTGTATCTACATTGTTCTTAACTTCTTGGCCATCTTTGTTTTCTGGGTTATGAGCTCTGTGATCGGCAGTTTACTTCTGAGGTACCTTTGGATCCGTATTCAGAATGTCATATTATACTTACTGAATTTATGCTGATTTTTATTTTTTACTTGCTGCTATTCCCTACCAAGTATTTGTTTTTTGTCATTTACCTTACTTCTCGGATAGTTTCTTCGAGTTATGTTCATATCACAACCCGGATCGTCAGTTTCTTAAGACGAACCCATATTCAGAAGTAGGAACTTGTCTAATTAGCACATATGGTCTACAGAATCAGCTAGTCTAACCAGACACGCCTATTACAAAGCTAACTGACAACAGAATTAACCCTAAAAGTAGGTAGTAGATATCAGCTGTGGTGGCTAACTAGTAGGTTGAATTTGGGTGGTGCATGGCTGAAGTTTCTATACTGAAGAGAATGAACTAGAAGATGAGTTGGGAAATGATGAATCACTGCCGTTAGTGGTTTTCAGCTGAAAAGATCTGATAGGAGAGAAGATTAGAAGTGCGAAACAGAGCCTAGCAAAGCAGGAGCTTCTGCTTGTTTTAGGGCTCACATAATGGTCATTAGTGTTAAATATTCGTTGAGTTTTAAACTAACTATTGCATTTCCACCCCTAGATGGATTAGTTGAGATTTGCACCACTTAATGTTAGATGAGAACTCCTAATGAATTGCGGCCTTCTGGGTAACTGCATTCCCATTTCTTATTTCTCTTCCCTTGGCTTAATAATGGAAATGTGACAAGCTCTAGGTGTATTATTCATTTGAACCACTCATATGTCAATTGCATCACTCGGGAAATAATTAATTATTTCACAAGTCCATATTTAGAGGTTAGAATATTTTAGTTTGATCTCTATACAGATTCTTCCTTTTGAATTGACATGTACCGTATGAGTTTTTCACTTTTGTATATTCTTAGGTACTGATTTTTTCCTAAATATGTTAAAAAGTGTGTCACATTTCCCAGGTTAATAAGAACTAAAGGGAACAACATATGGATCCTCACACAGGGAGAAATACTAAGATTCACATTACCAGTTCTATCCGGGGTTCCTTGGATATCATGAAAAGCAGACCAAATGATGTTGAGGGTACTTCCCCTGTGGCTTGTGAGACTACTCTTCAAAATCCCATAAACATTAATTCTGGAGGAGAACAAGTTGATACTTGTACAGAGGATGATGAGCACGAAAATGTTCAAAACCAGTTGGTGCTGTACGATCCTTATGTAAATGGAGAACCTGTTACTGATCAACCACTTCCTCCAACTTTACGAAAGGTGTTATTTCCTAATCACTCATCCTATGCACAAAGGGTTTTGCCATCGGTAGGAGCTTTCACTGTTCAATGCGCAAACTGTTTTAAATGGAGGCTTATCCCAACCAAGGAAAAATATGAGGAGATAAGGGAACACATACTGGAAGATCCTTTCTTTTGTGAAACAGCCCGTGAGTGGAGGCCTGATATATCATGTGATGATCCGCCTGATCTTACTCAGGATGACAGTAGGCTTTGGGCGATTGATAAACCAAATATTTCACAGCCTCCTCCTGGCTGGGAACGGCTTTTGAGAATTAGGGGTGAAGGTGGCTACAAGTTTGCGGATGTGTATGCTTCAATTCCCCTCTGCTTTTTAATATACTTCTTTGAAATGCCCTTATAATTTTATCATGTTTGCCTTGTCTGCAGTGTTCGCTCTTCAAAACCTTCTATCTTGGTCTTGATTTTCTTTAATAAAATAATATATGCAGGTATTACGTTGCGCCATCAGGAAAGAGATTACGTTCCATGGTCGAAATTCAAAGGTATATTTCTCTCATTTGATAGATTTCAACACACGAAATATTGCATTCCTTCAAGATAATTGACTAGATACATGCCTACATGGCTAAACACATAACAATGGTTGTTCTTTTATTTTATTGAAATAATCTTACAGGTACTTGGATGAACACCCAGTGTACGTAGCTGAGGGTGTTAAAATGTCTCAGTTTTCATTTCTGATTCCAAAACCCCTTCAGAAAGACTATTTGAAAAAACGTACGCATCACTCAACACCTTCAATAGAGGACACCACTCCTCAAATAGCAGGACTACTCGAGTCTTCTGAAGGTAATGAACAAGTTTGAAACTTTGAACATGAAAACCTTGTTTATTTTGTATTCACTAAATGCTTCAGCGGTGGAACTATATGCCCTTGTTTGGGCTAGAGATAAATGGGTGAGAAAGAAATTAAAGAGTGAAATAGCGTAAAATCTTGAGTTGGTTGATATGTTAGGAGAAAAATAAGAAAGAATGGAAAGAAGTGAATGTTATTTTTAGAAGATAAGCTGAAATGTGAAAAAGAATGGGTGCCAATGGAAATTATGGTCCCATTTCTTTAGCATCAAGGGAGAAAAGTTGCCTCTTTTTCTTCTTTTTTGCCTCAGGAAGAGGGCAACCCTTTCTCTTTTATTTCTGCCCCCCCAGAGGCTCAGTCATTAAAGGTGCAGGATTGCTATAGTAAAGGATGACTTCGAGTTGCAATTCACGCTGTCGGTTAGAGATAAATGGGTGAGAAATTACACACGCATTAAAGAGGATGTATTCCCTTGAACCCTATTTAGTTGATACAATGCTAACTAGTAACTGATGATGCATTTGCCTTTCACTTACTTCCATCTTTGTTATTGTTTTTTATCTAGTCACTTTAACATTCATACCCTGGCCTAATAAAACAATAGTAGGTATGTATAAATGATTGAAGTGTGAAGTTGTCCATTATTGATCGAATACTTGCTTCCATCATCAATCAACCTCCTACATTTTCGTCAACTTGATTAGTGTCTACCGTATACACATGCAGTTAAACCAATCACATGGGTGGGTTCAGATGAGGAGGATACAGATTTGCGGCTGGGTGGACCGCTGCTCTCTAATGCCCCTGACATCTCTGAACCGTTGGGTTTATCATCATCATCAATGAAGAAGAAGAAGAATAAAAGGAAAATGCCTTCTGAATTCACGCCCGTTGGTTTTGACTATTAGTAATTTGATCACAAGAGTTTCCGCTTCTGGGGCAGTGGCACCTCAAGACTTCTTGAAATGAAATCCCCTTTTTGTTTTGCTTCCTCGGGATTCAATATGCTATTGAACATCTTGGTACCGTGTGTGACTGATTGATCCTTTCATTGTGTTTTTTGGAGTGGGAAGGTGGAAAAAATGTCGTCATTGTACGTTGCAGTAGGTTGAATTAGGGGGTATCTAGTAGACATGTAGTATTAGATAATTAGAAGGATGAAGCTCCCATCTATGTGAAGATATGTACAAATCAATCATCATCATTACCTTAACTTCTTGATGTGCAAAAAGAATAGTAAGTTTGTATTTTTTCTTCTCAATTCGGGTTAGATGCCTACCCTTTTTATTACAAGCTCTTAGCTGAAAAAATGTTGTCATCTCTGTTTCGTATTGTTTACTCTTTCCTTCAAGATACCTACCGAACATAGCTTTGATAATGTGTTTATTTGATACGGGGGAAAGGTGACCGGAAAGGTGACACTTCTATCACTTCAAATTCTATCGCTCGAGCTCCCATATTTAAAAGAAGAAAGTTTATTTTGAAAACACATTATTCCCGTCATTTTCACCTAAAAATTAAACTAATACAATTGATAAATCTTTTTTTTTATCATCAAAACATGCCTCTATTCATATCAAAAGATTCATCAGCATCATTACATCAAGCAAAGGGAAAATAAAACAGACACCAACTGAAACTCCAACAACTACGACTGTAACCCTATGGTGAGACTTTGAGACGGTCACCCCTGAGAGAGCAACACGAATCGCTAACCATGTAGTGGGCTTGACACAGCCAAAACTATTCCCATAGATCAAACCATACTCAATGACATAAAGAGAGGCAAAAAACTCAAACAAACTGTCAAACCCAACAACAAAAATGGACTCAAAAAAACAAATAACAAACAGATAAAAACTACAAGAAAAACGTTCACGAACTCTAGCACCTCGTGCATCCCATGGTGGTGGTTCAGGAGGAGGTCGTACCACTGGTACCATGCTAATTGATCCTCCATGACCTTTGGCTGCCAAAGACCATGCATTAATCCTCCGTCCCTACATAACCAAACTCATCCCTGCTCCGTGCGACCAGAGTAAGCGGACAGGCGGCGCCGATCTTCTCCAACGACGACAGCAACGCCGCATCCTCGAACCTTGACCACAGCGCCGATCTCCTCGAGCCATGACAACAAATCTGCCCTCCTCCACCGATCTCCGCCCTCCGCGTCTGACCTGGACTCCAGTCGAGCACCAGCGACCAAGGGATAACAAAGCCGATCTTCGATAAAGTCGAAATCGGAAAAAGGCTCCAGCGGCCAACATAGTCAAAGCCCTAGAGAGAAAAACTCGTGATCGCTCTACCTTAGCCAAAAGCAGACCACTGCTCCGCGGCCAGATATCAATTGATAAATCTTATAAAATCAATCAATATATATAACAATTGATAAATCTTATAAAAAAGAAATTTTTTAAGTACATACAAAGCGTCACATAATCATGTCATGTCATTATACATAACAATTATTTAGTTATTTTTATACCTTTTGTTTTTATTAGATTCTACTACCTCCGTCTCATAATGGTTGTCCACTTTCAATTGAACACAATTATTAATAAAGTGGTTGAAAAGTAAAAGTTGTGGTTGAGATTAAGTAGAATAAAGTAATTGATTAAGACCACATATTTCATGTCAAAAAGGGAAACAAGATATTCATTTTGGGACAACCCAAAAAGGAAAGTATGTTAGGTCCCTGTTTTCTAGTCTAGAATATGTATGTATGGAAGATAGATCTGGGAATGAAGCTTTCCATTGATGTGAAGGTTTTACAGAATGATATGAGAGTTTTTAGCGTAAAAACCTTACACAAGAATAGGCACTGCGGCACTAGGAATATCGAAAAGCTTAACCTAGCCTTTCCCTTAAGGCATATTTATAACCTGACGGGAAAGGTAGGTTTTACAATCATTTGGGCTCCTTTTTCTAGGAGGCCCATACCTAAAAAGGTATAAAACCTTTATTACAAAATTACCTTAAAAGGCCTATTCATTATTCTAGCTAACTATAAACTAGCAAAGTAACATTGATCACAATTACAATGAAAATATCTCTAACAATCTCCCCCTTTGTGATCAGATGTTCTTTGTCGGCTCTTGTGGATCCTTCTGCCTCTTGTAGTAGTTGTTTTGCAGTGCTAGAGCATGTTCATATTGGTGCAGCATTCTCCTCTTTTCGAGTCGAGCATTGATTGCGTCTAGCACCGCTTTAGTTGATCAAATTCTTTCAGTTCAGCTTCTTTTGTCTTCTTGGAAAGGCTTTATGAAGAAATCCTTACAATCTCCCCCTTGGTGTTATTTATTCAATTTGTTCTTTGATGCTGGGAGTTGAGGAATTCTTCAAAATCTTGCTTTTAATCCTTGCTTTCCAGAAACTGCTCTCGATCAGCTTGAATGAAGTCATATGGCGCCTCTAGAATGGATGTTCTGAAGAGATCTAGGCGCACAAGGAATTCATCTTCAATATTTGATCATCCGGCCTCTGTATCATCCAGAATGTAGCCTTTTCTGACTACTCGATCGTGAATGCTTTTGAGGAACAATTGTCGGTAGCACAGCGGAAAATGATGGTTGACTTGTGAGCATAGCTGACCATTAGATCTGAAGCTGACTTGGTAGTTGATGAATCTGAAAGAGTGGAGAGCCGTCATTTTTAGTTGGAGGAGAGAAGTGTCCGAGAATGATTTTTGAGAGTAAACAGCGTGTGGACCACTCTCCCCCTTTATGACAATCCAATAAATCGGGATGTCTTGCCTTTATTCTTTTATTTTGGAAAACTGAAAATGCAAAACAAATGAAAAGATAAGAACCGGAGACACTGTGGTGTTCCGTTGACACAACATCAATGTAAACATTGATTTGTGGCCTGTATATAATGATAGAAACATTATAGATCTAACAGGACTTCCAACCAATCATTGTGAAACATCTAAAGTAGATGTCACTCTGGTTGTTATGGCATGATCACTAGGATCAGCATGGATAATTCTAGCCCCCCGGGGTCGTGTAGACACCCGTTATCATCACTATAGAGATGAACTCTAAATGATGGCCTGAAAATGTTGGTGATTTCTATGTTGCAACATCAGGACTTCCATCCAATCATCGGTCTGCATCTATAGAAGATGAGCCTATGGAAGTTCTCGCATGGTCACTTGGACCTGCAACTGACTCTAAAATGTGTATGTGTCCTAGAAATTTCAAAACATTTAGGAGTGAGATAACTAGACACAACGTGATCAATGAAAGTTCAGTGGCATGGGGCTGAGGGCCACTGTAGTCAGTATCAGTCGCCTCAGAAGGAGACGGTGATAAGAGATGAGGTTCCCCGTGAACAGTGATTAAACACCTGTCTTTTGGGAGACAGGTGAGTGGTCTAGGGTAGGGTTGTGCACGCGCTGTTTGGACAAAATGCAGCGACTTCTACCCGGGATCTGAATAAATTCAGTCCTGAACCTATGGGGATTGTCCGGAGTATTTGAGTGACTGGGATTGATTCGTCGATTGATAGCTCATTTGAGGTAGCAGATTTGTCATTGATTATTGTCTTCTTGCTCATCGGAGCCTTCTGCTTCCTCACTCTCATAATATTCACTCAGTTACTCACTCACTCTCGGCTTTGTCCCTTGGGTAGGCTTAGTTGGGTTTACTAAGCCATTAGGACATCTCTCTCATTGATATGTTTCTTTATTCTCTCTCTGTACTCCCCCTCAACTGGAGCACTGAGTAGGATGCCTTTGACGATGTTTGGCGCTTGGGAGGAGAACTTTGAAAACTCCCCCTTAAAATTTGCATCCTTGAGAGAATTCTTGCATTTAATCTAGGTTGTTTGAGGGTTCAAGTTGGGGTTGTTGGCTAGATGAAGCACCATGCTCAAGTATCCGTTGCCTCTTATTCTCCCCCTCATGAGGAGCCGAATCATTGGAGTCCTCATGCAAATGTTTGTGACCGCGGAGACTGTCATGGCATGTGCTTTCGGTTTCAGGTACTACAAAAAGAGTTCTTTGTTTGTCAGTGAGTGGAGCTTCTTCGTTTTCAAGAATTCTCGCTAGCATAATGGATGCTAGGTCATCGAATGGCATTGTAAATGGGATAGGATAAGGATTGGGGTGAGTTGCTGTTGGGAGTGGGAGGATGAGGGTTGAGTTAGGGTTTGATGATGTCATTAAGAAGCGTCGGGGTGGTCCTGAATTCCTATGCCCGATGTTAGGTCCCTGTTTTCTAGTCTAGAATATGTATGTATGGAAGATAGATCTGGGAATGAAGCTTTCCATTGATGTGAAGGTTTTACAGAATGATATGAGAGTTTTTAGCGTAAAAACCTTACACAAGAATAGGCACTGCGGCACTAGGAATATCGAAAAGCTTAACCTAGCCTTTCCCTTAAGGCATATTTATAACCTGACGGGAAAGGTAGGTTTTACAATCATTTGGGCTCCTTTTTCTAGGAGGCCCATACCTAAAAAGGTATAAAACCTTTATTACAAAATTACCTTAAAAGGCCTATTCATTATTCTAGCTAACTATAAACTAGCAAAGTAACATTGATCACAATTACAATGAAAATATCTCTAACAATCTCCCCCTTTGTGATCAGATGTTCTTGCTTCTTCTTTTCTTCACTTTTGAGCTTTAAAATAATGCTTTCTAAGATTTAATGCATGCTCGTAATTTCTGAGAGACCTTCTTCTGTCAAGTTGTTTCTCGATGGCTTTTAACACTTTGTCAATTCTGGTTGCTTCTGTTAGTTCATCGTCTGTGGCATCTGCATACTTCTGTTGTTTTTCTTCAAATTCTTTTCTGATAGGTTGCAGTTTCTCCTTAATGATCTTCAGCGTTCCATCACAATACTTGTTGATTTCTTCTGCCACCAACAAACGCCTCTCACCTTTGTGGTTCAGATAGATGATAGCTAACGGGCGATCGAAGATGTAATAGGCTGGATAGTTCTCAAGTTCTGGCCCGTAAAGCTTTGGTCTTGAGAGGTTTGTCTTTGGCAGATTTGTTTCTAGGGCCATCTGAAGATCATGGGAAGTGAAGAATTTGGCTTGTCTGATCATGAAGCGCTTGAGTGCCTTGAATCCCTCTTGTGTAGATTTGTCCCAGGTGACTGGAATTTCCTGGAAGGCTAGATACATATGATAGATGTCATCCATCTTTAACATATAAAGGTCATTTTCCTTGCAGGTAAATTCCGTCCCGTCGGAGCGTTGCAGGCGGTAAACAGAGAGTGGGATGTCTTGATAATTTATTTCGGCTACATTTAGTATACTCCATACTGGGTCTTTAGCGGTTTGTAGTTCATGTTGCCATACTTCTCTCTGTTTCCCCATGTAATGATGACTAAGCAGAAACAATTGACCACTCTTGTTCTTTCCTCTCAGATGATTGAGTCCACAGATTTTCAATTCGTCCAATTCCTTGACTTCGTCATCTTTCCGCCATATACGCTTTCTGATTTCCTCTTGGAAAGGAGCATTGATGTTAATATTCTCCCAAGGCTTTTCACTCCTCGGCATTCGAGCCGCTGTTTGTCTGATGATGGATTCCAGCTCCTTGGGAGATTCTTGATAATTTTCTCCTTCCTTAAGTTCATCATCATTAAGCAGTATTACATCAGCAGCACATTTAGCTAGGAGCTCTCTGAGATAGGCTCTTCGCTGTATTTCATCCACATTCGTCCATAGCCGAGACCACTTGTTGTGAACAAGAATTTCTTCAAGTTCGTCATGCATTCGATCATCAGGTTGGCTAGAGGGAGCTTGCTGCTGTTGTGGCGCTCTGTCAATGGTAACTCCGGGATCACTAGGATTGCCCGTTATCATCAGCTTAGAACTAGGTTCTTTCTGATGGCCTGAATAGAATGGTGTACTCGAAGTAGCAACCTCAGGACTTCCACTCCATCCTTGGTCTACATCTATGAAAGATGAGCCTAGGAGTGTTGTTTCTAGCTCGACCGGGCTAGATGTGGGTGAGTTGGCTGTTTGGCTTTTATGTTGAGTGGATGGTGGGGGCTGATTGTTCGAGGATTCAGGTTGGTTGGATTGCGTAGAAGGTTGGCTTGTTGACGCATCACGCTCAAGTATCCTTTGTCTCTTGTTCTCCCCCTCATGAGGATCCGAGTCATCGGGGTCCTCATGCGAACGTTTGTGACCAAGGAGACTATCACGGCATGAGCTGTCAGGCTTAAGGATCCGAAGAAGGTCTTTTTGTTTCTGGGTTAGGTTGCCTTCTTCGGTAGCTAGTAGTTGATCTAGCATTAGGTTCTCGAGTACCTCGAACGGTAAAGTTTTAGGGTCAGGAAAAGGTGTGGTCGAAGTAGGGGAGGACACTAGTTCTGTATCCTGGGTTCCCCTTGAAGCAGTAGGTGAGTGGGGTAGGGTTGTGGATGGTTCAGAGGTTTGTTGGGTAGGTATGATAGGAAGTGGTTGGGTTTGTTGGGTATGTGAGGATGATGGTTGGGGTTGGGTGATGTCATTATGCAACGCCGGGGTGTTCCTGAATTCCTGTGCCCGAGCGGTTATTGCTTCGTGCACCCATGGTTTAATGGTGGAATCCAAGAAACGCTGTAAAATGACAGAAAGGTCGGTAGGGTCAGGGTGTCCGGTTACAGGGGTAGTAACCGTTGTCACAGCATCAGTAAAGATTACCGAAGTGTGGCCTGCAGATAATGATGGAGATATCTGTTGAGCAGCAGGACTTCCGATCATCATCGACGTATCTCCGATCGTTGAGGACAAGTAAAGTGCACCTGTCGTGTGCAGTGGTGTGAGCAGTGTATGTGTCCTAGAAACTGTTGAAAAAGTTGGGATGGTGGAAACTAGACTCAATGTGCTAGAAGGAGGGGTAGTGGTCTGGGGTGGAAGACCACAAAGTAAATCCTCAGCTGCTTCGTAAGGAGGCAGCGAGGTGGGTAAAAGATCCCCTATTTGTGAAACTACTACCTGTTGGGAGGCAGCAGAGTGGCTAGGTGAGGCTTGTGCATGCGCAGTTGGGCTAGATGCTGCGTCTTCTACTCGGAGACTGAAAATATCAGCCTCTGCACCTATGGGGTTAGCCCGGTTTATTGTGTCAAGGTCAGAGCAGCTGTCATATAAAGCTAACTCTTCTGCCAGGTTGCTCACGGTTTGCACTCTTTGCACAGGAGTAGATGATGAGGCATTGTCATGACGCACCTTGGAGCGAGTCTCACTGATGATATTTCCTTGAGTGTCCTTGATTTGGTGAGACTGCTCTTGTGTTGTAGCCCGAGAAAGCCTGATAACGAGTCGTCCTTTCTTAGTGCGGGCTTTCTCGACTTTCTTGCCCTTTGCATTGGCATTGTCGTCGTCCTCATCATCATCATCGTCGTCGTTCCTAGCCTTGCTCCCAGAGCCCTCATCGTCAGCGTCTTGTGTTGTGGCTACGCTTGGCGAATCATGGGTAAACTCCTCAGCACGGGTGTGGCCCTCAGCAGACATAGTCTGATCATCATGGGGCCGACTTGCCACTGGTCTTTGTGGCTGGGTAGAACTCTCAGGACCCTCACTATCTCTCGGCTGACTCCCCGGGGTAGGCTCAAGGGGGTTTATCTGAGCCATAGGGAGTATGATATTGTTCTTCTAGCAGTAGCGTCAGACAGATGGATCATTCAGATTAGCTAGCTGCAGCAGAGACACAAGTCTGGTGAATGGTAAGAGTGTAGGATCCTCAGTCACCATTTGAATGTACTTGAGGGATGGAGTGCTGACGTTCTCAGAATCTCAGTAGATAGTCTTTGGTGGATAGTTGGAGTTGTTCTAGAGACACGTCGCATCAGCATAGAAAACCATCTCATATATGGTAGATGTTTGAATGGATCGATGTTTTTCTTCTTCCTGATGTCGTCCCAGATCAGCGAGACAAAATCGTCATTTTTGTTGAATGCCACACCATGGAAGGCAGTCAGAAGATAGATGATACACATGTCGAAGCTATTGTGTTTGGCAATGCACCACTTGTTCAAGGTTGCCATCAGAGTCCTCCATGGTCGTGGTAGTTTGTCGGGTTTGACCTGGGAGATGAGCTTGATCGGCATAGCATAGCTTAACATGATCATTTCTTCCATGATGTTTTTTTTTTTATTGACCAGTTCATCGTATTCATCTTGTTCTAGGGTTTGGGGCATTCGGGATCTACGAATCCATCAAGTTGTGCTACATAGACCTCTTCTTTCAGGTCTCCATTCAGAGATGCAGTCTTTACATTCATCTGACAGACGGTGAATCTTTTGTGAGCAACATAATCAAGAGATAATCTGATGGCCTCAATCCTCGCCACTGGTGCAAAGGTCTCATCGTAGTCGATTCCTTCTTGTTGATTGTAACCTTTTGCTACCAGGCGGGCCTTGTTTCTAATAATCACACCGTCCTCATCCTTCTTGTTCTTGGATACCCATTTGGTGCCAATAATGGTTTTTCTATAAGACATAGGCACCAGTGTCCAAACTTTCAGTCTTTCAGACTGGTTCATCTCTTTCTGCATTGCAATCACCCAATCCGGATCAGCCAATGCTTCAGTCATATTTGTTGATTCTTTCTGACTCAGGAAACATGAATATAAGCACTCATTGGCTGAAGCGGTTCTGGTACTGATTCATTTTGATGGATCACCAATTATTAGTTCTGGCAGATGTGCCCTCGTCCACTTTCTCTCATGTTGTAGAGGTAGTGGAGTTATGATTGAATGATCTGGATCAGTGTATTCTTGATCTGGTTGTGCCTCTGGGGTTTCTTGCGTTGCAGTTGCTTCAGGTTGATCATTATGCGGGGTAGATGGTTCATATTCAGCTTCGTCATCTGTGTGCTCATCATCATTCTGAGTGGGAGTGAGTGTTTTCTCTGCGGTGGGAGCATATAACAGGAAGGTCTGAGAATTTGTAGCGGTTGTAGCTGGTGATGCACTTGGTTGACTGTAAAAGTGCTCGAACAGAGAATCTAGTACCACGTGCTCATCCGATCTTGTCTCATCTCCCTGTCCTCCTACTTCAGAAGATGATTGAGCCTCTTTGTCTTCAGTAGCTTTCGGATCAAGCTTCCCACTAGCATCCCTATCATTCATAATGTAGCACTTGTAGTCAAAGACACGGAAGAAGGCAATGTCAGGGAGTTGGTTGAACACAATCTCATCGCGTGTCTTGTCAAATCGTCTGTGAATCATCATCCAATTCTTTGTGAAGCAAGCCGTGTTGATAGCTTCAACCCACATGAAATGAGGAAACTTTGACTGTATCAGTATGGTTCTGGCTGCTTCCACCAAGATCTTGTTCCATCGTTCTACAACACCGTTTTGCTGTGGTGTTTTAGCTGCAAAGAACTGTTGTGTAATTCCCCGATCTTCGTAGAACTCGGTCAGCTCCTTGTTTTTGAACTCCATCCCATTATCAATTCTTGAGTTTGGAGCACTTGATGCATGAACTCTTTGGTGTTGGTCACCTTGGTGTTGTCAATGGTGGGTTTCAGAATTCTCGCACCAGAGGCATCTCTTGCTTAGTTGAGTGTTCCCCAGAATTGTTAGAGATACACCCTTGGTGCTTCGGCAATTTTTGTTTAGGGCCTTCTAGATTTTGCGGCCTTTGAGAACATCCACCACGACACCATCCTCTTAGGAGAAGACCTTCGGGTCAAACTTTGAGTTGTTCTCCTTGATGGGGTACAAGTTCTGGATCCTGTAGATGGTCTTGATTGCCATTAGTTCTGCCATGACATCCTTGGGTTGTCTTGCATTGATCCTTGATTGGCGCCAGGAGGATAAAATTGTAACTCCCCCTCAGAATGTGCAAGGTGTTGTTTGTCACCGGGGAGTAAAGTAGAAAACTCCCCTTTGATATGTGCTTTCTTCGTTGTAAGGCACCAGGAGAAGTGAATAAGCACTTGTTGTTTCTTCTTGGCATGTGTTGGTGTTGAGGTGTGCATTTGTTGATTTTCTGCTCAGTGGGGTAGAATACATGCCAATACTCCCCCTTAATAATGTGCACCAATTGATTGCTCACAGCTCTTCTCACCCGCCATGTGTGTGGAGCAATCGGATCAGGTACCACACATGACGGACCTGCAAAACAGATTAAGTACGTTTTGGTACCCACTTCCAAATGGGTCCATCCTTATTAGTGGTGAAGAAATGTTTCAGCTTTTGTTTTATTTGGGAACCTAGGCCAGCTGATTGAGAAGTGTTTGACGTTCTTAGTTTCTCAGCTTCGGCCTTAGGAACCCACTGTTTTCTGAGCTTAGGAGCGAGGGAGGTTTCATTAACAATGAGTGAATGTTCAGACAAATAACCTTTTAAAATTGTTTCTTGAGAGAGTCTTTTCAAATGTTTAAGTGAGTGAATCTTGAGGGGATACTTTAAACATGGAAATTTGTATTCTCCCTCAATGTTCACCTTCACAGCAGTTGATTTCTTTGGGTATCTCTGAACATTCACATTCTTATCTTTGATGGAGGAGGAGGCAGGCTCAAAACAGCAAATTTTCATTGACTTGACACAATTCAGAGAACAAGCACTAGAGTAGCGATTCTTGACAGATGTCTTAGAACTAGAAAACTTAGGAGCCACTCTTTTAGCATTACTAGTCGAGGGTTCGCTTAGGAGATTCCTAGGAACATCACTTCTAGTATTACTAGTTGAAAGCTCACTAATGCCAGATCTAGACTTATTTTTGGCATAAAACAAGGCACTCGAACGCTGATTCTTATTTCCTAGATGAGATTCTTCTTCTTTCTTCCTCCTTCTTAACTTCTCCTCGATCCACTCTCCTCTCTTCTCAACTCTCTTCTTCACATGGTTTCCGGTCTGAGAAGGAGGCTCAGAGTGAGTGGAAGAAGTTTTAGAACTGTTGGTTGAATTTTCTAAACATTTTTCTGAGAAAGAGAGGGAAGAAGTTTGAGAAACTGTGATGGACTGAGAGGATGTCTTTAACATGGATATCTCTTTCAAAAGTTGATCTTTTTCTTTTTCTAAAACCTGTTTCTCCTTTTCAAAAGATTCTTTTAACTCAGCAAACTTTCTCACAAGAGGTGGAATGTATGCTGGTTTGACTACAGGTTCTGAAGTTGAAGGTTCCTCTCCATCTTGCACAGTTTCCTTTTCAGGAGCATAAGTTATGACTTCATCAGCAGGTGTTAGCGGGGGTTCTTTGGTTTTGTAACTCTTGTTCAACTCTGTGTAGTCAAAAGGAACCTCGACACCAGCCTTTGTCTTTCTCTTTTCGTCCTCGAGGGCATTCGTTTCTTCAGCTCCAGTGAAGGCCATGAGTTTGGTCAATCCTATTTTCATGTATCTAACATCATAGAGTTGTCTACAGTTAACCTTTTTCAGGTTCTGAGGATTGGTCAAACCCAGGCCCTCCTTGGCGTTATAGAAACGAGTGTCCTTAGGCTGGTTAAGGAAAATAGTCTGGTCTGTTTGGTCCCTCTTGGCTAACAGGTCTTCGAGTTCTTTGATTTTGGTGTAAAGAGCGCCCCTCCTTTCCATTAGTAAATTGTTGACACCAAAAAGTCTAATTCTCTCCTTTTCAGTAGTCCTAAGCTTCTCTGTCAGTTCTTTTTCGCTAGCACTAAGTCTCTTATTTTCAGTTGTGAGCTTAGTGATAGTTTTCTCTGAATTGATTATTTTGATGTTTGAGCATGTCTGTTTTTCACGCAGTTGATTATAGACATCATACAATCTATCATATTTCACCTCTAGCTCCTTAAATTTATCATGCATATGAGTTTTTGAGCAAGAGCAAGTATGAACAGAAGGATTAGAAGTACTTACAGCGCTGTCCGCATTCATGTTTTCAGCAGAGAGGGCAGTTACTTTAGCAGTAGCATTGGGAGTAGTCATGATTGACTGTTGAAAATTGATCGTTAACGTGTGGTTGATTGAAGATTTATGCAAGTTTGTGACTCTTGAAATGTAGCTTTGATTTTGAGAAAATTTAGTCTTAACCTTGAGATTTTTTTTTATTTTAATTTTTTTTTTTTAAATCTCAAGGTTGACTATTTGAAGCTTTGAAAAAATGTTGAGCTTTGGTTTAGGAGTTTGACTTCAAGGTTTGAAGAGGAGCTAAAAATTAGCACTTGAAGTGGATTTTGGGAAAAAATGTACTTGTCCAAGTGAAGGAAAAAGTAAGCTTGTTAACTTATCCCACACCTAAAACCCTTGGAAATTTTTTAGCCTATTTATATGGAGCACTCCTTCCTTAGGATTAAATGGTGAAGGAGAGGAGGGGAGCTCTCGCGCACAGGGGATTTCGGCTTGAAGTTCAAAAATGAAAAATCCGCACCCCCCCTGCGCGGGCGACCTGCGGACACGATAGCCGCAAAATTCCGCAGGTCACAAAAGACAATTTTGCCCCTCCTTTTTTTTTTAAAGATGCGCGATGTGTGTTCGCGCAAAAGTAATATCGCGCAACGCAATCAAATAAAAATCGCGCAACTCGTTTGTCTACCGCATGAAGCTCAGATCGCGCAACTCGTTTCACGCAGAGGGAGATCGCGCAAATAAATCGCGCACGTACAAGGACGGATCGCGCAAGTAAATTCACCTGCAACTTTTGCGCAGGGATAAATCGCGCAAATAGATCGCGCAACTCGATGGAAGATCGCGCAAGGACGTTTGATAGCTCAACAGTACCTCAAACTTCGCGCAACTCAGGTTTCGCTCAGAGCGTAGTTTTCGCGCAAGGAAAACAATCGCGCAAAGGCAACTTTTGCTCAAAGCCGAAATCGCTCAAGTAGAATTGCGCGATTTTTCAGGATCGCTCAACTCCTTAAGAAGATGCGCGAAGATGCAGGATCGCTCAACTCCTGCTTAACCTGTACGCCAAAGTTCTGGATGCGATTTTTCACAGAATGAATCCTTGCAATCCTAGAAACACTTTCCTGTAAACATTTTCCTGCATAAATAACAACAAAAATAGAACAGAAGATCGCTCAACAAGCAAAAACTTCGTCGATGAGTTTCGCGCAAGAGTTTTCTTCTGTCTTCAATCGATTGATAAATTTGCAGAAACTTCAATCGGTCACACGCTCGGCTCTGATACCAAATGTTGGTCCCTATTTCTACTCTATAATGTATAAGATCTGATTAATAGGAGTAGAAGAAGCTTTCCATTGATAGCCAGAAAGTTTACATAAAGATGAAGAACATGTAGCGTAAAACTTCCATCACGAGAATAGGCACTGCGGCACTAGGAATATCGAAAAGCTTAACCTAGCCTTTCCCTTAAGGCATATTTATAACCTGACGGGAAAGGTAGGTTTTACAATCATTTGGGCTCCTTTTTCTAGGAGGCCCATACCTAAAAAGGTATAAAACCTTTATTACAAAATTACCTTAAAAGGCCTATTCATTATTCTAGCTAACTATAAACTAGCAAAGTAACATTGATCACAATTACAATGAAAATATCTCTAACAAAGTAGGACAACCAAAATGGGACAGAGGGAGTATTTTTTTATTGCATATTGATATTCTAACAATTAATTTGGTAAGCTTCAAATAAGTAAAATAATTTTTGGTTATCAAAATGAAATTCTAATAACGTTTATTGATATGGAAACTAATTTACATAAGTTTACTGAAAGGAATTAAATAGAAACAAATATGCAAATTAGTTTACTTATTAATTTCACACCTATTAATAAATTAGTAAGCTTCAAATAAGTAAATAATTAAAAATGAAATTAAAAATTATAACCAACATAAATCATATATGTTTTCACAAGTAAATACGTTTAGCCTAGCCAAATAAGTAAATATTTTTTGTTGTTTCTTTATTTTACAACTAAAATTTAAATATGCCTACACTTTTGAAATAGATTCCTAATCCAAATTAGAAAATCTTTATATGTTTAAAAATTCCTACATTTATTTTAATAGAATGTTTTTAATTGAATTGATTTCAGTTCCAGATTCAATCAGATCGCATCAAACTTTAATAATCATAATAATTATAATAATAAGTCACATAAAAAATAGACATCTACTAGACCATATTAATTCATATCAAATCAAACCCGAAATTTTAATTCAATTAAGAATGTCCTTATTAATGAGTAAAATGTAAGATCTAACAATTAAGAATTATAGAATTTTTTTAATATTGGGTTCATAACAATTACGTTTACTTGAGATGCTTATGTAGAAGACCAATTTAACTTTTTTTCATGTAATTTTTTCTTTGTTTCACAAATGGAATATATTTCACATATAATTTTCATGATTCAGGAGATTCCATCTATTTAACCAGAATTCAATCAATTTCAGAAAAATAAGTTAATTCTATTTACTTTAGTATTATCAAACAAACTCTATATTAGACTTTCTTTATTTTTCTTTTAAACACATTATATGTGATCTGAAAGAAATTAAATTTCAAATTAACTAAATTACATACTGCTCGTGCATCACACGAGCTTGAAAGCTAGTTTCATATAAATTTTAAAAGCACAGGAATAATAATAAAAGTTACTCTCTGCGTCTCGCTAAGAGTATCTTAGCCCTGGAACAAATATGTTCATGTTCTGTTTTTGGGAACAAATATATCCCTGAAGTTTATGTTGAAGTGCATATATACACCTGAACTTTTAAAAGGTGCAAAAATACCCCTCATGTTCCTATAAAGGAACAAATTTACCCTTATTTACTTTATATATATATATAAATAATAAATTTCTAAAAACACAAAAAATAAATTATAAATTTGAAATTTAAAAATTAAATAAAAATAAAGATCTACTTTTTCCCAATTCTCCATTTTATTATTTTTATATCACCATTTAATATTCTTAGTATAGTATACTCCCTCTGTCCCGAAAAGAAGTTTCCGCTTTCCTTTTTTAGTAGTCCTACAAAGAAGTTCACATTTCTTTAAGTGACAAGTTATCTACATTAAAACAGTGCCAAACACTGTATAACAGTGTCAAAACAGTAAAATTTACCCCATAGTAAGTTTATTTTCTTAATATGTGTGTAGGGATGGAGTATTATTTTAAAACCGGGAACTTCTTTGCGGGACGGAGGGAGTATTATTTTAAAATTTTACTATATATCTAAGATTCTTTCAGAAAAGTGCTAACATATGTGTTGCATTGTAAAAAAATATATTAATTTTTTGTATTCTTTGCACTATAAAATTACATATTTTGTATGATGATAAATAGTCCAAGATTACAAAATAGTAAATTTATTTTTATTAATAAGGTTAAAAAAAATAAAGAAATGTTATTTCAAAAAATGTAATGTAGAATTTTGCAACAAGACTAAAATTGATATTTATGAACTTCAAGTGCTTCATTTATAAAGGAAAAATAATTATTTTGATATTTAAAATTAAAGAGTTAATATTTTAACATAAAAATAAATCTTTATTTTAAATTCTTTAATTTTTTATTTTTCAATTTCAAATTTATGATTTATTTTTAGTGTTGTAAATTTTATTTTATTTATTCAAAGTCAATAAGGATGAATTTGCTCCTTTATATGAACATGAGGTGTATTTTGCACCTTTTAAAATTTCAGGGGTATATGCACCTCCACATAAACTTATTTGTTCCGAAAAATATAACAGGGGTATATTTATTCTCACACATATACTACAGGGGTATATTTGTACTTTTTCCCTTGTCACATTTAACCTTTTCGGACTGCCCACTAGAATTATCTCATACCAAATTTGATAAAGATTGTGTGACTCTAAATCATTCTTTTTATTTTTTACTTTATCAATTCAGATCAGTATCATATCAATCGCATAAATCATTTTTTATTAATTTGTGTGTCACTCCCTCTTGTCTCATTGTTAGTGGAACAAAGAGGGTATATAGAAAAAATGTCAAAATAGATAATACAAAAAATTAAAACGTTATAAAAAAGATAAAAAGTAAAGGGTAAAAGTACAGAAAAGGTATATGTGATTTTCAAATAGGGGCACATGTTTCATTTTTGAACAAAGTGAGACATGTGTTTCAAATAGGGGCACATGTGTTTCAATTGCCGCTAGAAAAATTAACTCTGGTTTTTAAAAGTCTCCGAAAAATTAAAAGAATAATATTGGGAGGTGCGCCTCGTCAGGGAGACCAACAAACTATCGTTCCTTTTGGATTATTTTTTAAAACTTAATTCGCTAATACCACTTTTCCGGTGGACTTTCCGGCAATAGAGTGACTGTAAACAAAAAAAGAAAGATGGTTTGGAGGTCTTCTTGATGAGGCGCACCTCTTAGTATTTTTCTTTTAATTTTTCGGAGACTTTTGAAAATCGTAGTTAATTTTTCTAAAAAACGGCGTTAGAGAGCATGCTCCAACTGTGGTAACGGAATTGAAACACATGTTCTACTTTGTGAAAAATGAAACACATGTCTCTATCCGAAAACGGTCCAAATCACATGTACTTTTTATGTACTTTTCCCAAAGTAAAATTAAAAAACAAAGTGAAAATGTAAAAAAGTATTAATTAAAATTTAAAGACTTTTAATTAAGAATTGTAGAATATAAAAATAATTCAAAAAATACAGAGATTTTGACATTTTAATTTATTTAGAGATTTTTTTAGTTCCAGTGTTTTTATATTATTTTTAAAAAACCCTGTTGTAAGCCTGTAACAGATCAAAAACCTGTTGAATGGCTGGATTGATGAACTTTTTATGTAAATGTACTTACATACTCTGTAATACTTATTTAGTTTTTAAGTATGGGGATTTAAGTGATGAATCCTAAATAATAGAATAATCTTTTCCCCTTTGATATGAGCTATGAGATTAAAAAAAAAGTAAATACTCCTTATGTAATAGAGCACGATGAAGTTTTATCCGAAGGTAGAAATCTATTGTGTAATACATTCTATTTCCAAATATATCTCGCTATGACGCTATAAGTATCTTAATTTAACCAACTCTTGTCAGTATTTGATTTAAACGTAACTCTGGTGGGTTGTAGCCACTCTTTAAGAGCAACTCCAACAAGCACCAAATTCAACACCAAAATGGTGGATTTGTCCAAAAAATACTTCAACAATCACACCATTCTTTGCACCATTACATCATTTTGGGAGAGAGGGAATGGCTTTACACCAAATATGGCCTACACCAAATCTAGCACCATCTACTTTTTGTAATTTTTTTTCTTTCAAATGTGACCCAAAGTTTTGATTATTATAGTTTTGACCCATTTTTAAAACAACAAATTAGGATGTTTTACTTGGCCTGAAATTTGTTTGTCCGCTCTAGTCTGATCTGGTCTGATTTGGACTGATGTGGTCTGAACTGATGTGGTCTGGTTTGATTTATTTGTATTTTTATAACTACCCAAGTGTGGTCTAATCCGGCCTGATCTGATCTGAGACAAATTACAGTCCAAGTAAAAACATCCTTATAGAATAACAAACTAAAATTATTAATTTGGTAGAAAAAAATATAATAAAATTTAAATCACACAATATTATAAATAAAATTTCAAATCCAAACAACATAATAAGCCTACTCATCTAATTCACATCCTTGTAATCATAGTTAGACAGGTGGGTAGATCTAATATTGCCGGCAAATTGTGTAGAATCATTCCTAGATGATTCATCCTCTTGGCTGGCTAGTATAAATAGGGCTTATTCAATCCTTTGTAAACTCAATTCAGAAACTCAGAAATTTCAGAGATTACGTAGAAGTTATTTACAGGTTATTAATAATATATCTATCTCTTAAATCTGTTCTTCATCTTTTTCATTTCACAACACGTTATTAGCACGAATCTGCTCAAAATCTTCAACAATCAGTATCTTCTTCAAAATCTCCTGCAGTTATTAATATCATTATCAATACTCCACATTATTCCATGTTAAATTTTAACATTAATTTGAAACTATGAAAAGTAGCTTTGTGACTATACAAAATTATTATTTTTCACATCCGTAACTTATATTCTTTTTACAATGAAAGAAATTAAGAACATACTCACCTTTGAAGGATAATCTTTCAATACGAGCCAACTTTACGTCGTTGTAAAATAACACGAAGTATAAGATAATACTTCGTAATAACACCGCTACATAATACGAGTATAAAGTAAGAAGCAAAAGAAGGATAGATGATGAACTACGGAGTAAGATACTAATATGGCCGGCTAGCTAAATATATGAGCTGAAGATTGAAGAAAAATATTTAAGCTACATAGCACCCTTCACATATTAGACATGCAGATCAGATATCACGAGTCTTGATGCGGCCAGCAATCTTACTTTTTCAGTCCTCACAGGTTTTGTTTTACGAAAAAAAAAAGGATGACACCCCATCCCTGAGGGCCCCCCAACACCGACCGGACAGCACGACGGGAGGATGTAAATTGGACTATAATCACAATCTGACAGATAGAGAGTGGGGCTCTGTCCCCGGTACTTGCAGAGGCCCTATGCATTTTTCAGCATAGTAACCCCTCATCGCAGTTGCCGGGATTCGAACCCGAGACCTAACTCTTGTGGCACTCCCTCGCTACCAGTTGAGCTACGCCCACCGGTAGGTTTTGTTTTACGGAGTATTATTTACTGGCATGTACAACTAACCTATTCTAATTAAACCAATGCATTATTAAAAGTAAATGTAAGAAGCAAGTGCATGCTACCCATGTAAGGATGTTCCAAATTTGCTTTTGAATTGCTATTCGGTTACCTTTGTTTTTACCTGCCGAAACAATTCAAGAAACAACCGTTAGTTTATGAATACATGTTCTAGGAAAAACCGTTTTCTTCAAATACATAAAACTATAATAAAATAATAATAATAATAAAATAATAATAATAGTAATAATAGTAATAATAATAATAATAAAATAATAATAATAATAATAATAATATTAAATAATAATATTAATAATAATAATAATAATAATAATAATAAAAATAAAAATAATAAAAATAATAAAAATAAAAATAATAATAATAATAATAATAATAATAATAATAATAATAATAATAATAATAATAATAATAATAATAATAATAATAATAATAATAATAATAATAATAATAATAATAATAATAATAATAATAATAATAATAATAATAATAATAATAATAATAATAATAATAATAATAATAATAATAATAATAATAATAATAATAATAATAATAATAATAATAATAATAATAATAATAATAATAATAATAATAATAATAATAATAATAATAATAATAATAATAATAATAATAATAATAATAATAATAATAATAATAATAATAATAATAATAATAATAATAATAATAATAATAATAATAATAATAATAATAATAATAATAATAATAATAATAATAATAATAATAATAATAATAATAATAATAATAATAATAATAATAATAATAATAATAATAATAATAATAATAATAATAATAATAATAATAATAATAATAATAATAATAATAATAATAATAATAATAATAATAATAATAATAATAATAATAATAATAATAATAATAATAATAATAATAATAATAATAATAATAATAATAATAATAATAATAATAATAATAATAATAATAATAATAATAATAATAATAATAATAATAATAATAATAATAATAATAATAATAATAATAATAATAATAATAATAATAATAATAATAATAATAATAATAATAATAATAATAATAATAATAATAATAATAATAATAATAATAATAATAATAATAATAATAATAATAATAATAATAATAATAATAATAATAATAATAATAATAATAATAATAATAATAATAATAATAATAATAATAATAATAATAATAATAATATAGATTCTATGGTACCCATAAGGTACCATACCTTTGTCCACATGGACCACTGAAAGTGTTGCAGTTGAATTATTTAAGTCTAAATTAAAAATGATATACCTATTTGGACCAATCAAATGAATCGTAGGTACGGTCCCCCATAAATGGGCCACACACAATACTCTTACTTACTGGCCGGCTAGATAAATGGCTCTATCTATTTTGGAAATTCATCACTACTTATTATCATTGTAATGAATGAATACATAATAAGATGTGTTCTATTTATAGAATTGTTTGACAAAGTTTTTGGCACAAATTTTCAAATTTTCCGTAAATAACGGATAGTTCTGGGACGGAAAATGTATCGGAAATCAAGAGCTATATTTGGAAACGGAATTTTAGTAGTGTACACTAGTAAAGGTTTTAATTAAAACATATCACTAACATACCATTGATATTAATAAAACACACATAATAATAAATCAAAGATACATATGAAATTAATTTAAAAACACTAATAATAAAATTGCATACCTGATAAAACAGCGATACCAATTATAAGAAATCCAAATTATGTACAAATTAAAATGTCCACATATCCAATTGCACTAATATGATTTTCAACTTCCATTGAGAATTCATCCCTGAAAATAGTCTTCGAGCAAGGCACAATGAAGTATAGAATGCATGTAAAATTTTGTAAGATGTAGTTTATTTTACAAAAACTAGGTGTATATATAGATAATTTTGGCACGGATTTGGAGCGGAATTGGCTCGGAAATCTAACGGCCATTTTTTGGCACATTATTTGACTCGGAGAAACTGATTAAATCAAACGTCTAAATTTTGGCACGGACGTTCGCTCGGTTTTGCCTCGATCGGCAAAATAATGGCTATTTTTTACCTAATCTTTGGCTCGGTTTTTGGCACGGATGTTGGCTCGGTTTTGGCTTGAATTAGCAACGGCTATTTTTGACTCAACATTTGGCTCGGGAAATATTTGAGGCAACTAACGGACACTTTTTTCGCACAGAATTTGGCTCGAGGTTATCGCCAAAGCGTAATGTCTAATTTTTGGTTCAACAATTGGCTAGGATTTTCGCTCGGTATATTTTGGCTAGGAAAATTCCGAGCTGAACCAAAATAATTGTGTTTTTAATTTTGGCACGGATATAATTCCGAGCCAAATTGTGACGGTTTTTGGGACGGAATACAACACCGGCGAACTTGTTTTATAATTTATCGGGATTGGCATGGAATTTATTGCGGAATATTAAAATCCACATTTTGGCTGGGTTTTTTCCGAGCCAAATCTGTCACAGTACCGTGTTTCAAGGTTTTCGAGCCAAATTCCGAGCCAAACCTGGTTGGGCGATTTTCCGAGCCAAATTTCCGTGCCTATATCGAAGTTTTTTGGTAGTGCATGTTCTAGTCACTACACAAACACCAATTACAACACAATAATTACCTTCACAATTACATTTAACTTCAATGAATTACACTACTCTCTTTTTTACGTACAGTTACACCACTTTTTTAATGCACTACATAAATACCATTTATGCTAACAAATTAACGCACAACATAATTAGATATTTATCTTTCTCATTCTGCTATAAAATGCAACAAATATATTTGTCATTCGCTGCCTTTTATAAAAATCACTCAACCCTTACGGCATAGTAATTACGACGACACTTAAACATAACACAGCAGTGAATAAAAAAATCTTCAAAACCATGCCTAGAACCAAACACATGTGTTCGATCTTCACTGCACTTAGCGATTCATAATGCAAATATATCACTGCACACATTCACTGCTAGAAGCATGACAACGCCAGATATTCTCCCTACTTGGAAAATGAAATACTTTGTAGGCTAACGAATTTCTTTATGCGGAGTAATAGATTTCATACCTAATCATTTTCGTGTCTTATGGTCTGCTAATTTGCTTTGACGAACACAAAATTCGTTAAATCAAACAACACTCACTAAACGGCGGCGATGATCAACTCTTTTTCCCTCTTCTATTCGCCATTTTTGTCGTTTCTCTTCTTCTCGTCATTGCTCGGAGTTTCTGAAAGGTCTTGTTATTTGGTAATTTAGGGCTAATTTGTTTGAAATCCTTCCTTAATTGAACTTCTGAGAAAACATGCTCGACCGTCTTTCTCTCTAACTGCTATAATTACATAATCTTAAAATGGACAGTTTTTTATCTCAAAGCCAGCTATTGCCCGTTCCTTTAAGGTCATATTGGTCTTTTAATGCTCAATTTTGTACTATGGCCGTTCTTCTGAACTCTGATGACATGGTTAGTCATACACTAGGAAAAAACCATTATAGGTCATATCTTGGGAAATCTCATGAGTTATAGTCGTATATGCGTAATTTTACCGTGAAGCTAAGGTCTGATGAAGTGCTTCACAAACTGTTGATAAGCTACTTTCACCAAAATTATGTAACTAATTCATTTACCTAAGAATCTCCAATAATCACTATATATTCCACCAAAATAGGGGATTTCCTCTTTTTTAGCTCCAACAACTGCACCAAATACTTCACCATTCCACTAAAATAGGGGTGGAGGATTGGTTTACACTTTACTCCATATATGGCGCAGGATGGTCATGCACCATTTTCTTCTTCTTTTGAAAAGTGACCCCTAGTTTTGATTACTATAGTTTTGACTTTTTTTTTACCTTTTTTAGAACAAATTTAAATTATAAATTTGCTAAAAAAAATAAAGAAATATATAATAAAATTTAAATCACACAATATTATAAATAAAGTTTCAAATCGAAACAACATATAATAACAGAATACAAATGATACTTAAGAAAATAATATAATTAAATTTACAATTAATAACACCATTAAAATGAACAGTTGATCATTTGTGGGAACCATTCTCAAATTCCGATAACTAAACTAAGAATATTTATTTAATTTATTCCTTTAAGTTTAAGTAGTATTTTATTAATGACGTATGAATCATTATAATATTATTGTAATATTTAATTATGTGTGTGTGTGTATATATATATATATATATATATATATTTAATTTGTATTTGTGAAACATTGATTATTGTATTTTAATGAGTGAAATGCGTAAAACATGCGTGAAATATTGATTATAGTAGTATTTTAGTTTGTATTTGTGAAATAATGAGTGAAATGTCAAAGTACATATATGTTAAATGAGGGGCTAATATATAAATACATGATAATTAGATAATCAAAATAATAATGGTAAAAAGTTAGTAAATAGAATAAAAAAAGAATATTCCTTTTTAGTGATAAAAATAGTGTAAACTGTTGGAGATAAAGTAATGTATATGATGTGATGTTTACATCATTTTAGTGCAAAAAATGGTGTAAACTGTTGGAGATGGCCTAAAATAAGAGGGATATTTCTCCTACAAGTTCATTTGGAACAAGAGTGCGCGGAAAAAAATCTCTTTTTTTCTTTGGAAAATGAAAAATCGCTTACTGCCCTTTGTAGACAAACTTAATGATGTTGGGATCTTTGGCCCCTTTATATGTCCCATGTGCAATGCTTCTGCCACTATTGACCATTTCTTTATGGCCTACAATTTGAGTAAAATGGTGTGGATCGGACTTATTTTGAAAACCTGTTCACTTTCAAACCTAATTCCATAAATACTTTTCAAACCTATCTTTTGGGGTGGTACAATGACCTCAAAAGTGTCATTTGGGATATCAATTATGTGCTCCCCAACACTATTACTTGGAAACTGCGGAAGATTAGAAATAAGCTTATCAATGATGATACTAAAGCTTTCTTACCCGAGGCGATTCAAACTATAAAAATTGACATAGTGGCCATATCTGGGGTGAACCTTTTTCGCACTATTAACCTTCAAACCCCCTTTAACATACACACTATCCTTTCTCAAAATACCAAACCTGGGCCTTCAATTCGCTTAATACCTGGAACAAGCCTATTCATAACTAACACAACCATTGATATCATAGTGGCAACCTATGATGCTATCATTGATACTCTCCAGACCATTCCTAAAATCAATTTGACTAATTTTGTGCTTGAGATTGATAACAGGGAAGCCTGTGAAGGAATCCAGGGATTGACGAAACAACATTGGATGACTTGGTCTCGGATCCAGACAATTAAGCACAAGCTAAAGGCATACAACTGGAGTCTTACACATATTATTACGCATGTGTTATGTTTATGTTTATTATTATTATTATCATTATTATTATTTTTAGTAATAATTTCCTTAGAGAAATATTGTGTAATAATTAAGTAGGTTATTTCCTAGTAGGATTCTTTCCTAGTTATTTGGCAGTCTGGCCAACCCAGGCTTATATATGTCCGTGCTACGCATGAACCAAGAGGGAACTCAATACAATATTTCATTCCTTTTATTATTTAACGATTCTTAATCGTGATACATATTCATCCAAAAGTCAACAAGGCTGCTGATTTTTTGGCTTATAAGAGCACTTCCATAAAAGCCAAGAATCATCACTTTAATCACTTTGTTGGTATTTTAATGTTTGATGCACTTAGGATGTTTTTACTTGGACTGTAATTTGCTGGTCTGGTCTGGTCTGAACTGGTCTGGTCTGGTCTGAACTGGTCTGGACTGGTCTGGTCTAGTCTGGTCTGGTCTGGGGCAAATTACAATCCAAGTAAAAACATTCTTTGTATTCCTTTTTCTAATAAATTGGTAGGGTGTTTCTTGACCCCTCCCCCGAAAAAAGAGGGATATTTCTATTATTATGTACTACCTCCGTCCCGCTGAGATTGTCTTGTTTTACCATTTCGGTCTGTTCCACTAAGATTGTCTCATACCAAATTTGACAAAGTTTGTGTGGATCTAAATCATTTTTACTTTATTCTTACTTTATCAATTCAATATCAACACTACAAGAAAAGTGCACATAGACTGCACATGGACCACAATTTTGTTTGCGATGGCAGCATAACCGTCGTTAAAAACACCATTAACCACACATTTTTTTATTTACCACACACAAAAATGTGGTAAAAGCTTAGAGACAACAGTTTTTAACCGTGGTCAATGTTTTTACCACAGCTGTTGTGCCGACGCACGTAAAAATGTCGCAAAACTGTCGTAAAAACATAAGAAGGAACATTTACGACAGTTTTGCGTTAGTTTTACGTGCGTCGCCACAATAGCCGTGGTAAAAACATTGGCCACAGTTAAAAACTGTCGTCTCTGACCTTTTACCACAATTTTGTATGTGGTAAATTAAAAAATGTGTGGTTAATAGTGTTTTTAACGACAGTTATGCGGCCATCGCAAAACAAATTGGTTTATGTGCGGTCTATGTGCACTTTTCTTGTAGTGCAACCACATAAATTTCATTTCATTTACCCCAGTGCCGCAAAGGATCCCACCTACGGTAGGGTAAGGGGGGTCGGATGTACGCAGTCTTACCCCTGTACTAAGAGCATCTCCAATGCTAAAACGCGAACGGTGCATACGTGGGGCATGAGAGAGAGCCAATAAAAAAATAATAAACAGAATATCTATCTCCTTATTTGAAAGATCTTGTATTATTTTGGTAAGTTTTTCTTCACAATGTCAAGCACAATGTCTAGATGTAGACATTGTGTTTGACATTGCAGAGGAAAACTTACCAAAAACACATAAAACCGTGGAAAGAATGAGAGAGAAATGTCATAAATTCAATTTTTGTGTCTATCTCTCTCATGCCACATGTGCACCGTGCACATTGTAGCATTGGAGATGCTCTAAAGCACAGAGAGACTGTTTTGGGATGACCCATGGTGAAAATCGTGTCCAAAATTGCATGGACTGACTGCTGCTTCATAACAAAGAAGCGCAGACGGTTTAGTGAGCCATTTTGCTTTATTCCATCATCTTCTCAAGTGAAAGAATAATGAATCTTTGGCTCCATTGCAAATGATAGAAAAATATCAACCACATAAATCATTTTTTATTAATTTGTGTGTCACTCCCTCTTGTCTCATTGTTAGTGGGACGGAGGGAGTATTATTTATCGCGAAAAATGTATCATGATAGAGATAGGGGCGGGTAAAAGGTTGGATTGGCGTTGGTCACTGATTGCATTGATTTTTGAGTGTTTATATTTTTACTTTTAATTACTTTTTACAGTGTGTTGTTGTGGCAATTGCACATTTACGGTGCAATCATTTTATTTTTCTAGTTTGTTGTAATTTAGTAAATTTAGAGTCATCCTGAACAAGAATCAATCAAGAATCAACAAAGGATCATGGAAGGGATTTTGCAAGATCAAAGGAAAGTGCATGGGAACAAGAAATCATGCAAGAAATGTGATTTGGTGATTTACCCGATCGGGTATAGCCTTTACCCAGTCGGGTATGAAGTGACCCGGACAAAAAGACGTGCAGAAAACACAAAATCATGGGTAAAATATTTGATTTTGACAAATACCCGGTCGGGTATCTAAAAAACCCGGCCGGGTATCCGGCCATAGGTGTTGAAAACACCTATAAATAGCCCCATTTTTCTTCACTTTTAATCACTCCTTCCATACTCTTAAGCTCAACTTAGAATAATATTTCTTTTATATTTTTATAGCATGTTTGGTCTCCAAATGAGGAGCTAAACTTCCATTTCTTGGTGTTGCTCTTGAAACTTGTTGATTATTAAAGTTGTGAGTTATTTTCTTAACTTCTTTCCATGAATATTAATTCTTCCCTTAATCTATCTCTATATTAATGTTGGGGAGTGTTGCTAAGATGACAATTAGTTAATATCTCAACATTAATTACTACTAGAAACGATCAACGAACCGATGGTTAATCGTTGATGGTTTCACAAGTAAGTAACTTCAGTTTATTAATGTGCGGTCGTGGTTAATAAACTTAAGAGAGATTAATTTTGTTGGTTAAACCGAAACCGTTGTGTTGAGGTTATCAATGTCAATTGATTTCTTCAAGGAGTTAAGAGATTAAATGCTACTATCAAGGGTTATTAACAGTCGTTGTTAATAACTACCCTCGATGAATTGAAGATACTCCTCGGTTGAGTATTCGAGAGGGGTTAAGTTATAGATATAACAAGGATCGACTAAATATATCAACAAGTGGAAAGTAGCAAAACCAAGTCTCTTTTATCTCATTAATTAAAATCATATAAGTTGTTCATTTTAGTGTTCAATTAAATTAAATCAAACAATCTCAAAACCCTCCTTTTATTTACTAGTTTCATAAAAAGAGAATTATTCCTTTCCCTGTGGATACAAACCCTGCTTCACTATACTACGTATAAGTGCTAGTATTGAATTTATTTTGACGCACTACGACAAAGTGCTCGTCAAATTTAGCGCCAGAAGACTCTTCATTGTACATATAGTGTTTCTTCTTCGTTGTATTTATAAAAAACAAATAAAAAAGAGAAATAGAAAGAAAAGAAAAATAATAAAAAGAAGAAATGCTAGTTAGGTTGAAAACCCAAACGGGCAACCTAAGCAACATTAGCAAAAAACAACAAAGAGTGAGTAAAAAATGAGAGGCTAGGATGAAAACCTGAAAAGGCTCCTAGGCAAAAGGAGAGAAATGAGAGAAGAAATTAGTTTTGCAGGAGTTCATTTTCACCATAACAAGCAGTTGGAGGGAGAAGCAATAACTTTCTATAGTGCGGATGAATTTAAACTGAAAAAGAAAACACTTCTGTTTTTCTTTTTATCTCGTTGACACTCTTTAGATGGTAAAGAACTTTATGGATTTTACTCGAGGACGAGTAATAGACTAAGTGTGGGAGAGTTGATTGCATTGATTTTTGAGTGTTTATATTTTTACTTTTAATTACTTTTTACGGTGTGTTGTTGTAGCAATTGCACATTTACGGTGCAATCATTTTATTTTTCTACTTTGTTGTAATTTAGTAAATTTAGAGTCATCCTGAGCAAGAATCAATCAAGAATCAACAAAGGATCATGGAAGGGATCTTACAAAATCAAAGGAAAATGCAAGGGAACAAGAAATCATGCAAGAAATGTGATTTGGTGATTTACCCGGTCGGGTATAGCCTTTACCCGGTCGAGTATGAAGTGACCTGGACAAAAAGACGTGCAGAAAACACAAAATTGTGGGCAAAATATTTGATTTTGACAAATACCCGGCCGGGTATCCGGCTATAGGTGTTGAAAACACCTATAAATAGCCCCATTTTTCTTCACTTTTAATCACTCCTTCCATACTCTTGAGCTCAACTTAGAATAGTATTTCTTTTATATTTTTATAGCATGTTTAGTCTCCAAATGATTAGCTAAACTTTCATTTGGTGTTGCTCTTTAAGCTTGTTGATTATTAAAGTTGTGAGTTATTTTCTTAACTTCTTCCCATGAATACTAATTCTTCCCTTAATCTATCTCCATATTAATGTTGGGGAGTGTTGCTAAGATGGCAATTAGTTAACATCTCGACATTAATTACTACTAGAAACGATCAACGAACCGATGGTTAATCGTTGATGGTTTCACAAGTAAGTAACGTCGGTTTATTAATGTGCGGTCGTGGTTAATAAACTTAAGAGGGATTAATTTTGTTGGTTAATTTTGAGGTTATCAATCTCAATTGATTTCATCAAGGAGTTAAGAGATTAAATGCTACTATCGAGTCGGTATATGGCGGTGTTCTATACTTGATTAATAGCAAGGGTTATTAATGAACGGTCGTTGTTAATAACTACCCTCGATGAATTGGAGATACTCCTCGATTGAGTATTCGAGAGGGGATAAGTTATAGATATAACAAGGATCGACTAAATATATCAACAAGTGGAAAGTAGTAAAACCAAGTCTCTTTTATCTCATTAATTAAAATCATATAAGTTGTTCATTTTAGTGTTCAATTAAATTAAATCAAACAATCCCAAAACCCTCCTTTTATGTGAGGTTACATCTTCTTATGTGCGAGTTACATCTGTTTATGCGTGAGTTACATCTTAATGTACGCGAGTTACACTACGAAATAAACCATTGCTAATGATAAAAAATGATTTTTAAAGTTATATCATTTTTAAGATGTAACCCGCGCATAAGAAGATGTAATGCATGTATAAGAAGATGTAACTCCAAAAAAGACTAGCAAATGTTACTCCAAAAATTGTTTATTAACATAACTCACACATGTGAAAAATGTAATTTCATATTTTATCAAATTTAAATTGAAATACACAAATTTAATGTCTTGAAATCACTAAATACATAATAGAAAGAAATATCTTTTTTTTGCAAAGTGATAAGAAATCTATTATAGAAATATATTATATGAAAAGTATTTACCAAAAAAGTGTATAACTATAAAAAAATATTACACAAAAAATAAATTTGGTAGTAATTTCAGTTGAAGAATAAAGTAATCATATTAGTATATAATCATGAAATACAATATACTTACTTTATTTAATTAACAAAATTTTGTAATACATTGGTAAAGAAAAAAAAGTTACTTCAATTGTGATTTTATTAGTTAAAGATAAAGATAAGTAAAATTACAATTAATTTTTAGTTTTTGGTGAAGAGGGGACAAGAATTGCAGAAAATAAAAAAAATAAAGACAAAGAATCCTGGAGGCTTGAGAGAAAACAAAGTAAAATATACGTAGTGCTCCTAGGATGAGAAAACCTGTAGTGGATTGAAGGAAAAGAAAATCCGTAATGCTCTTAAGAAAAGAGAAACGGTATCGTATTTGGTACCGGTATACCATGCGCATGATATACCAGTACCACGGTATACGAACTCGATTTATTATTACCTAGTTTTTAGGGAAATGAAAAAAAATTCACCTGTTTGGTCCCAAATGGATACTTTTTAAGATTACCATTTGAGAAGACGTAAATGTGAGAAGACTTAAATGTCCTTTCCTATGCCTCATTTGATCCTAAATGGTTATTGATTTTGGATGGCTGAGATGTGTTCTCACTTGAAGACTCGTTCTCATTTGAATCAATATATATATAGGAAAGTTCATGTCAGGACCTCCAAAAATGGACCTCCGTACGGACCTCGGCGTTTGAACCCCTTCCCGGTGGAATTTTTTTATGAAATTTTTTGAGCATGTTCTTCATCAAGTCTAGTTTATCCATACCAAATTTCAGCTAAAAATTCCATCGGGAAGGCAGTCAAATATTTTTTGGAAGTTAACTGCATTTTATATGTATATAAAGTGCGCAGTTAACTTCAAAAAATCATTTGACTATCTTCCATGATGGAATTTTTAGCTGAAATTTGGTATGGGTAAACTAGACTGAATGAAGAACATGCTCAAAAAATTTCTTATCAAAAAATTCCACCGGGAAGGGGCCCAAACGCCGAGGTCCGTACGGAGGTATTCATGGACCCAGGCCGGGCCGATTCCGGTTCCGGGCCGGGCCCGGCCGGGCTTTTTTTTGGGAAGGAAGGCCCGGGACCGGCCCGGGTAGCCACCGGGTCCAGTCCGGGTCCGGGCCGGGCCGGGCCTCCGGTTCGGTCATAATTTTTTTTTTCATTCCTAACCCCCCCACTCACCCCCCCCCCCACCCCCCAAACCCCCAAACCCCTCCTAACCATCAAGCCCAACCAAGCTAACCCCAAAAAATGCAAAAAAAAAAAAAAAAAAAAAAAAAAAAAAAAAAATCAATTCGGCCTGGGCCCGACCCGGCCGGTTCGCCAAATACAAGGCCCGAGCCCGGACCCGCCCCCCCACCGGGCCTAGGCCCGACCCGGACCCGAGAACGGGGCCGGTTCCGGGCCCGTACAGTGGCGGGTCGGGCCGGTCCCGGGCCGGGCGGCCCGAACCGGGTCCATGCCTATACGGTAATACGGAGGTCTCTTTTTGGAGGTCCTGACAGAAACACTACTATATATATATATATATATATATATATATATATATATATATATATATATATATATATATATGATAGGATAGATCAGTGGCTTCCAATGATATGCTTCACATTCGTCAAGTAGGGATGGACTGGGCCGGGCCGAACCGGCCCGGAACCGGACCGGCCCGCTACTGTGCGGGCCCGGACCGGACCGGGCCCGGTTGGCCGGTTCCGGGCTTTTAGCCCGTGTTGGCGGGTCGGGCGGGCCGGTTCCGGGCCCTATTTTTGTTGAACCGGCCCGGGCGGTTCGGGCCGGGCCCGGTTCATTTTTTTTTTTTTTTTTGGTTTTTTCAATTTTTTTTCTTTTCCTAGGGTAGGGCTGGGTGTTTTAGGGAGGTTTGGGGCATGGGGGTGAGGGGGGGTAGGGAGATAACAAGAAAGTAAAAAAAAAAAAAAAAACATTGAACCGGGCCCGGCCCGGCCCGGCCCGGTTAGGCCCGGACCCGGTATCAACCCGGGCCGGTTCCGGGCCCATGTAACCCGAAAAAAAGCCCGCCCGGGCCCGGCCCGGAACCGGAACCGGCCCGGGTCCATCCCTATCGTCAAGGGTGTAGAATTGGAAAATTGGGTGAAAAAATTGATGAACATGTTTTCAGATTTGAAAATGGAAAACTAAAAAATAGAAACAGAAAATTGGCGATAGAAAAAATGAAAAATAAAAACAGAAAATTGGAGAACAAAAAACATAAGCAGAAAACAGGAAAATATCTCTGTTAGTAAACAGGTCCATAATATTTGAATTTGTAATGCAAGTGTACATCTAAATCAGAGAAACGGGGAAGAACAATCATGCTATCTAAACATGCTCTAATCATCGGATCCCATCACTTTCAAGAGGTAAAAATGCTCTATGCCAACAACTAATAATTACATATATGACTTGTGAAGGAAGTAAAAAGCAAAGATATCAGAGTTGTTATCTTCATAAAAATGCATTCATGCCTAATCTTCAGGGCCGGGAAGATCATTTAACTCAAGAATGGGTTTCTTAAGGAAAGAAAAGGCTGCTTGTGGCTCCTGAGGTCGATTGTTTTCAGCAGCCGCTTGTGTAGAAGAGGCTAATTTCTCCGGATGGCCATCAATGGACAACTCTGGCTCAAGTTTCCTCTTCATTTTCTTCTTTCTAATCATATCTGGGGAAGTATGCCTACTATCACCAGTCCCTTTAGCTTTATCTAGTTTCAGACGATCCAAACTTGGGATGCCCTGAGAGGGAATAGGGGCAGAATTAATAACTCCGGCACTGGGAACTGTTGGCTTATTTGTTGCCGAGACATTGTTATCCCTTGCATCAATTGCTGGCTTCTTCTCTTGATCAAGAGCAGTGGTGGTGGTCGTTTCAACTTTAGAAGCATCTTCGCCCTTTTGACCCGACACCTTGTTCCTTCTTATTTTCTCTTGATTCTATATTTATATATTATGTATGTAAGACAGAGCAAGTAACACATCAAATGCTACCAACAAATAGACCAAATATTGCAGATCTAAAAGCACATAACAGAGGGAAAATTCATGATTTGTATGTTTCATATACAAATTGAGGTAGGAAAAACTAATCGCAAATGACAAATGCATCACCGAACCATAGATAAACCTATACTAATCGCAGTTGCTCAGTGTTACTACCGCTGCTAGAGTAATTTATAAAATATGGAAACACAGTTCTAGAAGGTTCTTACTGATTTTTCTATGATGCCATTCATTTTCTAATTCTATTTCAAGTCATAAAAAAAGTACATCAGTGGTGGCAACATTTTGATTATGTACAAATGATCCTAAACGAGAAAGCTCCTAAACTATTTCAAGCCATTCATTTTCTTTTATCGTTTATCTTCTTTATCTTTTTATGTTATTGTGTTGTTTTTATCTTCTAGCTTTTTATGCTCTTTTATCTGTTTATCTTTTATCTTTATTATATTCTTATGTTATTGTTATCTTATATTTATTTATCTTGATCTTATCTGTTTTATCTGACTTTTCTTCTTCTTCTTGTCTGTCTTCTTTTTTTGACATTGATATCATGGTTCGATTATGTTAGCCAACCCCAAAACATTTTGGGATTATGGCTTGGATGTTGTTGTTGATCCTAAACTAGAAAGCTTTAGTGTATAATTCAGTGTGAGTAAAAGTTATGTCCTATTTCTAAAACGGTAGACATAAACTCGGGGATAAGGGTCAGTTTGGTCCTCGAAATTGCAAAAAAGGGGTCAAATAAGTCCTTATATAGAAGATTATGTCCGGACGTGTCATTTGAGGTGGCTCCCGGTGGAATTTTTTGATGAAATTGTTTTAGCATCTTATTCATTAAGTCTAGTTTACTCATACCAAATTTCAGATAAAAATTCAATCGGGAAGACATTGAAATGAATTCTTGAAGATAACTGTGCCGATAAAAGCGCTGTTATCTTTAAGAATTCATTTGAATGTCTTCTCGATTGAATTTTTAGCTGAAATTTGGTATGAGTAAACTAGACTTAATGAATAAGATGCTCAAAAAACTTTATCACAAAATTCCACCGGAAGCCACCTCAAATGGCACGTCCGGACAGAATCTTCAATATAAGGACTTATTTGACGCCATTTTTGCAACTTCGAGGACCAAACTGACCATTTACTCCATAAACTCGTCAAGATGCAATTAAACAATCTTAGATATAAAATGAAAATGAGCAACACAATGGCATTCTTACCTTTTTCCGGTTATATAATGACTTCCTTCTGTCTTTTGCTCGGCAGATAGCTCGTTTGATCCCATGGTTGTCCATGAATCCATTTGGCCAGTATGCTGCGAGCTACATAAAAAAAAACTAGCATCATAACACATTGTTTTACTCTATAAGTATAGAATAATTAACTTGGTATACTTTATAAAATTTAAGAAATGAACCTATTAAGACCAACCATATGGTAAAAGTCAATCTGAGATACAAGGTATTCACATTTCACATCAGTCAACTAAATATTATAGAAACAAATTTAAGATTTAAGATTTTACCTCTGCATAAAGCTTTCTGACTTGTGGGCCAGCATCTTCTTCCAGTCCCTTAAGTTGAAATCATTAAGCATTCAGAATAAATTTCAACAGATCATTAAAAATGCAATTATGCATCAACTTATAAGGTTATTGAAACCCAAAAGTTACAACCTCAATATAGAGATCATACAGATCACATATTTTGTCTTCTAGCAAATTATCCATGCAATACTTTCTTTTAAAAGCTTCTTTTTCTTCAGTCGCAATTGATTGAAAATCATCAGAAGTTCCAGCTTGTTGTTCAATTGCCTGCACAAGTACATCATGCTATTTTACTGAACTTTAATTCATAAACGGTGCACGGCACCATTGTCTATCAACATTATTTGGAAAGTGACAATATGGAAGGTGAGTATTCAAGTGAATGTTCTTAAATCAAGATATAGTTATTATCTGGATAACTAGAAGATTGTGGCTTGTAAATCTTCGTAAAGCCCCAAAACCACATACAGCAAGCCAATTTACTGAAACTCAGAACTAAATAATGTTATGATCAGGTATCCTGAAGTGTTCAATGTTTGGCATTACTTTTCCAAATTCAAAGGGGTCTCATTCACTGGTCGTAGATTTGTAGTAGCATAAATCAACTTCTCAATTACTGATTTTACAAATGTCCTGAAAAGAGGACAAAAGCAATCATCCCTCTCCTAGTTGTGTGGTACACCGTACACTTAAGGCTATACTGCTATACAATCAACTGAACAAGCTTGAACATGAAGGGAAATTAGTTGCAATGTTATACAAACAACTGAACAAGCTTGAAGATGAAAGTGGGCTAATGTGAAAATGAAAATTAGGGCTTCGCCTTGGTCTCTAGCTCATGAACTGATGAAGATTAGGGCCATGAAAATGAAAACTGAAATGTGGTTCACAGGGAAGCAACAATATTGCTGATTATTTCCTCATGCAGAAGACATAGTATCCAATTCTAGTTCTGACAAATTAGATGATCAATGAATACAGTCTTAGTAAAGCAAGAATAAAAAAATATGACAAGCCAAATAGACATTATATTACAAATTCAAGATGATGAAAACAACGACAATGACAACATCCAAGCCTTAGTTCCAAAAGATTTTGGGGTCAGCTAACATGAATCGATACATGAAATCACCACCAAAAGGAAAAGAAAGAAAAGAAGGATAAAAAGATAAGCTATGATAAAAAAAAAGATAATATAAAAAGAGATGGATATATATAAAAATGATAGAATAAAAGGATAAAATTAAATTTATATATAGAAAGATAAAAGGATTAAAAAAGGGGAAAAAAGAAGACGAGGGGGAAAGATAACAAAAGATCACTCCTCCACATGAGTACCCACCCTCCATTTTACTCTACCCAAAGTCATACCCTCATCCAACCCAAGAAGAAGCATATCAATTCTGAATCCTCTAATCCACGTCTGTTTGAGCCTTCCTCTCCCTCTCTTCCCTACCTTTTCTCTACACATCTCAACTCATCTAACATGTGCATCACTCATCTCACCAAACCACAGCAGGCGCGCCTCCCACATCTTATCTTCAATAGGTGCTACTCCCACCTTTTGTTTGATTGTCTCAATTTCTCACGCGGTCTTTTCTAGTATGTCCACACATCCAACGCAGTATGTCCACAAGATGATGAAAATCATAAGAAAAAGAAACACACCTTTGACTTCATAAGTGGGATTCTGGTCTTTATCATCTCTGCAACTTCCTTTTTTATTTGAAGCACCCTATTATCTTTCTCTTGCTTTACTGATAACCCCACATTAATCATGATCTTCAAATTCCTCTGCAGCCAGCAAAATGAAAGTTGTCATACAGTTTCCCATCTTACCATCTGAAGTTTACCTCCACAAACACCAGAAGTCACAAGCAAAAAGCCTGTCCTCACAATACTCTCATTTCATTATTGCAGATTCTGGTATTATTATTGACTAACAAAACAGTTACGTATTATTAATGCTTCCGGAAATTACCTTCCAATTTTTTCATTTAAATGTTTATAATACATCGAAAGAATATATATATATATATATATATATATATATATATATATATATATATAAATAGGGTGTGGTTCCAGTGAGAACCATGCTTAAAGTGAGAACGTGCGAACAAACACATTTAACTCAATGTGATACACAATAGAACCCGTCTAGTGCACATTTTGACTTTCCTCAAACCAAGCCAATATAAATAATCACGGGGGCATTTTGGTAAATATTATGCTTTAACACAAAAGGTGCATTAGGCTAGCTCATTGTGCATCACAAAGTCACAACAAGGTAAATGTGGTGTTCTGACGTTAAGCATTGTTCTCATTTGATCCAAAACTATATATATATATATATATAGAGAGAGAGAGAGAGAGACAGAGAGAGGGGGGGCAGTTCATATAGCTGGCCTGACAGCACCCGCCGTCTGGCCAAGGCTATTTGGGACTCTTCCCGGTGTAATTTTTGATGATTTTTTTTTAGCATGTTCTTCCATCAAATCTAGTTTATGTCCACCAAATTTCAGCTAAAAACTCAATCGAATTTTAACTATCTTACCAATTGAATTTTAAGATGAAACGTGGTGGGTATAAACTAGACTTGATAAAGAACATGCTCACAAAATTTTATTCCAAAATTCCACCAGGAAGAGCCCCAAATGACCTTGGCCGGACGGCGTGTCGTGTCAGGCCGGCCTGATGGGGTCGCTACTCTATATGTATACATATATATAACTCTACAGATAAAGGATGATATATATCTTTAGAGTATGACAATCACATAACTTTTTATTTCTAGTATGACACATATGACTCATTCAATTCATAATATGTTGTATTATCATCTAGAAAATGGCAATCACATAACTGTTTCTTTTCCATTTATAATTTTACATTTCAAAGATTGATTTAGCTACTTGTTTCTTTTAAAAATTCAGCTTTTTCTCTGCGCTTCAATATGATTGTGGTTGCCACAAGCCCACAATCCGTCATTAGATTGCAAAAGAAAATAAATTAAGTGGAGGGCAGAGACTGTTTTGTTGGACTAAGGAAAGTACAGTGAAGATATAATTTACATTCATGGGATGAGAGAGTACAATACCTTTAATGTCCGCAGTTGTATCAAATGACCAACAATGCTCATTAGTCGATTTAATAACTCTTTCGATACTTTTCCCTGGCTAGCCTGCTGGAACCACCCCAAAGAAAAGTTTAAGTACACATATCATAAGTCAAAATAAATATATAAATAAAAATATCAGCTGATATTACAAGTGCATTGAAACAAATCCAGAAATGTTAAGAACTTATTTATGGCGGGACACTGAGTACCGCATATCTAGCAACTTTTGCCAGTTTTTGCTTTATTTCCAGCGGTAATCTCCTTTTGATAGCCTGAGCCGCATTATCACCATCTTGAACTTCAACATTTGGTGGCCTCACTGTGATGGATTATATGAATATGATCAATGCATAAGAAGATGAAAATATAGTGTCACAAGAATCAAGGGCAACAGAATATACACTCTGCAACAATCTTCTCCAACTCCTTTATGGCCTTTTCAAGAATTGTAATTTTTGATCTCACATTAGATCCACCATCCCTTTTCTGCATATAAGAACATCTCTCACCTTTAAAACTACAAGCATGGCATTGGTCAAGCAATCGATGGTGAAAAATATTTAAAAGATTAACTGCAAAATGCTAAGAGCATAGATGGTGGATGATCAGACCACTAAAATAACATGCAATATAATAGCGATATCAATGAGTAATAATATTAATGGGGTTGTGTATTCTGAAGTATGTGTGGGTACACACATGATTTTTATATTATTGCAAATAAACATATGTTCCATATGCAAATGTATGTTAATAGGCATGTATTGACTATGCATAGCAGCCTTAGAAGATATAAATTAGTATGAGAAGAAACTATCACTCACAGCACTTTGTATAGACTTCTTTCCGTCAGGAGCACTGATAACATTAAGCCTTTCATCAAGAATTCCACTTTTTTCACCATGGTACAGTGATCGGTCTAAAGCATTGGAAATATTTGCATTTCTTCCATAAGTTTTTTCTTGTGAAAGTAGATTTCTATCATTTAGCCTCTTGATGGGGGTTTCAGAATCTTCTTTTAATTTATCAACATTTTTTTTTGAAAGGTGACCTTCAGAATTCTGCTGGTCCACATTTGCAACCTGTGAGAAAGGATGACCATATATGACTCCTGAAGAAAGTAGGAAATGTTATTTTTGTTAAACCAAACATCAACTTACCTGATTCTGAACATTAGCATTCTCACTGCACAGAGTTGGCTTGACAAGACCAGGGGAGTGACTAGATGCTCCAACAGCATATGGTACTAGTTTTCCAGCCTTCTTTCCCACTTTAACCTGCTTATTTGTATTACCTCCATCATCACTCAAAGAAAGGCCCTTGATTTGATTTTTCTTCCTACGCTTATTTGGCTGTTGATTTTGTTGTACTGTAGGTTCACTAACAGGAAATAATTAACCAAAAGGCATATCAGTACAAAATGAAAGTAGGAAGCATTCATCTCTCATGCATGGCATTAATGTGTGACAAACCCACAAGTAGTAATACAACTGGTTTTAAGGAATCACATGTGACTCCCTAAAAACATTCAATTTATTAGTGGAAGTTTCCACTAAAAAAAGTTGTGGAGATGATGCCGCAATAGCCCATGTGACTCTATAAGAGAGTCACATGTGGCTCTTTTTGAAAGTTTTGGTAGTAATACTCTTTAAAATGACTTTTAAACTTCTTGACTCTAAAACACTTGAGCTTAACTATTGCTAGATACTAAAAATGGAAGGAATTGGAATGGGTAATCAGAAATTGCATACAGGCATTAATATGATCCATTTCAGTTAAACTGATCTACAAACATAAAAGACTTCCTCAGGTGCATCATACAGACAGAATGTCATGAAAGAAAATGAATGAAGCTTCATAACTCCATTTAATTATAATTGAGAAATTACTATTAATGTTCAAACTTTAGAAGATCAAACAGCATGCCGTTATAATCTTGTTTGTCCTTGATGAGTACCGCCATCTTAATACTGACAGAAGTAATTATGTACATCTAAAAACAATACTGCAACTTGTAATCAAACGGCTACAAATAGAATAACTTATATGTAGTGTTAAATGATTCTTACGATGAAAATAGTAACAATAAAAATAGAAAACACGCACATTCGTTCTAGTCTCCCGCGATTCACAAAGAACCCATCATGTTTTATAGCGGAGTCATCAACCTGAAAATAATCATCCTGCATTCAGAGAAGAAAAAGAAATAATTACTGTAAAAAAATAATCCACAAATTGAGCACAAAAATACAAGGTTGTCAAATGATCATGAGTTGCGTGAGGCAATTTTTTTATTCTGAAGTTGTCAGTTCACTTGAGTCATTGGATATCCTTGTCTTCTTTCTTTCTCAAAATCATGTAAATGTTTCACTGTTCCCAACCAGATTTTCATTATTGGATCAACCTTTCTGATTTTTCTACCACTTACTACAAAGCCACACCCATAGCCTGATATAGCCGTTAAACATGATATTCAGACCATTATCAGTCACAATTGGAAAGTAGACCCAACAAGACCTAAATCAAAATTACATCTTAAATAGAGTACTACTACAGAAGTGAACAAGGAATACAAATAGCAATGTGACAGACCAACTCAGTGTCGTCTATGAAAGAGTCATCTGTGTCATACTCGTCTTCATCGGGAACATCATCCAGATCTTCTTCATCATCACTTTGCTTGCCCTTCAAACAATAAATGGCCATTTAACTTATTAGTCTCATATGAAATTGCTCGAGAAGTTCGCAAACATGGGTTACCAATACTAAAAAATGGACCAGAAACAACTTTGAAAAACATATTGCTCATGACTAGCACATGTTAGTGTCAACCCAAGATAAGCTGTGATTAGTGAAAATTCATACCACGTATAAGCGTTCTATCTTCTCTATCACAGCATTTAAACGGTTTCCAGGAGGGGCATCCTTAGCTTCCTTATCATCAGGTTGTCCCTGTAAAAGACAATAAAATATTAAAATGTTGGAAATTGAATTGACACAAATACATCATAAGTGTGCGACCAAATTGATATCACATTACAGCTCAACCTTGACGAAGTTCTTGAAAATGATATAAATTTAATGGTTACCTGAGGGAAGCAATTGTCGGGGGACTGGTTATGCGGCGGATTAAGAGGTGGTTGAAGCTCAGCAGCTTCCGAGGAGCTCAGGACATGGGTGGAAGACCCATTGTTAATGGCCCGATGGCGAGTTGTCTCCTTTAGAAGCTTCTTCCACGATACGATAGTTGTTTCCCCCGGTCTCAATTCAACCGTGAACCTTTGTCGGCCTCCAGCTGCCTCGACGGACGTCGAAACCCTGCCGACTCCTGATTCACCACCGCTGCAGCCTTCATCCGGGTGTTTCATTTTGTCTGTTGAATCAGATTAATCCAGTCATTTAGTGTTTCCGATAAATCAGAAGGTAAAAAAGAGGGAAACAGAAATTCGAAAGTCGAAAACCTAGATTTGGGATAATGTGTGTAGCGTAGTTATTATTGATTCCCAATCCACGGGCCAGTAAAATTTCTTAGTAGGAGTATGTTGCCCGAAAGTAAATACTCTTAGGGTTGGTTTGCAACTGCTTTTAAAAAGCACTTCTCAGCTTTTGGCTTTAAAAAAGCACTTATTTTCCCAAACACTACAACTTTTATTTTTCTCGGCTTCCGCGTCAAAAGTGTTTTTACTTTTTCTATTACACAAAAAGCACTTATTTTACCAAACACTACCCACTTTTACTTTTCAAAATCACTTTTTTCTCAAACACTATCAACTTTTATTTAATCACTTTTCCCCATTTCATTTAAAAAAGCACTTTTTTAAAAGCAGAAGCTGTTGCAAACAGACTTAGATCCGGAACAAAATTCCTTTTGCATTTCTAGTAGGGGTGGACCGGTTCCGGTTCGGGCCCGGTTCGGGCCTGGGCCCGGCCGGGCCTCGGTTCAGGAATGGGAGGCCCGGAACCGGCCCGGGTAATCCCGGGTCCGGGCCGGGTCTCGGTTCTATTTTTTTTTTTTTTGGCTTTTCCTAATTAACCCCCAACCCTCCCCCCTCACCCCCAAACCACCTCAAATGGTCCAAAATACCCAGCCCAACCCAAAAACTTAAAAAAAAATCAAAAAAAAAATTAATTAATTTGGCCCGAACCGGGCGGGCCGGTTCACCAATCCTAGGGCCCGGGCCCGAACCGCATTCTTACCGGGCCGGGCCGACCCGAACCGCCCCCTGGACCGGTGTCCGGGCCGGGCCGGGCCAAACAGTAACCGGGCCGGGCCGCCCGGCCCGAGTCCATCCCTATTCTAAACTACGTAGCGCCCCTCGATTGGAAAATTAATTATACACTTCATAAAATTTTCAAGTTATTGTCAAAAAAAAATCAAGTTTGGGGGGTTAGTTTAAATTATTTAGGGTAGTTGGTGTGCCGTGGGAGCGGCTTACCTTGAGCATCCTGCTTTCGGGTTTCCTTTTTTCTTTTTAAATTCCAGCACCAAGCTATTGTAACTCGTGTTTAAAGTAATGTAACCCGCACTGATAAGAGAAGTAACTTGAGTCAAGTTCAAATATAAGTTGTGTAAACATAATACAAAAAGGTAAAAAATTGTGTTCAATGTAAATAATGAAAAAAGAGTCTAATTGTCTAATTACTTTACATAAATAGTGTATATGTTTTGTTTTTAATATCAGAGCTATATAGGTGGTTTTTATAATAAAAAAAATCTTTGAATAATATGGGCTTATTTTGTTGTGTGACTCGCATTATAATGTAGTGTAACTCGCATGATGGAAAATGTAAATTAATCACGTCTAAGTGGAATCTAACTTGCTGAGGAAAGTTGACATGTAACTGACGTTAATAGATATGTAACTTGAGATAAATAGAAATGTAAATTACGTTGATGAAAATTTAAGTTGAACCAAATCAATGTGTAAGTTGTGTGTGTGTGTGTGTGTATATATATATACTCTGTATACAAAATTTGCTTCTTTGCTTCTCTTCAAATACTTCGTATATGTATGAATTTAATTGGTGGGATATTTTTTTGCTTTTGTAGGGTGAGTAAATAGGCAGCCGCAGATCTCTGGCGACACGGCTAAGGAGCCTGTCATCTATGTCGGTGAAACACAAGGGCATGCTACGAACATGGGTGGGTGGAGTGGATCTCAATCCGGAGTGGATCTGCGACGGCGCATCAACATAGGCAAAGAAAGTCCCCAGCGACGATGTCCTTTCAACTCCAGACAGCGACCGCGCGATTGAAACTCGTTTTCTTCTCTCTTTCAGTCGAGTTGCTCTCCTTTTTAATTAACAAAACTATGTCATTTTGGGATCGGCACACAATGCGCATGGTGGGCTAATCCCACAGTATAATTTGCGATTCTACAATATCACACTTTCATGGGCTCTTCTTTGTTACTTTCTCCTCTGTTGCGGAACAAAATTTCATGCATTATTTGTCTTCCATATGTATATATAAAGTACTATCTCTGTTCAGTTTTAAGTGCAACATGCCCTTAGGCACAAAAAATAAGAAACAATGAAAAGGTGTTCAAGTTGACTGTTTTACCCTTGAGTATACGGATATAATAACTCCACAAATAAAGTAAGTGTTACAATATTAAATAGTAGACAAATACTTTACAGACACAAAAGCAAAAAATGAGCATTGGTGTACTGCTCAATTATGTAGTACAATTGCGAGGGAAAATCTACAAGTCCCAAAAATTTCCCTCCATCTACAAATAGTCTGTTTATAATCATACAAATTACTTCCACTCCATCAATTGCCCCAAACAAACAAAAAATCCCCCAGTCTTGACAACGAAAAAAACAACACTGCGTGACATTAATAATGGAGGAGCAAATTTATGTGAAAGAGTCCCTTCAACTAGGGGACGGAGGTGTATTTGATGATGATGAATTCGACCCAGGTGTTGAAGTCTTTTCATCCTTTTTCTCTAAAACTGAAAGTGAAGATAAAAAACAATCAGAAATGAATTCTGGTTGTGATAGCTTTACATCAACAACTACAAAGAAAGCAAACCTAAAAAGTAGTCAAAGAAAATACCTTGTAGAGAAACTTTTAATATTGATAGATGGTAAAACATTACTTAAAGGAGTTGTGTCACAGATTGCAGCAGACTTCAAACTTCATGGAACAACAATCTCGAGACTTTGGTTTGTAACAAAAATTCAGATGGAAAATGGCACATTCAATAATGTAAAAGGCAAGAAAAAAGGTCGGCTGGGAAGGAAACCAACGGTGTTTGATTTATCCATGCTTCAAGTTGTACTTACTCATTCAACAAAGGACAACAATAAGGTTACTGTCAATTGCTTTTAAAATCAATCACTGTAGGCAACTTATAGCCCATAAAAACAACTCAAACCTAAGCTAAGTTACTCACACATGCTAAAGAGGCTAGAGTTTATTTTGAGTCAGATTCTACTTAAGCAAGTTGACACACATCCTAAATTTATTGCAATGTATAACATGATTCACATTGATGAGAAATGGTTTTACACGTCACAAACAAAGTCAAAGATTTTACCTATTTTCTTGGGAGGAAGGCCCTTATAGAAGTTGCCAAAACAAAAACTATATAGAAAATGATGTTTTTGGCCATTGTGGCCAGATCACATGTTTCAGTTGAAGGCCAAGCACTGTGGGATGTAAAACTTGACATTTTCCTATTCACTGGGGTGGTTTTTGCACTGAGAAATTCATCAAATAGTCTTGCGGGCACACTTGAAACCAAGACTATACAAAATGTGACAAATGATATTATTAGATCAAAATCCATCTATTGCATGTACATATATATTTGGATTCAACAAGATAATGCAAGGTCTCATTGAAGTGGTAATGATGAGCAATTTACTAAGGAAGTTACATCTTTTGGGTTCAGTATTAGACTGACATGTCAGTCAAGACAAAGTCCAGATTTAAATGTACTTGATTTTGGTTTTTTTAGAGGTATTCAGTCTATTACGTATAAAGCTTTTCCTAAGGACACGACTCCACTATTTAATACAGTAAATGGTATATGCATAATATGTTTTTGAACCAAAGCTATTAAACTATATATGGTTACATCTTCAGTACATTATGATAGAAGTATTAAAAGTTCAGGATTGTAATCATTATAAGAAACCCCGCACTGGAAAAAGATAAATGGATAAGCTTGGGATATTACCAATCAACATTGACATTTCAGAAGACTTAATTTGTGAGGCTAGACAGTACATCATGGACGGTCAATTTCAGTTAAATACAGTTGTAGGCCCAGCCAGGACAAATGCACTTATTTGAATTTCAGCAGGTTAGGAACTGCCTAAAAATAGTTTTGTTTATAGAAGCGTCCTTTTGTAAAAGAATGTTGTATATGCAGCAAGTTTTTGTAAAGGATGTGTCCTATACTCTTAAAAATGGCTTGTTTGCTAATGATTTATAGAAGCAACCTTTTGTAAAAAGCATAGAAATGTTGTATAGGCAGCAAGCTTTTGTACAAGATGTGTTGTATAGAGAACACATTTTATAATAATTATTGGGGCAAACTGTTTTTGTTAAGGATATGCCCTATACTCTTAGGAATTGCCTTTTTTTGCTAATGATGATTTATATATAGACTAGTGTTGATTATTTGTTTACTTTTAATAATTAAAAGTTTGTGTTGCTGATACGTTTGTAATTTCCGTATGTTTATTTACGCTTTTAGTTAGTTTTGATTGTTTAATATTTCGGAAATTACACACTTTCGGTGTAATAGTTTAGTTTGTTAAATTCTTGTAATTTGTTTAGATTAGGTTTAAATTTGGCGCCGTTGCCGGGGAAAGGCAATTTATTTTTCTTTTTATTTTATTTTAAAGAAAAAGAAAAAAAAATATATAATTGAAGTATAAAGACTTCTATTTCTTCTGAGCTTTGTTTGAGTATATGGTAAGAACCCGATCTATAAACGAAATCATCTACCAAACAACCCCCCAAACGGAACAAGCCTTCGAAAGGTTTAGGAATTTATTTCCGAATACTTCTTCGGAGGAATCATCAAGTGCTAGTTCTCAATCTAGCGAGACCGAAGAGCCAATCACTATGGCTCTTGAGACAAGGACTTTGAGGGAGCTCACAGCTCCGAATCTTAATCAACAACCCCTATGTATCACTTTTCCAACTCTTGATACGGGGGTCACATTTGAGCTAAAGTCTGGGCTCATTCATCTACTCCCATCCTTCCATGGCTTACGAGGGGAGGATCCGAACAAACACTTGTCGGAGTTCCACATTGTGTGCACAAGCATGTGCCCCAATGGTGTCTCCGAGGAGCAGATCAAACTAAGAGCCTTCCCATTTTCCTTGAAGGACACCGCGAAGGACTGACTATTCTATCTTCCTTCGGGAAGCATCACTACATGGCCACAAATGAAGAAGGCTTTTCTTGACAGGTACTACCCCGCTTCTATTTCATCATCACTCAAGAAGCAAATAAGCAACATCGAACAAAAAGATGATGAATCCATATATGAATATTGGGAGAGATTCAAGAAGCTATGTGCAAGTTGCCCCTATCACGGATACACCGAACAAGACCTCATCCTCTACTTCTATGATGGTCTTGTGGATCAAGATCGCCGCATGGTGAATGCGGCGTGTGGAGGGGGCATTGTCAACAAAACCCCTTCACAAGCAAGAGATCTCATCTCGGAGTTGGCCGAGAACTCCAGACACTATAACGGGCGGTCCTCAACTCGGAGAGTTATGGCGGCAGAATCCAACAACGCGTTGGAAAGTCAAGTGAACGGCTTGGCAAGTCAAGTGACCGGCTTGACTTCTTTGGTTAAGGATTTCCTTCTAAAATCCAAGACCCAAGAAGTCAAGGTCTGCGGTATCTGTACACAACACGGGCATCCCACGGACTCATGCCCGACTCTTCAAGAAGACACCACAGAGCATGTCAACGCCTTGGGTTTCCAAAGCCATCAACAAAGGAGGTATGACCCGTTCTCAAATTCTTACAATCCCGGATTGAGGGATCATCCCAACTTGAGGTATGGAAACCCTCAACAAACCAATCCACCTTCTCAATCGAGTATGTCTACGGAAGACATGATTCGAACTCTTGCTACTACCATGGGCACCTTACAACAAAACGTGGTGCAATTTCAACAAGAAACAAAGTCAAGCATTCAAAATTTGGAAACTCAAGTTAGCCAAATTTCGAATGCTGTAAATCGACTTGAAGCAAGAGATTCAGGTAGGCTCCCCTCCCAAACTGAGCAAAACCCAAGGCAACAAGTCAATGCCATCATGCTAAGGAGTAGCCCGGAATTACAAACAAAGGAAGCTGAAAAAGAGGAGATTGACCACAAGGAGGAGGAGCCAACGAAGAGAAAATTCCCTCCACTATCATCATATGAACCAATCCCTCCATTCCCTGAGGCGTTGAAAGACACAAGGAAGCTAGAGAGTGATCGGGACATCTATAAGACCTTCGCCGATTGTGAGGTAAATACCCCACTCTTTAAACCAATCCAAAGTGTTCCCCGTTATGCAAAGTTTTTGAAAGAACTATGTGTAATTAAAAGAAAAGATAAATTAAAGGGGAAACCAAAGGTTGAAGTTAGTGAGCATGTCTCGGCCGTCTTTCAGAAAAAATTTCCAAAAAAATGTGACGACCCGGGCATGTTCACTATTCCTTGCACGATAGGAAACACCACATTTCCTAAGGCCTTACTAGATTTGGGGGCATCTATAAACGTCATTCCTTATTCCGTTTATAAAACCCTACAACTTGGCCCACTACATCAAACCGGTGTAGTGATTCAACTAGCAGATCGTTCTAGTACCTACCCGAAGGGTGTATTAGAAGATGTGCTAGTAGAAGTAGAGAATATGGTTTTTCCCGTCGACTTCTACGTCCTCGAAATGGGGAATGATGACCAAACAGCGCCCATCCTTTTGGGAAGACCCTTCTTAAAGACCGCAAAAACAAAAATCGATGTGTTTAGTGGTTCATTAACTTTAGAGTTCAATGACCAAAAAGTAGAGTTCAATATCTTTGACTCTACGAAAAAACAAATTAAAGATCAATCTCTTTGTTCTTTAAATGTTTTTGAACCACCAACACCAAATGTTTTAATTGAGTTGGGAAAAAAGAAGAAAGGTCGGCCTTACTGGAAAAGGCTTAAGAAAAGAAATGAAGGAAGGGATGCTCACGATCCCACATAAAATAAAAATTTAAATAAATAAAACGTCGTGCCACGACGTTAAATAAGGCGCTTCTTGGGAGGCAACCCAAGTCAATTAGTTAGATTTTATTTCCTTTTTGTGTAAATTTGAGAGAAAAGAGAGAGAGGGAACTAATCACATGTTTGTTTTGAAGAAAAAAAATGCAGGTTTTGAAGTGTCTGGGGACATACCCGATCGAGTACTCTAAATACTCGGTCGGGTATGGATAAAAAAGGAGACCCGGTTTCAATACTCGATCGAGGTACAGATCAATTTTTCAAAGATAAAGGTATACTCGATCGAGTATTGTAACATACCCGGTCGAGTATGCCTGGAAAATCAACTCCATCGGAAGCCTGTCTCTGAGGCCCGATCGAGTACATAAGAATACCCGATCGAGTATATCTGGAAAAACAACTTTTCTGAACCCCTGCCACCTATACCCGATCGAGTACGTTTATATACTCGGTCGAGTATTTCTGGAAATACAACAACAACACGAGCCTGTCCCTAAGACCCGATCGAGTACCAGCCTCAAAACGACCCAAAATACGCATACCCGATCGGGTATATCAGGATACTTGATCGGGTATACCTGCGTTTTATACCCCAAACCAATCCAAAACACTTCATCTTCCCCAAACACCCAACCCAAAATCGGCCAAACCATCCCCAACCTCCATTTTCGAAACTTCTCTCTACCATATCTCCCTAAATCCTCCACCAAATCACTCCTTTTCACCACCTAAATACTCCCCTCACTCTCCTCTACACACCCATACCCACAAATCCCACTTTCCCCCAAATTCCCCAAAAATCCGAAAAACCTAACCCCAATATTAATTTTCGGATTTCAAGCTTCAACCAACAAAAAATGGCCCCAAGGAAGGCTAGAGGAGAGAGCTCTAACCCCACAGCACCCGTTCCCGGTTATGAGGACATTCACGTCATCGACTCCGACCACCGGACTAGAATCCTCTCTACTATTGCAAGGCAAGTTAAACCATCCCGTTTTCTTTGTCATGATGCCCTTCGTGAATTGGGAATTTTCAAAAGTACTAGAAAATTTTTTCGAGAGTTGGATATGGACCTCATTTTCCAAATGAAATACAACTCCAACGAAAAAATTATCTATGAATTTCTGAGCTCGGTCCGGTTTGAAAGCAACGAAGAGGATTTTAGGGATGATAAACTCACATTTCGTTTGTTCAATCACGAGTACTCGATAACGAAACTTGAGTTTGCGGAACATTTTGACATACCCGTCCCCTATGAGAGAGCTATCTCCGATAACACTGTTGTTGGTCACGCACTTTGGACCAAAATGACCGGAGAGGTGCACTTTAGCTCCTCCCAACTATACATAAGCCATGTTCACCACCCCATTCTCCGAATATTTTTAAAGTTCTTGGCAAATTGTATACTTGGGCGCCCCAACAACCATCATACTAGGATGGGGGACGTATGTTTGATTACCGGGGCTTTGTTCCGTGAACATGTGGATTTCAATTTGTGCAATTTGATATGGGCACACCTAAAGAAGGAAAGCATAGCTAAAGGGCCAATTGTAGTAGGAGGGGTTATTATGCACTTAGTCACAAAGTTCGGGTATACGGACACCACACCTATACCCGACTATTGTTTAATGAACATCACTTGGTTAGGAAACGCGGGGTGCATATCTTTTTCCCACACGGTGTATGGTGAAGAACGTCCCCGAAACGTGTACAATTGGCTCATACACCCCAAACCTGTAAAACATTACCCCTTGCCCAACCCGGACCTCCCAAAACTTTTGTACAATGTGAGAGATGTGCCCAACTACTATTTCCCACACCTCCTCCCACCACATCTACAAGAACCCCAAGCCGAAGCACACCCTGAAAATGAGCCCGAAGCCAATCATCAGGAACCCGAGGCCATACATGAGCACATCCCCGAACAGCCCCAAGGTCACCTACCTCCCGACTATTTCCAACAACTACTTGATGGTTTCAACAAGGTGACCAACGAAGTTGGACGATATAGGGAGGAACAAAGTGCAGGATTTCGAAGATTAGAAGAACAACGGGCAGAGGATAACCGAAGGTATGAGGAAGACCAACGTAGGTTCTATGGACCTATGTACTCTTACATGGCTCATCAAGGCCAATTTCATACTATGGCTCAGCCACCCCCACCCCCCTCTTGGTATGACCCCACTCAATGGGGTAACTTTGGAGGATCTAGCTCCGGGGGTGGAGGTTTTGATGGCGGAGATGATGGCGGCGACACCCACATGGGCGATGGGAGCTTTGGAGGAGGCTTTGGAGGCGGCTTCTACGGCGGAGAAGGCGGGCATTAGGGACAGTGCTTCAACTAAGTGTGGGGGAGGAGATTACTCATGGTATGTAATTTCATTTTCTACCTTTTACTATGCATGAATTTCTTTTACCCTTTGTAAACAAAAAAAAAAGAAGAGAAAAATGGATAAAAGAATTGAAATGCTAGTTAGGTTGAAAACCCAAAAATGGGCAATCTAAGCAAAAAAATGGCTTATAAAAAAATGAAATGAGTGAGTTAGTGAGGATGGAAAAACAAAAAGAGATGCTAGGATGAAAACCTGAAAAGGCTCCTAGGCAAAATGAGAGATATGAGAGAAATATTTGTTGTGTGCAGGAACTCATTTGATCTCTTGAGGAGAAAAGAAGAGAAGGCAAAGAAGAAGAGGCAAGAAGATGGAGCATAGAAGATCATAAAACCCAAGAAAGAAAGTTGTTTGTAAAATCATTTTCTTATTTCTTGGTGATCTTAGTTCATTTCTTTCTTGAACTCATGGAATGGTCTTAAACTGTTTGAACATTTGACTTTACTCGAGGACGAGTAAAGAACTAAGTGTGGGGGAGTTGATACGTTTGTAATTTCCGTATGTTTATTTACGCTTTTAGTTAGTTTTGATTGTTTAATATTTCGGAAATTACACACTTTCGGTGTAATAGTTTAGTTTGTTAAATTCTTGTAATTTGTTTAGATTAGGTTTACTCTTGCACCTTCCTTCACCATTGATCATTTGATTGATCTTGGACCTGTTTAAGCTCAGAATAAACCTAATCTAAACAAATTACAAGAATTTAACAAACTAAACTATTACACCGAAAGTGTGTAATTTCCGAAATATTAAACAATCAAAACTAACTAAAAGCGTAAATAAACATACGGAAATTACAAACGTATCAGTTGCTTATTGTTTAATGTTTAAAATGTTTGGAACCATGGCAGTTTATGGTGCTTAGTGTGTAAATTTTATGCAGTTGATGACTTTGAACCATATCAGTTTAGTATTAGTATTACAGCCATAAACATTTTTGCTGTTTAAGGACATAATTTACCATAGGAAATCACAAAACTTAGAGATTTTGATGTCATAGTAATGTTTAAAAAACCACAGTTTATTATGTTCCTTAATGGCAAACATAAATAGAACTTACTCTATTGTTAATGTTTAGAAAAGACTTCTGTTGTTTAAGGTTTACAAAACTTTCCGTTGCATAAGGTTTACACCTGCTTAAAGTTATGTTTTTGTTTTTAATAGGTTTACAAAACTTATTACTTCCTGCATTCTTATACAAGTGCAATACTTTCTTTTTTCGGTAGTTTCAAATTAAATGCAACTTTACTATTTTGGGAAGGAGTTGCTAAGTAACTTGACATTCATACCCTTGATACGTACACTCCATTTATTTCAGGTCCATCATAAATTTTTAATATCTACATCCACCACCACCCACCGCTTTCACTTCTCTTTACAAAAATAGTCTTTTCCTTTTTCTATATCTCCTCCAAACTCTACTTTCATCTTCCCACCATCGCAATCATTTCTATATTTCTTTAGCTGTCATCTCAATCTAAATCTTTGATTTCTTTTTCCTCCGATTTGTATTTTAACTACCGACAAAATGGAAGACATGAATGAAGATGGAATCGATTTGCTCCGGTTACTCCCCCATGAGATATTACTTCCAACTTGGTGGTTCTGGATACTCCGATCCGCCACACGTTCTTGCTGAAGAGAGAAAAAGTTTTACCATGGAAGCTTCTTGTTGTCCAGTTTTCTGGTGAAGAGGGTGCCAGCGAAAGTAGCAGTGAAGGGGACAAACTTTTCCATCTAACCTTCAGATTCCAGGAAAGGCACACTGTGAATTTTTTCCATATCTTTTGGCCATAGTAGCTTGGAGAGAAGGGATATGCCAGAAGAGGTAATTTTCTTCTGCATCCATACATCGCTGATCTATTGTGTGTCTTTAATTTTTGTCTATATGGGCTCAAATATGTATATATGTTTGATTTGTTGCCTGTAAGTGTCTATAATTTGTGTATACATGGGATTTAATTGTTGTATAAGATGATTTGATTGTGTGGACTGTTTGTACATGAAATATATGAGTGATTTTCTTGTATAATAATGGGCTCTCTGAGCATATTGGATTGATTTGTTGTGTAATTAAGCCTACATATTAGATTGGTTCTGTACTTCTATTGTGTATGCTTGAATATGCAGGTGTCCTCCTTTTGAGCATTAAAATACGAAGTATATAGTTATAGGGGCAAAGGTCGGGGCAACCGGGCCTCGACACCCCCCAAATATAAATATTGTTTATATTTTCAATGTACAATCATGTGAAAATATATATATACATATTTTTTTAAACCACCCAACCCAAGTTTTGTTCCTGACTAAGCTCCTAGTCCGTTGTCATATTTTCTCTTTGTTATTTCTCACATTATACCGACTATCAATGAAGCACGAAAACGTCCAAAAACGCATGAAACGTGTATTGGGACCATTTATGTGAATTCCGAAAATTAAGAAACATGTTTCCTATTTTTTCGGTTTATCAGTCTTATCAGCCAACTTTTTCACCAAACACTTAACTTTTGCTTTCGCGCGTTGAGTTGTGTAATAAGCGGAATAAGTAAGGTTGGAGTTACTTTTCTCGCTGTATTGGCTGAAGTTACTGTAGGTGACCATTTTAGCTATTTTTACTTATAACTTTTTCTTTATTTTATTAATAAGATATACTTTAAATATAAATTTTTCATAAATTAGTAGAATCAACCAATAAAACCACTTAAACCGAAACTTCATAAATTTCAGCACAATCAACCGATTCAGCCGATTTTAGTGTTACCAAACAGGCTCTTAGTGTATTGCTTCAGTGAGTTGTACTCCGTATTATATTTTAGTTAGTATTGTTATACTCAGGGAGTGTTTGGACCTGATTCTTAAAACTGATACTGCTCCCTGAAAGAGCAGAATCAGAAGCTGGAGTGTTTGGCTGAAAGTGCAAAAGTAATTCTGGTTCTCTAATTTACTTCTAGAATCAGTTTTTTTAGAAGGTGGGGGTGACCAGCTTCTGAAAACGGATTCTGATTCTGCTTCTTCTTTAAAAAAGAAACATAATCAGAATCAGTTCCAAACACCCCGTCAGTATAAAATTTCGAGTTGCATTGTAGAGTACTTTTGTACATAATATGTAGTACTCCGTAGTATTTTAGGGCCTCTTCTTTTTGTTTTGAACATGACCTTTAATTTGTCTAGGCTGGATCTCAGTGTATACATTATCTGTGTGCATAGACAACAATGTGTGTACAAATTTATTACGGAGTATATAAATATGGAGTAACTTTTTTCAATAATGTGTGCTTACAAGGTTCTTTTTTTTATATATAAATTAAAGTCCATATCATTACCCAAATGTAAGAAAATCCCATAGTCTGATTCAAAGAGGAAGAAACGGGATGAACGCAGCTCTCATCCTCACATTTCTTCCACCAAAGGTATGCACTGTAATAACTGCACCTACGCAGCACCGCAACACTCCTCTTCTCGCATTCACGAAGCCTATTGCAAGGAGGCCCATTCCTCAGAGGCTTGACATCCGAGCATGGACCGAAGACGGGGATGCAGACGGTGGAGGTTCAGACACTTATGATATGGAAGAAGAAGAAGAAGAAGAAGAAGATTTCAAGGAATTTGACAATAAGAAAGACTTCGGCATTGATTACGATACCTCCACTAGCCTCTCCATTTCCGGCGGTGATGACGATATTAGCATGGTCTGCAGCAGTAGCTTCGTCTCCACCCTCGGATGGGACTCCGAGAAAATAGTCGATTACCGTATTAACGAAAACGAATTCCACAGAATTAGCCTCTTTCACTGTGACTTCTTCATCCGTAAACCTCCTACCCGGACAACAACGTCTATGATTTCCGAGAGGTGCGCACATCATTCTTTTTGGCTCTTAGCATATTTTTTATGACACCTGAAATCTATTTCGTCTTTTTGTGTTCATCCTCAATCACTTGCGTTGCTGTTTGTGTCATTTTGAAAAACTAACCTATAGCTAAAAGGGTAGACTCTTCGAGAATGTGGAAGGTAGGATTTTTTGGGGCCTTGGGGGTATAAGGATGTTTTTACTTAAGACTATTTTCAATCCCAGATAAGACCACAACAGATCAGACCAGACTTAGATAGTTATAATATACACAAAGACCATACATTTACCAGACCCGAAAAAAAAATCAGTCCAAGTAAAAACACCCTAAGTGTATAACTGTATAAATATGTTCTTTATGTGAGAAGATTTTGTGTAAGAACTGAGCTACACAATAAGTTTTGAGGAGCTTATGATTTCTGATGGTGGATGTTAATTAAGAGAAAATTACCAATATGGGAGTAGAACATAGAACCTATTCCAAAATAGGAGTCCTACTTGGTCAACCACGTTTGACACGGAAATTATATGCAAGTGACCATAATGCCCTTAATGAAGCTAAAGATATTACTGTTTTGAAATCACGCATGTTGCGGACGTGCTGAGCAGGTGGAAGTACCGGCTACACAGGTAAAGCAAGATTTTAAAAAAACAAAAAGGGGAAGTTGGCAAAACTTCTCCCATTCGTGTAAAATAACAACTGCCTCCATTAAAGCGCGAACCTGGAGAACACAACCAACAGCGCACAACACTCGAGAGAAACTGACAACACTTGGCCATAGAGAGGACGAAGTGGCGATTACAGAGTAAAACTTGGCCAGAAGGATGATATTTTCCTGAAGAAGGACAAACTTCACGATAAGAACAACAGATATCATGGCTGATTCGGATTTTCAATCACATGGCCAAAAAGTCAGAATCAACAACGAAGTGGTATGTTGTACTCACTATAGAAGAACTATAAGTGTTAAAGCGATGTTAATCATGTCCATTTATGAATTTTGTAATGCTTAAATCATCATTGACAATAGAAAGTGTAAATGTAATGAAAGTTGTGTGCATGTCGTGCTATGTATTGTGTAGGTGTTGTAAAGTTGTCTGTAATGTTTATATTCTATGTGTAATAAGTGTATTAATGTCACTGATTTGAGAGTTATTGTCAATTCATATTGTAATACTTAAATCATGTTTTATAGTATTTAAATTAGGGCAAAAGTTGCTAATGTTAATGTTTCCAAAGTATGAATAATAACATATTCTATGAGTATGGGTGAATTATGAAAAATATGGCAAATATTATGCGTACAAGGTGTGTTATTACAGAGTCAATGTGTTGAAGAAGAAGAATTGTGTCAAAGTACCTGTAGTATGGAAAAAATTGACAAATGTTAGGTGTACAAGGTGTGTCATTAGAGACTCAATGACTTGAAGAACAAGAAGTGTGTCAAATTACCTGTATTATGGAAAAAATTGAAAATTATTATGGTTGAAAGATGTGTCATCACAAAGTCAATGACTTGAAGAACAATTATTGTGTCAAACTACCTATAGTTTGAAATCATTGCCAAATATAGAATTGAAAGATGTGTCATGACAGAGTCAATGTGTTGAATAAGAAGTATTATGGCAAAATAACTGTAATGTGGCAAAAACTGACAAATGTTAGAGTTTTAAGATGTGTCACGACAAAATCAATGAGTTGAAGAAGAAGAATTGCGTCAAACTGCCTGTTTTCTGGAAAAAAGTGCCAAAAATAACTGTTATAAAATGTTTACTGAAAAATAAAAGTTATTGAGTACCTCAATGATTTCTAATATTGCTATGTTTTAGACTATCTGAATCATGGAAAAGTTCCAAATATTAGTGTTTCAAATGTGTAATTAGGGAATGTTTTACAATAACCATGTGTAAGAGTGCCAAATGTTCAAATTATGATTTTGTTTTGAATGAATGGAAATATTTAATAGTAATGAAATTTGTTTAAATACAGACTATCAGTCGCACTTGTGAAACTGGACTGCTTAGAAGTTTGGACAAGTTGAGGCTAAATGCCAATAGCAATCTAAGTGAAGTAGCAAAAATAAATAAAAGGGCAACTGAGTGAAGAGGAATTAATAGCATTCAAAAACACAGTTTTTGGATGGATGCTTGACATTGAACAGATGCCAAGGTTGAGTGGGCAGTTGTGCATAGCACTTGCAGGGAGCTATATTGAGGAATTTAACAACATTGCCGAGACTAGTGTGATAAGGTTTCACATAGGAAGCAGTGTAATAAGTTTTACCAGATCAGATATGGCCTTGCTGCTAAGGCTGAAGGTTGGTGGCGACAGAACGATAGGAAATGTTAAGTTACAAGGCGATATTCTGTTAACAAAGAAATTTTTGTAGAAGGCATTTTGGCAATAAGCAAGTAATTACAAGACAAGATGTGATAAGTGCTCTAGAAGCTTATAACCATGGTGATCCACACATAGAAAAGGAAGATGGTTTGAAGTTAGCACTGCTTTATGTGCTAGCACATGGTTTACTGGGACACCAAATGTCTAGACCATTTACCAGCAAAGTACATAAAGTTAGTCCATGATATTGAAGCCTTCAACGTATATCCTTGGGGGGATGATGTGTGGGAGGACTTGTTTACAAACATCAATAGAAATGCACAGGCACTGAACGTGTGTGGAGGAAATAGAGTTGCATTCCCAGGATGCATGCACGTACTTCAAATCTGGGCTTTTGAAACATTCCCGATTTTGGCTAACATAGGGCTGTGCAGTATTATTGAAGGCAGAGAAAATGTGATCCCAAGAACACTGAAATGGGCTTTCAAGAAAAAGCCATCCATGGAACTCTTCTATGACCTTATATTTGATAATGATGAGGTAATTGAAATTTATATGTTTTTAAATTTACATATCCTTAATAAATGAAGACATGTGTAATGTAGAAATATTTGTGCTTTGTGTTTACAGTTTGAGTGGAAGAGCATAGTGCCAACTGCACAAGAGATGGAAAATATTCAAGGTGTTGCTGAAGCAAGGTTACTAGATGAAGAACTAGGATTACTGGAGGTGATTAAAGCAGATGGAAAAGAAAAGAGGAAGAATGAACAAGTGGCAGCAAAGGGAAAGGGGAAACTGAGAACAAAAGAAGTTGCAGTTAACACAAAAAAGGGTAAATTTGCAAGCAAAAAGGGGAAAACACAGAAAGACAAACCATAGTGCAACTCTAGAGCAAGTAAAAGGAAAGCGTCAAAGGAAACTGATGAAGATGAGAGTGATGAGGAAAGTGAAGAAGAGATTTCCAAGAGGGGAGTGAAGAAAATGATGCTGAGGAGATTTGACCACCAAGTAAAACAAAATTTCAAGATGATGGCAGAGTTAAGGGATTTGAAGAACAAGCAAAACAAACAGGAGGTGATACTAACTAAACTGATTCGTTTGGTGAAGGAACTTTCAAAGAACGTGATGAAAGATGAATACAGAAGGAAAGACATCTAGAGCTGAAGAACTGATGGATGGCAACAAGGCTGGAAGTGAAAAACAGACTGAAAGTATCAACAACAATGGACTTGATGCAGAAGCAACAAATGAAGAACCACCAAAACAACCACAAGTCCAGGATGAAGCAACAGACAATGTAGTCATCCCCACACCTTGCAGTGGACCCGGTTTTAAAATATCAAATATGGAAGCAGAAACAGAAGAAAGTGGAAGCAGTGAGAATGAAGGGGTCTTACAGCAAAATATTGATTTGGTAATGATAAATTAATTAATTTCAAGTTTATATTGTTCATTGGTTTCAATGTATGACATGTGTTTTATAGGACAAGAATAAGAATGATGAACAGATAGGCATGGATGACAATGGAAGTAAAAGCACTGTAGGAGATACCCAAGAAGAGGTCCATGTAATACATGTCATATTTTCTCATGTGAAACAATTGTATTTAATATATAATTGAGAAGAAGAAAAGGCAATTAAATTTTCATTTGATTTAAATATATATAATTGTATTTAATATATAATTGAGAAGAAATGATTGTTTGTTATAGGAGAAGAGCAATGATAAGGAAGAAGAAGCGAGGTTGAACAGGAGTGGTTCTAAAGAAAATGACAAGGTAATACAACACCTTAATTGCCACAAAATGGCAATAGTTGCATTCTGTCATACAATATAACATCATAAATGCACTAAAATGACATAGCAAATAATTTTATTATATTATGCAGACAAAAACTAACAGTGGAGTAGAAAAAAACAAGAAAAGGGGAAATGACAGAGATGACGAAGATGTTGATACAGTTTGGAGTGAAGAAAATACACAATTCATTAGAGATTTGTGTATGAATGTAGACATGATTGAAAGACAGGTGTTTGGAGAAAACAAGGAACATGTGAACCAAAAAGTTGGAAGCAAAGTGCAGGTGATGACAATAACTTCAGTGAAAAGTTATAAATATTATATTAATGTCATTTATACTTTGCCACTGTAATTAATAGTGACTTAATGGGTGACTGATCAATGTTTGTTTTTGATGAAATTTAAAAGGAAGCATCTACACAAACTCAAAGAGCAAAAAGGACTGCCAAATCTCCTGTCAGGTACACACCAGCAGGGCAGACAGCTGACGCAAAAAGAAGAAGGAAGGAAAAGGCCAAAAGAATAGCAAAAGAGGAATTCTTACCACCACGTAAAGTGATCTATGGACCCTTCTCAGAAGACCCAACTGATCCTATTGATGAACAACAAGCAAGACTATTCAGCGATTACCTCTAGATTCGGCTTCTGAAAGTTCCAAAGAAAGACAAAAATGAGACTAGAAGATACAAGAATGATGATGAAAGGTTGATCACTAAACCGCTTGTTTTGGACATGATGAAGATAGAGTCAAAAACTTGGTTGCATGACCTGTGGTTAAACCATGAATGGCTAAAAGACACGATATAGTCTGTTATTCAAATAAAATAATTAAAGAAAGATATATTAATAACATCTGATATGAACTCTGTTTTTGCAGCATGTAGAAGTCGGGATGTACTATCTGGAAATGAAGAGAGTACACTTCAAGTTGAAGCAAAAGTACTCAACCACAGGGCCATTTTTTATACAAATTATAAAGAGGGAGCATGACATGATCTTAGATGGAAAGACCACACTCAAAGAAGCAGCAGACAAAGAAAGTATGTCCCAATACATTCTAGGAACTGCAACAAACTTCTCCCTGCACTAGGCAGATTGTGACTTCGTTTATATGCCATTGAACACCGGAAGTCATTGGGTGTTGTTGGTCTTTGTGGTCAAGGAAAGAAAGATTAAAGAGTACAACTCAAACAAGAGAAGAAGCGACTCACTGCGTGATATTCTGCAATACAAAAATTGTATTACAAAAATGCTACCCAAAATTCTCGATTTCCACAATGTCTATGAAGCAATTGATGAAGAGCCAATGGGAAAGAGAGAGAGAGATTCTTATTGAGGGTGTTGCAGACTGCCCACAACAAGACACATCGTAAGTAACAGACTTAATAAGTTACATATATGAAATTGTATTACATAAAAATACTAATATAAAAAAGGTTGTTTGTTACAAGGGAGATTGTGGAATGTATTTACTCAAAATTGCAGAATTCTTGATGATGGATATGGACTTATGCGAGCTGACAGCTGATGTCATGGGGATGTTCAGAAAGAAGATGGTGTTAGAGTTGATTGAGTACAGCAACAAAAGGTTGAGCGAGGGAACAAAAAAATAGAAAGAAATATGTAAAATGGTGGGGTTAAGGAATACTGTTTTTTGCTTAAATGGACATGTAATTGGGGTTGAGTGGGTATGTTTGGCTTGACATTGGAAAAGTTACAAGTATTAAACAATGACAACTATTATCATCACTTTGTTTTGTCAGCTTATTTCTATTGAACAGATGGCATTTATTGGCAATACTTAACCATGTCACAAAAATACATATTTTCCTGATTGGCAGAAGAACAATATGCTCTGTTTGATATTTTTTCAAAGCCATGTTTATTTTTTCATCCAGGAAAACAAAATGAATAGAAAGTTATGTATTTATAATAATGTATGAATAATGTATGAATAAATTTTTGGTATTTATATACCAATTTTTTTAAATAATGTATGAATAAATAGAAATTTCATAATGAATAAAGGAAGCAATATAGTATTTATAAGTACATTATACTATACACAATTAGGGAAGACACTTTTTTAATATTTCAAAGAACAAGTGTAAACTATGTTTGGAAAAAATTGACATAAACAAATTAGGTAGTTGAAATTAACATCAAAAATAGGTATTTTTGGTATATATTCATATTGAAATCAATGTAAAAACGTTGAAAATATAAAAAAGGACTCACAGTCCTAATAGATGTTAAAGAAAAAATGTTAACATGTTGCAAACATTATTGATATGTCAATTAGTTCAATTTTCAAAACGTTATTGAGCAGTTACATACAATATTGCCATCCTAAATTTGGAAGTGGAACAAACATGTTAACTTAAAAAAAGATAAGATAATTAGGAATAACAATTTTTAATATTTGAAAGAACAAGTACACACTACGCTTGGGAAAAATTGACATTAATGTAAACAAAGTAGCTAGGTGAAATTAACATAAAAGGGTTTTTTTTGGTATATTTGTTTTTATTGAAATCAACGTAAAAACGTCCAAAATATTAACAAAGGACTCGCAGTCCTAATACATGTTAAAGAAAAAGATGATAATACATTGCAAACATTATTGATATGTCAATTATTTCCATTTTGAACACCTTATTGAACAATTACATACAATATTGCCATCTGACATACATACAATATTGCCATCTGACATTGGGAAATGGAACAAACATCTTAACTTAAAAAAAAATTAAGATAAGGCTAGGCAAAATAGTACGAGAACCGGTGCAAGGACAACTGTTACTTCAATTTCCATTATATTCTCTCCTCTCCCAACGTTCTTTTGAATTCAAGCGTACTTGAGAGCAGTTTCTTCACATAACCCTGTCCAGAACCACCACACTTGAGAGCAGTTTCTTCACGCTGCACCAATTTCAAACAACCAAACCTGTCATCTCTCTCGCCAAACAAGGCAACTCTGTTCACTTCATTTCTTTTTGGACTTCTAATAATTGTTAGACAAGTAATCAGAAACTTATTTCTACCTTCTTCTTTCAGTGGCACTTTGAATTGCATGAATTATTTAAGTTTGATACATGAATTATATGGAAATGTCACAGAAATTGCTAAAGTATACTATAAATGGACTGCATTTAGAAAATTTATTTTTATTTATTGCTGTAATGAAGTGTATTTTTATTTTTATGTTTTTTTTCATTTAACAGAACAGTACTAAAATGGACATCTTTACTGGATTTGCTATTGAAAAATCCACAAGTGTTGAAGGGAAAAAGATTTTTTTTTTT